>JAAGVU020000008.1:12534313-12550428 GCA_011763525.2 Mormyrus iriodes
GGCCTGATCGCTGCGCCAGATGCTTCACTGCCAGGGTTCAGGAGAGGCTGGAAAGAGCTGTGGGACTCAACTGAGCGAGGTGGGAGCACTCTTTTTTTGTGTTTTTTGTGTTTTTGTTGTTCGTGGCGGGGGGGAATGGGGGGGTAGGGGAGGCGGGAATGGAGGGAATAAGGGGGAAACGGGGGGAATGGGGGAGGAAAACATGCGGGAACGAAGAGAAGGAACAAAGGGACCAGGGAACAAATGGGGGGAAACAGGGGGTACGGGAGACATAGGGTGGAGTAGAGAAAAAAATAGGAAGGGCAAAGAGAGCGAAAGCGATAAAGAGAAAACACAGGAGAAAAGAAGAGAGGGATACAGAAGTGCGAGAAAGTGAGAGATAGCAAAGATGCAAGATGAAAGAAGGAAATAAAAAAACAGAGCAGAAGTTAAATAGGAGAGAGATATTTCAGGAAGAAAAGAAATCATGATTAGCATAGGTGGGAGAGCAGGACGCAGGACAAGGTTGGAGAAATTAAATCAAGTCTGCCTGGTAATTAAACATGCCAAAGAACAACACTACAAGTCATCGGAGACTAATCTCATAACCGTGAATGATGGCGGCTGTTTTACAGGCCGCCATTATGTCAGCACAGTGTTTTAAATGGACAAATGTGACCTCCCCCGTGCTGGAGGGCCAGCGAGCCAAGTGGCCCTTATTAAAGCCACAGCCATGTAACGAGAGCAATAACTCTACATGTTTTAATTATGTTATCACACGGCTGAATTGCTTTAACTGTTTAACCTGTCCCTGGAAACCCTGGGGAGTTTGAAGTGGGCAGACCATTAGACGCCCCTGTCCTTCCTGCACTGCCTTCCCAGGGCCAAGCCAGCCAGTAAGGGCTCAGCCAGTGAGCAGAGCCCAGCACGGGCCACTGACCTGCAGGTGACCAGCAAAGGAGACCCCCAGGATCAGCAGCAGGACGCAGGCCAGCACGCCAAAGGACACCCCCAGCTTCTGGGGCCTGAGGATGATGCAACCCGAGCCTTATTCCAAACTCATACTCGTAGTGATAAAACACTTGATAAGATAAAAAACTTGGGGCTCCGACGGAGAAATTCTGAAGCATAAAGCAGCATGGTATGTAAAATGCAGACAAACCAATAAACAGTACAAAACAAGACAGTGCAAACAAATTTAAAAACGTACATAGGATACAAACAGAACTTCCCTAAAGGAATATTAGGAAATAAATACAGATCATTATACATTATGTGCAAACAGTCAGCACTAGGCTTTTATTTATTGTTGTTTTATATGTTATTTATTAACTTATTATCCTCTTTCAGGATGTTCTGTTTGTATACTTTTAAAATTCGTAGTCTTTGTCTAAAGTCTAAGTCTTTGCACTTTGTCTTGTTTTGCACTAAATGATTATCTGTACTTTACATACCTTGCTGCTGCATGTACCAGAATGTCCCCCTAGGGTAAAAGTTCATGTTATCTTATCTAAAATAGGCATAAATAATTTTTTTTTGAATGACATAAATCCATGCATGAAACAGAACATCCAAAGTATATGTAGAAAATTTGTTAATATATTGAATTTTTTTTTTTTAATTATCCTGAACAATCTGAAGAATTCCTTACTCTTTTGTGACAAACATCTGGACCAAAAAGATGCAGAGGAAGATGAAGGAGGCACAGCCAATGTAGTACTTGAAACTGGGAAGATCAACGGCACGATACTAGAAAGTAAAAACAACAGAAATGCGTTTAATTTTTGTACCATAATCTGTAACAGTGATAAACGTCAGTAAATATTAGATCACAAACTGTTGAATCAGTAACTGTGATATTACTGACTGACTAATGTGCACAGGCGTTATTTAAAGCACAAGGTCCAGCCCGCCTGATCTGGCAGGTGACCTTTAACCCCAATGTGCCTGGCCTGCCGCTCCGGGGGTGACTCACCTGCTTCTCCAGCTCCTTCTTCGTAAACCAGAGTGTCAGGCTGCAGATTTCTTCTGACTTGACCCACTGCCTGAGGACAGAAGATGCACAGGAGCTGAAGTCATTGCGGACACCACCCCCCCAGCCCCACTCTTACCTCAAACTCCAACCCAAACAGAACTTCCACTGGTTATCGCAGACCCTCTCTAATGAATACCAGTTTTTGTTAGCATACAATGCAGATTTTTACATTTTGTACAAATTTTCAAAACTCTCATTTGCTTGGATTTTTCCCCATTGTCACCTATATCTTTAACACTTGACTCACTTCTTGACAATGTTGGGCATTTGAGGTCCAGAAGCTACAAGTCCAGACCAGTTGAGCATAAAGAGTCACAGTCACAGAGTACTCACCTCGTTGGTAGAAACAAAATCTTGGTCTGGATTTGCAGCTTCTGGACCTCAAATGCCCAACACTGCTTCTTGGTGTTAGCCAAGATCATTAACAGGAAAAGGGTCAATGTGGTAAATGACCTTTGACCCTTCCTCCACCATGCCTGCCCTATATTGGCAGGAAAGACTCATTGGCATTTCTAGGCATTTGAAAACAAGACAACAGGCCTGTAACACCAAAAATTTGTCTTCATATTCAATCAGGGTTAAAGGGGGAAGCTCGAAACAGAGACTCACTTGCTGGAGCTCAGTTCATCGATGGTCGTCGTCATCTCATTGTGGAGCTCCTCATCAAATTTACTTTTCTGTGATTTATTCCTGCGAAGAGACGCAGGGTGAGGAATGAGAGAGAAGGGACAGGAGGACAGACAAACACAGGGCCATTAGGCAGCCACATGCATGTTATTCTAGTTTGACCCGGGCTCACCGTGCATGCTGGGAAACAGAGTGACATCAACGTTAGTGAGAAGCAAATAGTGTGACTGTATGTGTACAGGCGCACGCCTGAGCATGCATGCATGTGTGCGGGATGCCTGCTAGAGAGGTGGATAGAACTGGCGCTGGGCCCAGTCCTGTGAGCTAAAAGTGGGCCGCAGCCTCAGGAAGGAAACCTGCAGTTTCCTCACACACAATAGTCCGGGGGGGACCCAGCTGTACTCCGAGGATGAGCAGCACAGACTTAGTAGAGACTGGTTAATACCCACAAACTGGGAGTGTCAGCAGGACACAGGGACACAGAGACGGGAGGCGGTCGGGCGGAGAGGCTAGAATGTTAGCAGTGAGCATCAGGGCATCTGCCTGCGGGGGCTAATGTGGTGCCACTCACTTATAGCTGGCGAAGGGAGGGGTGGGGGAGACAAAGGACTCCTCCAAGGACTCATCCAGGCTGTCAGAGACCAACAGTGAGAGACTCACACTAAGCATGTAGGACAGGCCCAAAGTGCGGGCCTGGCACTGCCCGAGAAGACCTCTGACCCCAGGAAGGGGCCTTGACCAATCAGCATGGCTCCATGCCACATATCCCACTCTGCCTGACCAAGAACTGCACTCTAATGCCTCATAATGTACATCATACTAATGATGCAAGCTCTGAAAACCTGCGTCTTCTAAGAATACATAATTCACAGCAATCAGTCTGCGGAAACCAGTCCGTTTACTTCAGGTACTGCCTTGAACAAAAACATACTGTTTAAATATTCTGCTACATAGCGTTATATATAGTGAAAAGTGCAGGGCTCTTTGAGCCTGACGTGCTTCGGAAGACTCTTTAAAAGAATGTTTCAGACTTCCACGTGTTTATAATCATGGGGCTTTAGGTCGTCTCTACAATGAGATGCTTGCTTACCTTTCGGTTATCTTGGGACAAGGAATGGATCTCAGCGGAATGTCCTGGAAAGAAGCAAAAGCAGACGCATTTACAGTATGAGGCCTGGTCCCAAAACCAAATCACACAGCCGTTGAACAAACTGAAAAAGTGTACACTGGCACAGAAAAAAAAATTGTCTTACTTCAAGATAAAAATTATTGGTTAATTGCGAGAGGCTGCTGTTCGATCAGGGTCAGTTAGTTTGACGGCCAGTTGAGCATGAAAAAGCAGCAGTCAGTGATTCGTTTAAGCCCCTCCCCCAGTCCTCAACCAATGAGGACAGAACGGCTGCGTGTACCTTGCAGCGGACTTTGCCATTGACCATGGCATCGGTGCCATAGCCCTTGCGGCTCTGAAGGTGGGCGAAGGGCTTGACAGCGCCCCAGGACTCCAGGTAGCGGGTCATGCGCACCGAGGCGCGCATCTTCAGGCCGTCGCTTATGCGCGCCTTGGACGTATCGTTGGGACACTGCTCCTTGGACTGCTGAGACATGAGACCAAGCCCCGGCATGGGACGCTCATTAAAGCTGAAGCCATCTGCATCCACCTCAGCCACACATAAGCAGAGAGTGTCTCACCCGGGGGTCGATGACCAGGTACGTGCGGATATTCTGCTCTTTCAGGTAGGGGTCCCTCAGGTGCCCATAGCCTTCCTCCACCTCATACGCCTTGTTTAGGTGTTTCAGGGTGGCCTCTGTGATGTGGACACGTCTGTTCACAAGGGGCATAATAAAAGTATTAAATTAAATTACCCAATAATCATAAGTAATGTAATTTACATTTTTTAAATCTCAGAATTAACAGTGCTGTCTTTGCACAGCATCTAGGGTCAGATACTCAGATGCCTTGTCTGCCCACCAATCAGGGTGTAGCAAATGTCACATGAAACTTCTCTCTTATTGTCACAATACACAAGGGAACATTTTCAAGGAATAAAACTGGAAAAATATATTTTAATTGTATAGAATTATTATGATGAAGTGTCGAATTTTCTGACCAAATTTGCCACAAATTATCATTATTATTTAACACTAGAAAACAAAACATAATGTCTTGCATGCTTCCCAAAAGCCAGCGGTCAGTGATGACAAGAACTTGGTGGCATTTCTTAAAACCTACCCTGGTAAGCCTCCCGCCTCCATGTGATTGGCCAAGGTGACGTCATGTGACCACACATCAAACTGCCACTTCCGAAGGCCAATCACTCCGCACAGCACATTACCGGAGTGTACACCCACCCTCATGTTGATGTCTACTCCCGTGGCCTCTCTCACCTGCCTGGGGAGGGGGGGTTGGAAGTATCTCAGGTGAGGTGATCAGATTGTCTGATTTTCTTAGGTGGTTTTACTGAAGATGAAGATTTTACTGACTGCATTTTATTTTGCGTGTATGATGGCAATCTGCATCTTCTTTGGCTCTGATTGAGATACATAGTTGCAGAGCCATCAGATGTTCTATTCAGCATTGTCCCTGCAGATGATAAAGCGCCTTGCTCTCTCACAGCACTGTTACAGTCACTCCAACCTCAGAACGGCAGAGAAGAACTGGCCTTAATTAACTCTGTGCTTGTCAGTTAATCACCGGAGCCGACTCCCCTCCGCCAGTCCTTAAACGCACGCAGCGGAGCTTAAAAGGTCACGCTCATTAGATTACATTGTTAGTGGTCTTTGGCTCACATCCTCACATCCTGAACATATTGTCAACCCACATGTATTGCATAACCATGCCACACCTGGATTAAGTAGAATAATGAGAAGGATTTGGTGTTCGTTCATTTCTTCGCAGGTCTTTGCTAAGTCCGTACAGTCCCATTCGCCATCATAAGCGTCAATCCTATGATCCACTGCTGAGACACAAAGACCAGCATCCCATTCAGGGTGTCCCCCTGCCTTTTGTTATGTGCTACCTGGGGAGGCCCTTTCAGTAACCCTGCTGAGACCAACACAAGCAAGTGTGAAGGTACTAAACTCAAACATAGTACCCGATACTCATTGCTGACCAGATCTCACAGCAATAAAGTTTCTAAATCACAACTGTCAAAAACCTGGCAACGACCAGCAAGACGCTTAAAAAAATTACCAGCTTCAACGCAGTGCTTGAAGTTTTAAATAAAAATTAATTTTTTAATTTAGTGAACCAGTTTCTTCTCGAAGCAGGGAAAGCCCAGAATCCAGTCGTATCCAGACGTGTGCTCATGTCTGGGTCAAGGGAAAGAACCAGGTCAGAAATGCACAAGTGGGCACAGTTTAACCCTCAAAACCTAATTAAAATGTAGAAATCAGATGTACAGCCACAACGGTGCTAACCATTCCTTAGTAGTACAGTGTGCCAGTATATTTTGTTACTGGTTAGGTTTTTCAGAAGTTAACCATTATGACACTAAGCAATTCACATTTCTGCTGCTTGGGCCCCGTTCCTCGCCCAGAATAAAAGCATCTGCTAAATTATTCAAATGTAAAATTAAAAGTGAAATTGACAAATGTACACACATTCCTGTCAGCCTCTCATTAAGCAGCTGCTCTCCACATTCTCCAAGGAATATATATATAAGATTGCCAGAAAGCGTTTATCCACTGAATTATTATAAGTGGTGTTTATTTTGTTTCTGGGAATTAGCCAGACTGAATTTGCGTGCCAAAACACTGCTTCCCGTTGGAACAGTTAATCAAGTTCTGGCACTGTGAAGAAAGTATAGTACAGGATTTTTTTTCCCAGCTTTGAAATTTGCAATATTGAAATTCTCATAATGAATGAGGGTTTATTTTCTTAATAAACTGCTACTGTATAGCACTGCACAGCGGGAAAACTGGAAAACGGTTTGCCTCAAGCCTCTATAATTTCCATTCTGCCGTGATTTACATAGTTACGAATCATACAGTATACAGTAAGCGATTTACACTGCTTAGAAACAGTAGACGCCGAAGGGGTCGGCTGTCTCTTTCTGCGAGCCCGTTTTCGGCGCCCTGACCAGCCAAGCTCCACCCCTCAGCGTCCCCCACACTAACTTGATGGCTTCACACATGTCCAGCCCCATCTTCACGCAGTTCTTGGCATGCTTGGGTAGTGACACGGGCAGACCAGACACACAGTAGTAACAGTCCCCCAGGATCTTGATTCTCATGCATTCATTCTCCTGAAATATAAGCAAGATGTCACTTTTAAACTCCACCCTCCAAGCAATGATACTTAAGCCAAATTAGGTTACTTTGAAACGTAAAGATGGTACTTTTTTTTAAACGTCCTACAACAGTTTTTCCCAGTCCGCAGGGACCCCCAGCAGGAAAATCAATATTTTGCTTAGAATACATTGTTCTCCGTGTAGAGCTGAAAATTTTTATAGTAGTATTTGAGATTGAACATATCTCAAAAGTATATAACTAAAACTTCTGTGGCAGTTTAGCTACCTATTGCCCTGGTTTTACTTGAGTGCCAGGGTGGAGACCTTACCTTGGCAATCTGGTCAAACTTCCCGAAGAGCTCGTTCAGCATGATGACCAACTCCTTGGGGGAGCAGTCACTGGCCAGCCGGGTGAAGCCCACAATGTCAGCGTACAGGATGCTGGTACGGAGATGGACACAACACATTCAGGCACTCAACAGATGTTGCTGTCCCACAACTAACGTTTGAACATCTGGACTTTGCAGTTTTTCAAATGCAATGATATTGAAGGTACAATGCAGATTGCCTTTCATCAAATGGTTACCAGTTCAAATCCTCTCTTTGGCAGAATAATCACATCACTGTCCAGCCTTGAGCAAGGCCCTTTACCCCCCAAAATGTTCCAGAGGCAGCACATGAATGGCCTGACCCTGCACTCAGACCCCAAGCTTTGCTCTCAACTGTGTTTGTGTCTCAAAGGAGAGCAGTATAGGATATGTGAAAAGAAGCAATCCACTGTACTTGTGCAAAAGGCAAAATAAGCAACATTCACTGAGAAATGAAGCTGGTATTTGCACAACACACAAGTGCCTAGCAATCCTGACAATGGAACTGCAGTTGGGTAGTTACCATACATATACTGAGTTGCATAAATACTTTGTTTTGTTTAGCTTCAGTTCTTCAGTTGTTCTGTAAATCTGAGATTTTTAAATATGTTTTGCAGTCAAGTGTATCAGAGCTGTGCTCGACAGAATACATATGAAAGAGTGTCATACAGCCACAGACAGAAAAACACCACATGGTTTATATGTCACATCGAAGATTACAGTAACATAAATGCACCAGACAATCATTTTTCATTAATACAGACAGCAGTTTGCCAACACAAAAACCACTGTGGATTATTGTAACAGTGCTGACAGGCTTTTCACATCAATGGACTTCAGGTAGTCAGTGACCGTGATTTGTGATGTAAAAACTGCAGCCTGCCATTGGTTGTGAAGATATAACAATGTTAGACACAACAATCAGCCATCAGCTGCAATGCACTATGGATGACAGAATAGTGCTGGTTATTACAGCAAAAGCAGAGAATCGGCATCTTATCTAGAAGCTCTCATTACTTTCAGACCACATCCGAAACGCAATCAGAAGCTGCTACGAGGTCTAAAAAATAGCATTGGAAACTTTTAACACAAAAATGAAATTGAAATATTCAATGAGGTCCATCCACCTCAAAAAGTATGATTAATAATTCATGATATATGACGAAGTATCTATGTTCACCACTGCATCAGTTACATTTCCTGTATGTGTCGGTGTGTGTTCCCAGTAACAGATATAGCTATGAGTAAACTACGGACATGACACAGTGGAAGAAAATACAAGCAAATGTTACTCAGGACAAGAAAATTAAATGATATCTGCCATTCATAAATAATACGCTGACTGAACATTTTAAAGTCTATCGGTCAAACTCAATCAACAAAGAGAGAGGAACTGCATATTGAAGAGTCTATTCTCTTTTTATTGGGCCTTATAGTTCAACACTGGCCCCCAAGTTCATGAGTGCCCTAACCAAGGTCTGCTCTTGTCTAATGGGAGAGTTATTACAGGTCTACAAGAAGGGTGACCACTGGCATGACTTTAAAAAGGGGGACATGTGTGTCCAAAAAAGAGGACTAAGGCTCAAAATGGAGGACATCTATGGAAAGTTGTTGAGCTGAGGGTGGGTTTATATTATACACATACTATGGAAGCCGAGAACGGTATATCTATCGAGAGAATGATATCATTATCTCAAAATATTGACGTTAAAAAAATTATAATTGCAAGCACGGTCATTATCAGCATCTGTAGCACGTGTGTTTCACATTTTTGTGCAATGGTGGGTGGGAGAGAGTGCCGCTCATTGTTGATGGGGAAGTGGGTAGGGGGGAGGGAAAAACAGGGGCTAAATGAAGGAGACCCAACAGCAGCCTGGACAGAGGGCAGGAAAACCAGACGAGCGGCCGCCCTATGGGCAAGGGATGGTGGTGCAGACTGAGTGGTGCAGCAGGCCCTACCTGACGTTCTCATGCCTCTTGACGTAGAGGCTGTGGAAGTTGTTGTCCCGAACCAGGCGCTGCTGCTCCTGCTTGTCCTTGCAGTCCTGCAGCCTCTCCATGATGGCCAGCTTCATCTTCATGGAGATGTATACAGGCAAGACCGACTGCAACAGGTTCTCCTGGACACGTCGACAGGGATTCGCATAAAATCTCCAGGGCCTTAACATTCATTTCTCACTTTGGCATCAATTACCCCAAGGAACTGCGCTAACAAGGCATTAGTTCTCAGAGAGACGAACAGGCTTGATTTTTAGGGACAACGTTACACTAAGTATAACACTAAGTATAACACAATAACGATAATGAAAAACTGTCGGCTGATAAATTAAACATTGTGCAAATGAAAAAAATTAATATTCAAGAAACACTAATAAAAAAAATCATCCTTTCAAGAGTTTTGCTTTAATTTTTAATGCTGTTAACTGGACAAGTGCCCTCCACGGTTAGTGGTGTCAGCGGTGCAAACGTGCACTATAATGTCTTGTGTTCCCCCAGAACAGAGCAATGCATTTTCTTCTGAGTACTCATCTGCGTGTGAGAACACTGGGAACACTGGTACTGTACTGTGCGCGGTGACAGGACAGGCAACTGGGCCTGTTGGACACCCACTGCCGTGGAGCTAAAGCGCATGTTAGCATTCAGCTAAGCACAGTCTCAGGTCTGATGTTTTATTATAATTAGCATAGCTCAAGCTAATCCTGTGCCATATATTTACAAAAACAAGTGCTAGTCTCTCAGCGCATTGTGGGAGCTTCTTACCTTGCTTCCTGTGTGTCAGTTATGCATTTCCAATCACCATTAATTATCAACAGTTGGTTAATAGGTTACACTGTCCCCGATTTGACTTTACATTAGATTAGATTCAACTTTGCCACTGCACAAAGTACAAGTATGCAGGCAACGGAATGCAGTTTGGCATCTAATCCGAAATGTTGCAGTTACAGTGCTAGATACAGATGCACATTACATGTGTGACAGTTAGAAAAAGTACTTCATAATGGTGGCTGGCGGATACGCAGCATTTATGATTGCGGTGAAAGAATGAGCGTTCTGTACACTTTATATATACATATGAATTGGAGACATGCAGTCTACTTTTATGGGCAGGAATAGGTGAAGGTTAGTGGCACAGTCTTGGGAAAATAATTACAATGGGGGACTACTAAGATAGTAGTCTAGTGAATTTGTTTATAAGGATATACATTATTGACATAAACACGCACACATACATACATACATATATTTATACACACATATATATACACATACATACATATAGACAAACACACACACACATATATATATATATACACATACATATATATATACACACACATACATACACACATACATACATACAGATACATTCAGCAGCAATCAATAACGCATCAAGCAAACAGTACAAATCTCACAAAGGCATGTACATCAGACAATAGCTGTTGTTTTTTTTTTTTGTTCATATGACTCCAGATCACAGTCCCTGAAGTATGCCTGAACAGTCCATTGTGTTTACCATGTTGTAATGGACTTCTTAGCAATATCTCCATAGTGCTGAGCGATAATTGGCAGTGTTCACCACTGGGGAATAGGAGAAGGGTCAGCTGGTCTAGAATTATCACGCTGACACGTCCTATTGAACCAAAGAGCGACCTGCAGGTGGCCAATTGTGCGCAGTGAGAAGTGAAGTCAGACCGGCTGTAAATTACTCAAAGGCACAAAAACTCTGCCATTAAAACAGCCAGGCAGGCAAATGAAGCAGGGCCAGTCTAATTTGCAACTGTAAATGGCTCAAGCTGGGTGAAAACCAGCGAAGGAGACATTTTAACAACATGTTTTTTTTGTCTTTTTTTTTTGCGAGTAGTTCAGCTGAAGTCTACAGACTCATTAAAAACACTGCTGGATGCAATATCGAAACCATTAAGCTATTAGGCTTCTGAATGAGCAGATGGGATGAGTAGCACCCTCACTTTCATATCTCTCTTACATAAACCCATACAACCAGCCTCTCATATGTCACTTAATTAATTATTCACTTGGCACTTGAATTAACAAATTGACTGTCATAGTTATGGTGTTTTCACACAGGATCTCCTCATAGTCTAAATGTATCATTTTATTTAAAATAAAAGATACAAAAAAAATTGCATCAGTAAATAAAAAATGACTCAAATATACAACAAACACTCAAACAAAGGAGCAACAACAGAGTAGTGTGGTATTGAACATGACATCACTGACAGCTAAATTACTTGTTCACAAAGATGACAATCATATACGAACTATCTGCATTGATATATAGCATTGATATAGAACTTTCTCGGAGCTTTCAGTCAATCCCTGTTTCAATAGGATATAAACGAAAAACACACTAGAAAGAAAATCCTTCTGTAACATCCACAACATTCTGAGAACTGTCAGATACAAGCAGGTATTGCCTGATTAGGCAGTTCAGACTACCACTTTCCACTACAGGGACCATCTAAAACAAGCCCACAGGTTGCATGAAAGATGAATGAATGTTGCTGACATGCCCGGAGAAGAATGCTTTGACAGGGAACTAAAACTCTGCTGAAAGTCCACAACAATCTAGCATCATTAGGATATGACATCTTCCACACTAACATTCAACCTCGGCTGTGTATGGTGCTGAGCAAACTTCCCCTGAAGCTCCATAGGGTTGATATTGGCCAACTGGGACAATTTTTGAAATTTTACTTTCTCTCTTACTTTAAAAATATGATCCTAATTATAAATATTGAAACATAAAAGTATTATCGAAAGCTCAAGAATTCAGCTTAAGTTAATAGACCACAGAGGAGTAAAGATGTAGAGCATCTAACATATAAGCATCCCACCTAACCAATATTGACTCTATCAAAACATGCAGCATCTGCTTAAGGCCCTACAGCTCAAAGATCATGCCTTTGGAACATGCTTCATGGGCATGGTGACCAGTATTATATTTCACTGCAGAGTATGTAGGTGGATCTGCTTTATTTTGCAGTTGATTTTCACCTCCTCATGCTGCTGTCCTTATAAGAACTAATGGAAGAATGAGCCAGGAGCCGAAATGAAAGTTAAACAGACATTCCAGGATTACTTCAATCCTAAAAATACTTCAAAGTCTACATGAACATGATCACGAAAACAATCAGTGCTCTTTATTGGCTATTAAAATCCCTAGCCTGTAACCTAATCAAATTATTGTGGTTTAGAGTCAAGACAGCGGTTTACAAAGTAATTAAGGAATATGGTGGAGATGAAGAAAATATCCCTGGAGGACAGTTCCAAGACTTAATAAAACACCTACAACCTGAAAAAACACTACAGGAACGGCCTTCTAAAAGTCTGATCCAAATCTCTGGGTAGAACTTACTGATCGCATGGATGCAAACAATTTTTTCTTTAAAATTGATGGTTCATATCTTGGTAACACTTGGTATAATTCTAACATTAAACTTCAAAATACCCCAACGGTTCAATGGATAGTTTGAAACAATTACTTAGTCATATTTCTACACAGGTTATTCATAAACTGCATACTCAGTTTATCATACACACTTGCTCCTCTAAACAGCAAATTATGGGGCTGCATCTGAAAATATACAGCATGTACACGGTGTCAAGAGATTCAGTTACTGTGCAGCTAAGCATTAAAACGTCCAAGACGTGATTTAAGTGATTTAAAATACAGTAAAGTCCTGGGACTTTCAAACGCTAGTGTCTAGGATTTAGAAAAGGTGGCAATGTTGCAATAAAAAAAACATTCAGCGGCAGACTGTGGGCAAAAACATCACGTTAATGAGAGAGGTCAGAGGAGAATGGGCAGACTCGTTAAAGCTTACAGGAAAGACAAGTGCAAAAAGAACAGCTCAGTGAATCAGTGGCGTGCAGAAGGCTTCTGAGAACTCAGCTCAACAGCCTTTAAAGTGGTTCTAGATAAAAATGGCATCCTTCCTAATACTGTGTATACATTCCGAATAGGGCCAAACCAATATGAACATTTTATGAACATCTCCAATACCAGTCTTAAGGAGTTAAAATTCCAACAACCAATAATATCATTTTATATTATATTAGATTGTTTTGCTATTAGAGTTATTAGATTGTTTTGATAGAGTCAATATTGGTTAGGTGGGATGCTTATATGTTTGATGCTCTATATCTTTATGCCTCTGTGGTCTATTAACTTAAGCTGAATTCTTGAGCTTTCAATAATGCCTTTATGTTAAAGTATTTATAATTAGTCAAAAATTAAACAGACACCAATAATTTTAGTTAAATGGTGCTTTACTGGCTGATATTACTGTCAAACGCAAAGAAACGGAGTCTTAAAATATAGTAATACAAATATGTCACCTTATAACCTGATAACTTCATTCTAAAATAAGAAAATAACAATGAAGTCTCACAAGGCTGAACAAGTGCACATTCAAAGTATAGCTGCCCGTGCAGCACCTTAAAAATGTACTGTGCTCATACACAAAAGAACACCTTGTTCCTAACATTTTCATGTTATGTAATATAATGTTCCCTTCTCAGCCAATCAATAACAACTATCTTACATTACATATGGCTTACATATGATTAAGGGTTCATACGGCCGCTTCCGTCATGCTTTTTTGGCTTTCGCCGTTTGTTGTGCTAATAGTCCCCTCCCTTTTTGGATGGTAGGACATGGATGGCTACTGTTTTTCATTCTTTCGGTGCCTGTTTTTGGGTTAGCTACGCAGTAAGGTGTAAGGCATTGCCTTTTCTCACGCTAACTCTTTGGTACAGTGTAGGTACATTTAGGTAGATGCAGGATTTTATTTGGTATTTAGGCTAAATCCATGTCCAGCGCCCTCACACAGCATATCTAAGGCACAGCAAAAGGAGCTTCCCCTGGCCTTCACACACACATTCAGTCATGCTGCAACCTCACATTGAAGCGTAACACTCACTAATAATCCCAGGCTAAGAGTGGTGAGTTATAGTGCAGGAAACAGAGCGTATTACAGAAAAGCTGCACAGTCCGAGAAAGCTGGAAGGGGGCAGTGTGGACCCCGTTGGCAGAGAGTGGCAAGCAGAGGCCCAGCGAGGGCCCAGCAGACTGACCTGCTGCCTCTTCTCGATCTCCAGCTTCATGCGGATGCTCAGACAGCTCAGGGTGTCCTGGAAGGTCTGCCGGAGAGCTCGTTCCATCAGCACCTTGTGGAAGGCGCCCACCGCACTGCCGCACAGGAACACCACCGTGTTGGACAACAACTGGGGGGCGGGGGAGGCAGGGGGCTGTCATCAGAGTTACACTCGCAGACAGTTACTTGTATAGAAATGTACACTGACACTTGCAGTTGTAGTTAAGCACATGGGTGTTGCTAGGCCCCTCATACTGGAGCACGTGCCCCACTAGTGATCTGCAGCACCCCAGCAAAATCTCTGAGTTTTAACATGCTCCTATATTTGACAGTGTATTAATTTACAATAATAATAATAGGAAAAGATTCTTTTCTAATCCAAAATGTCAAAGCAATGCTGTTTAACCCAGAATACAAGCTCAGGAGAGCACCTTGCAGTCCGGGGCCGTACAACGCGGCATGCACATTATTGCTCGTGCACGGCAGTGTGCACACGGCATGCATGCCGCAATCGAGAATCAGGACTGAGGAACGATAACACGACTTGACGAAAATATGTTTTTAAATAATGATCGTATTTTGATCTCAATTTGACTCAAGCAGTATTGACTCCTGTAGAGGGACATCAGTATGGCAGCAGCAGTAACAGTGGGCTAAGCAAGGGAAGTTTAAACAGCACGTTGTCCTGACATTTCTTACATGCAGCAGGCATTCAAGAAAAAAAATGGTGTGATTTGAGCAATGGGGGGGCCTGTGCCCCAGTAGATGTTTATTTCTAGTAACAGCCGTGGGCATGCTGTCCAGAACTGAAGCTGCTGGAGTTACTAAGGAGAACATGCAAAAGACTACAGAAACCCTTACACAAAAATATACCTACCATTTTTACCTGTGAGATCCTTCCTTCATCACACACATACAGCACGATTAATTACATGCAGTTTGGCATCTAATCCTGCAATGGATTATATGAGGACGCAGGGAGTTTTGGTTGCCAATACTGTACCATATGATGAGGAAGCCTGACTTTAGGTCATTGGCGGTCTCATCTCAAAAGCAATATAACATGGACTGAATGAGTTTTGGAAATTTGCTCTTCAATTACACCCTGTAAGAGATTGTGGGACACGGGTACACCACACAGGCAAGACAGCAGGCTTCACCTATATCGATGATGTAATTACAAAAAAATAATTTTTTTTTTTAATGCTACTATAGCTTAGTAAACAGAAAACTATGATGCAGCATTCCTTCAGACCTCCCAATTCCTCTCTGAATCCACCCTAACGACCCTAAGAAACACTGCAGCCATTACTTCCCAAACTGGACCGGCTGGAATTCATAAACTGTGTTACATGCAGACATAGGACAGGGTAAATATGATCTTCGAATGTTGCCATGACAACTTACCCCCCCCCATTCCTATGCTGGTTCACTTAATTGTGCAAACCTACCCACAGAGCCTACCCCAGAAAGTACAGCATGCATCACAGGGCCCACACATGCAACCATACATCCATCCATTTTCCAGAACCGCTTATCCCATTCCGGGTCGCGGGGGGTCCGGAGCCTATCCCGGAGGCTGCGGGCGCAAGGCGGGGAACAACCCAGGATGGGGCGCCAACCCATTGCTGGGCACACTCACACACCAGTCACACACACATTCACACCTACGGGCAATTTGGTAATTCCAATTAACCTCAGCATGTTTTTGGACCGTGGGGGGAAACCGGAGTACCCGGAGGAAACCCCACGACGACAC
>JAAGVU020000008.1:12550452-12572548 GCA_011763525.2 Mormyrus iriodes
AAACTCCACACACATGGAACCCGGGCGCAGACGTGAACCCTGATCCCAGAGGTGTGAGGCAACAGTGCTAACCACCACACCACCGTGCCGCCCTGCAACCATACACTACAGGTAATTTTAGAGATGCCTGTTCAACTCTGGATGGAACCCACAACCCTTGGAGGTATGAGACTCATTGCTAACCAGCAAGCCACCATACCTCTCTCACAAAAATGATCATAATAAATTATGCATCCCATGCACACTCTATCAAAATCTCAGACTTACAATCTGAAATACTCCTCAGTTATGCATACACCCAACGTCACCCATTTCTCACACACTCACATTCACTCCCATCACTAACAAAACCACGCTTAACATTATCCGATAGTTCAATCGTGACTCTAAACAGAAACGTCTCATTTCTATAATATTTATGTTAAGGAACCTACTATTTACACAATATCTATAAAAATGGCGGTCCTTACCAGTATCACTTGTCAGAAACTAGCAGTCTGGAAGGCTTAAGAAGCCCAGTTTTTATTCCAGGACCCACACAAACTCAGATTACCGAATGTCTGACCGTCAAGGCAAAAGTCATAAAAGAGAGCTCTATTTTTAATTTCAAACACATGGTTTTTATAGTGACTACAAGAACTGAAAGGTATTTTCATTCCCCTGTACCAGCCATAAAAGAGCGTCTGTCTTTTGGATTTGGGGGACTAAGATGGGATGGAAAATATTCTCCTGAAAGCCCTGGGTGGAGGTGAGTGCCCGAGTATAAACAAAGACCAGGGTGGAGGAGAGAGCGAGGGACCCTCAGATGAGCCGCACCTGCTTGGCCAGGATGGGATGGGAGGTGTGGCCGGTGACGGAGAGGTAAATCGCCAGGACGATGATGTGCGACAGAGAGGAGATGACGCTTAGGAGGACTGCGTAGCGCATCTGGAAGGGTAGCATGGTGTACACCGTGAAGATGATGAAGAGGAAGAAAGGAACCTGACAGAGGAAGAGAGCCAGAGATACAACCGTAAGCAACATGTCATGTTTATGAAAAAGCAAAAAATACCTCAAAGTTTGTAAACATCGCCTGGGGCCGATTGAAAAGAAACTCTGGGAAGAGCAAGGTTGCAATCCTCGTCGACAACCTAGCAAGCAAAGGCACAGAAATCTTAGAATTAATAACCATGCTTAAAAGTGCCAGAGCAACATTGAAATGCTGGGTTCTTTGAATTAAAAAATAAGCTTTACTGACAAGGTCACATGAAAGCAAGGTATCACCATGGCAACACAAGACTCCAAGTCTTCAAGCTAAAATGCTAACAAGGCAAGCCGGTGTAACCAAGAGCATAACTTCGGGTTGTGCATTGGGGAGGTTGAGGTCTCCACCCATTTAAGGGGGTCCAGGGGGTTGTATTGGCTGGTTTTGATTGTGGGAGGTGGGGTTATGACCCCCCCATTCCCCCATAATTTACACCCATGGGTATATCAGCTATAAAATTTACAGAAAAAAAAACAAGTGACACAGTGTATTAACATTCTTTATGCAGTAATAACTTCTGCTCTGTCTATAACGATCAGCTGTAACTCATTCTGTGGCATTAGTGTTTGTCAGCCCACAGCCATAGTTGGTGGCAAAACTATTGAGCTTTTGCCATTGATAATAAAAAATAAAAATCGCCTCTTTTGGGCAGTACAGGAGAAGGTGAGACGTTCTGTGCTGTGTGAAACACTTACAGGGGCGCCAAAAACGAGCCACACATTCGCCTCGGAGCTGCGAGGTAAAAGAAAAGAAGCCAGAAAGACGAGGGGAGAAACCCATTGGGAAAGATTTCTTCAGAAAGTCCAGGTCAGACTAATGCTCAATTAAACAGACAAAAAAGATGGTTTTTATGTTGCTTTTGGTACTGTGATGTCTTATACCAAGACCTGAAATAGGTTAAAAAGAAAAACCCCTCAGATATTATACAGCTCTGGAATAAATTAAGAGACCACAGCACTATATTTTGTTTTATGCATTTCTCAATTTATGGGTATGAGTCTGTGTAAAATATACATTTCTTTTCAAACTCCAACCTGGCTCTTCCGTGCTTCTCATTAATGAAGGGCTTCTTCCTTGCTTTATGCGTCGTCAGTCCTGCTTCTAGGAGCCTGTTACAAACTTGTCCTAGCAGTGCACTTCACAGCGCTTAATGTTTCCCATTCCTTTTGAAGGTCACTTGATGTCGTTCTTCGATTTATGAGGCTCTGCCAGATATATTGACAGTCATCTCTGGCAATAGAAAATCGCTTTCCCTTTACCTGGCTCCTTTTTGATCATTCCCAATGTCTCCGTTTCACCTTGTTTTTGTGTACTGCTGTCTGAGCCTGGAAGCAGCCTGCCTCGCAGTGTAGCATTCTGCCCGCAGAACCAGGTTTAAACCAGGATTTAAAAACGCAGCTTTTTAAAAAATATTGATTGGTCTCTTAATTTTATCCAAAGTCAGCACTGACACTTAATAAACATTTACTAGACTGCTGTGAACTTGCGATTCTTTCCTCATTTTGCTGTAGCCTTTTACAGGTGGTTGTGTGTGTGTGTGTATGTGTGTGCAGGTGAAGTTGGGGGGGGGTGAAGGTGGTGTATACTCTGTCATACACTGGTCTGTGTGGGTGGGGGCGTATACCTGGTCCCAGGCATGGATGACGTGGCTACTGAAGATGAAGATGAAGCTCATGGTGAGTAGGGTGGCCCACACCACCACGCCAAGCAGGCGTCTCCAGCGCTGGGACAGCGACTCGGTGCATGCTAGCACAAAGACGGCCAGGAAGACACACAGGCCGCAACTGACGGCGCTGACGAAGGCGCTGTGCTCGCTGGCGTCCTGCAGCATGGAGGGAGGCAGCATCAGTACCCCTCTCTCCCACCCACTGCTGGTGTTTTATCTTATGGAAGTCGTCTGACCTAAGTAATGATAGCATGGCCACTGTGTAAATACTAAAAATAAAACGGGGAAGGAGACAGAAAGCCACGGCCAATCAGACATCAACCCCACCCTCCTCCTCACACATGTCGCCCCATCATGTAACTCAATTATTCAGCTCATTTCCTACTCTGGCAGGCCAAGCTTTCAGAGTGAAATAGAGCTTAATCAAGTGAAACTGCTGAGAGCAGAGGCCGGTCACTGAGGGATGCTATTCGCGAGCGTTCTGTTGTCTTTGTCAAACAGGCCCCTTTCGCCATGCTTATTGACATAGCTGGCCTGAATGGGGGGGGGGGGGCTTTGGCTGTCTGGGCAAACAGTTCCCTTATACCAGGCCAGTGCACGACAGCAGCAGATGTTCATTAACAGCAGAGTCCCACCAAGGCTAGCGGCAGGCTGAACACTCCAGCAATTCACATGCGAAGCCACTACCCCAAGCTCCCTTTCATCTGCTTGTTAGGACAAGCAAGCGTGACCAAAAAAACAAAAAGCACCATAAACAGTGTCGTTTCATCAAGGGCGACTGAAGAAGGGGATTTATCACAGCCTCCTCTTTCCAGACACACAAGTGAGCCCGTTAACACCTGCCTCTTCAGCTGCAGAGCCACTAATACCCCCCAAATTGCCTCCCCAGTGTCTATTCATTCTCAGATGCATGCAGCACATGTGAATATTCCCTCAGTGGAATTTTTAATCTCATGCACTAATCTGTCAGATCAGTCATCATGCAGATACTGGAACTTTGCACGATAAGTAAATCTCAGAATCATCTTGAAGGGAAATTAATTAAGCTACAAATAAGGAGACCTCGTTAGAGGATCAAGCAGACTAGAGATTGAGAACTTACTAAAGCAGTCTTAAATAAAACCTTTGTACAATCACGCAGTCAAATAGTCAAAAAGTCTTTGTTAGACAAAAGTCAAAATAGACATGGTGCCACTTTAAGACATTTTCGCTACATTTGGCTGATACTTTGCATTCCATGGACGTATCTCCAACGCTTGTCAACATGTTTCCATGACGAGGAACTCCTGCCTCTGACATGCCACCCGTCTCACTCAAACCTTGTAAGTTGATTGGTTGGAGGGACTGAGCTCTGATGTCATCCCGCCCTTTGTTAACTCTCCTTTAACCCCATTTAGACCCCAATGATCCACACTGAATACATATGAATCACTATCTCATCTCCCTGACCCCAAAACTAACGATAGATGTTTTGTACTGTAGATCGCCCTTGGCCTCTTCTTGAAACTAAAGAAAACCAATCCAATGTTTCTAAATGTGAATGAGGTTTATTCACCAACCACGTGGAGAAGATGTGCAGGTAGAAAAGCAAGGAAGAGAAATACAGAACCAGATTCCAAGATAATAACTTTATCTGACACAGTATTGATTTTCAATAAAGGGGTCTTTGGTGGCTTATTTCCTGATATGGAAATTTACCTAGGTTTATTTTATTGATCTTATTTTCAAACATAGTTGCTTTTCCACAACCAGTACAGATTCCTCTATCTTACTGTACAAAGCCTTGATGCTATTATAGAATCTCCTTACGTACTGCAGATCTCACAGACCAACTGGACAATGCCCTATTCTGCTGTAGATCTCCTTGACCTCTTCCAGATACTCCTGACATAATTTTGGTCCTTGATAATACCAGCTCTTAGCTTGTTGCTGGCTGCTATGTTCAGGATGAGGAGGTATACTCACCAGTCTCAGTGAGAAGAAGAGTATGATGAGGATGGTACAGGACAGCATGGTGAGGCCCAGTAGCAGGACAAGAAGCTGGTATTGGCTGATGCAGGAGAATTTCCGATACAAGGCCTCCTGTTTCAGCTCCTGGTCATTCAGCAGGTACTTGCCCTTGGTGGGCATGGTGTAGCCCCACTCACGTTGGCGTAGCCAATAGAGCACATACAGGTTGCCCTCCAAAAGCTGGAGGCCTACACATTCATCCCACCACTGGTGATCAAAGGCTGTCAGTCCTTTTTCTTTTTCCAAGACATCTTGAGTGCTTCTGTTCTTCTCGTTTCTCTTTCCAACTCCGTGAAAGCACTTCTCAAACTTGGGGCTACAGTACAATGCCCTGCAGGGCTCCACAGGGTGACGATGCTATAACGAAGAGGAAGGAAAGGGATAGGAAAGAGAGAGGGGAGGATGCCTGGGGACTTCGTCAGAGGTCCAGCTCGGCTTTCCTGAAATACCCTCAGGTTTTCTGTCACTCCCTCTCCTGCTGTCCCATAATGTTCCACTGCGGCTTCCTCTTCACAGTGAAGGCTTTGTCTCAGACTGGAGCCTGCAGAGAGGATGGACAGCATTCTGAGTGAGGCATGAAGACTGTCAAGGCAGCACAGGATACACACAACACAATCACAGACATCTGAGGAGCACAAAACTTGGATGGGCGTGTGGCTCGCCTGGCACACACAAGTGAGGGCAATCACACACAAGAAGACAAATCCCAACGGGCAGGGTGGAGGGAAGTCATGAAATTGTTGAGCCAAATTGTAGAAATATTCTGTGTGACTCTGCTGCAGGGTCGCCCATAAGGGGAGAGGAAGGGGAAGACTTTCAGGGGCCCAGACACCAGGGGATGTCCATGAGCGTGTGAGCATGGATAACGGTAGTTGGGTCTTAAGAGGGGGGTATTCGGTAGAATTTTTCTGGGGACCAGCCATGTTTTTGTGCCAGGGTCTATTCTGTCTATGCTGTGGATGATGACCAGTCACTAATCTAGACCATGGTGTAGCAGACCCATGGCCCAGGCCTAATGTGTGACTGCTTGGGGATAATGTCGGCTGCCCCTGTGCTGTCCAGGGCCACTCCAGCCACATTCCTTACACACATGGGGGCTAAATTTAACTGGGCGCTCCCAAGCACGGCCCTGTTTCTCTGAGGCCGCTTTGCACAGCGGTGACCCACCACAGCAAGCCAAGTTCCCACATAAATTTAAATACAGAATTACTTGACATGATGCCCTAAGCGTTAATGTGAGTAGTTCAACTTACAAGTTTTTTTCCTAAAAAATTAGATCTGCTGCCTTAAAATGCATTAGGCATGAATTATAGAAAAATATGGTACAATTTTTGGTATATTTTTAACATCTGGAGAGACAACGAATGCCATGATTTATCATAATATGGGTCTTCTGTCCAGCATTGCTGTTTCCACAAAATACCCTTCCCAGGCATGGCTGTTAACATCAAAACATTTCCAAAACAAGAACAAAGGGGAAACTTTGAGCTAGGTGCAGTTTGCTGATCTGAGATTAGGTTAAGGTGTACAAGGGGGTGTCATTAATCACACCAGCAGCCAGTTCGGTTTTTTCATCCGCGGGACGATCTGGTCATTTATAGAAGCAAATTACACACACACACACACACACACACTAACATATTAATTGCTGTACCCCTAAGATCACAAGGTATCGCTATGAATTTTACGGATTTCAAGAGGACATCTGGTAATTCTCGCGTTTTCACCCAGGATCCCTCATCAAGTTCAGAACTAGATGTGACTATACTTTTCAGATTCAGATTTCAGATTCAGATTACTTTATTTATCCCTAGGGAAATTTTTTGTGTTGTGGTAGCCAGTAACAGAAATGACAGCGACACACAGATACGAGGAAGGCATAAAGGCAGACATTAATTACAAATTACAGATTACAAAGACTACAAAAATATATATGTACAAAAAATAAATATAAATGTGCACTGTGCATTGTGTCTTAGCTCATAGGAGGACACTCCTCTGCAGCACAGAGAGGAGTCGTTATAGATGGTTACTGCCATGGACAGGAATGACCTCCTATAATGAATGTTATTGCAGTGGAACTGAAGGAGTCTCTGAACACATAAGGTCCACATTGCTGCAAAAGGGCTTCTATTCTGCAGCTTTAGGTATTAACATACATCAGGGAGGGAGAGATTTTTAAGCAACAGAAAGATAGTGACAGGAACATGATGAGACTAATGAATGTGTCACTCCCATGCTCAGCACGCTCACTAAAGTCACATGACACGTGAACTTCATGTTGACTTGCGAGAGGCCATTGTGTTTGGAGACTGAGGGGTTCAAACATTCCTTACAGAAAAAAAGCGTGAAAAGAGACACTCTCTGCTGAAAGTTTAATGGTTTTTTCTTGCTATACAAGCAGCAGTCCATTAGAGCTTTCTAACAGCATGTAAGAGCCGTCAGTTCGAGAGGCTCGCTGCGGTGGCACACAGGAAGTTTGCCTAGTGAATCAGGGGCAATGCTGTTTTTAAAGATAGCTGGACAAACTGAGAGAGATTCAGGAGTCTCGTTAACATAGTTCTTGTCTGATAATTAAACAAGCAGGCCAGCCTTATCTCTTCATCTTCAACAGTGGACAATGTGATCCTGCTGAAGTACAACATCCAGTCCAGCTTTGTCATTTATGAGGAGCGTGGAAAAGGTTCCGTTTTTGAGACCGGACCTATTATTTTTGCACAGCCTATTTGAAATGATCTGAACCATACAATCGGGGCAAACAGCTCCCTGTTAGTGTTCCAACGGCTGGCAGTTACAGGCTCTGGAGATCCAGTAAAAGAAGATATAAATCAGGCCCTGGGCTCGGAGGCCTGGCCAGCACCTGGGGGGTCTCCTTACGAGGAAGCAGCCAGGCAAGTCACATCCCAAGCGGGACACTCAGAGGTCAAGGGACCACAGCAGGGTTCACAGACTTATATCTCCCCACAAGCCTCTGGCAAACTCGAATGGAAACTCCTATTATGCTTCAAATTGAAATTTCATCTGGTTTCAGGTAGATCTGGTTTCATATGTGGTTTGTATCAGTTAGAAATAGTAGCTCTACTAGAAGATGTGCTGCTGGTCTTTGGGACATAACTGCAGCCCAGACGTTAACATTTGAGCCGCCTACCAGTTCTGCTTGGAATTACCAGCAGGATGTGCCGTGCATGCTCGACATGGCCATCTTCTAGAAGAGTCTTTTTAACATCTTTTCAGAATAGATCTGCGTCATCAGAGTCATTCAGAGCAGCAGAGAATGCAGCCACTTGCGATATCAGGCCGTCTCCTATCAAAGACGATTCATGCGTAGGGATCACAGCAAACAATATTAATAATAGGCTGGGACAATAGCCAGTGCTCCATAAATGGATGAGAAACAGCCCAGTCGCCGTTGTGAGGCGTGTTCCGAAGGTTCTGTTATTTTAAGCATTTATCTGTATGACGTCACTCCTGCTGTAGCTCTCTGGGTAGCAATACTGCCTCACACCTGCAGCATCGGGGGTTCAAATCCAGCCTGTGTGGGGAGTTTGCATCTTCTCCCCGTGTCACATGGGTCTCCCCCCACAGTCCAAAGGAATGCGGTTATACAAACCCACATCTCTAAAACTCCCACAGTGTACGATTGTGTGTTTTCCCTGTGATGGTGATGGCATCACATCCAGCCCCACCATAACCCTAAGATGCAGCTGAAGAATATAACATCTCCCCAGTGTCTGCAATGTTATGACACTACACTGAATAGTAAGGAATTTGTGATATTAAGCGATAAAACACCAAACTTCCAAGCAAAGGATCAAGCTTATAGTATTGAATTCCCAGTAATTATTTTACCATTATTTACACTAGTCTTCTCACTGCACCAAGGACTTATAGCAAACTGAGGATTAAAAACAGGGTAATGGGAATCCTTCCCATATATAATCACAATACAGGAATATATTGGTTACTCATACACAGAGTATTTTGTTTAAAGCGGTTATAATAATCTCTTTTGGATAGATGGCCAGAGAATGAAACAAACTATGCGTCATTTCTGGGTGCAGCTCCCTTTAACTCCCCACAATTACTTTTATTTCACAAACGGCGTTTTATAAGTTTACAAGTGGTGCTTCCCATTGCAGCTGTAACTCAGATTGTTCTGGAAACAGTCACGCTCAGCACGGAGTATATGAACCTGTCCCTGTTCGCTGCGACCCCCTTTCATGTGCGCTCTTTCCAAACTGCAGTAAAACGTCACCAGGGAACTCAGCTACAGAGCCCCCTCTTCAAAACCATCTATAAAAAAAAAGGTTCTTGGCTCACACCACATTAAAGATACACGTGGAACACTGATCCCAACTCTAACAGAAGAGACCGATGATCAAACAAACAATGACGAAAAGCCCTGACTGGCCGATATGCAGTCCACAACCCACAGGAAAAATGTATGAAAGCTTTGCGAGCCATTTTAGCTAAACATTCTGTGACATCCTGAATGCTGAGCTCTGCCTTTAATGAAAAGCTGAAGCTATGTGACGCATGGCCTCCGCTTATCTGTCACAGATCCGCTCGATACGGCCTGTCCTGAACCCTGGCGCTCCTTTATAGCGCAGTTCTAAAGTTGCCATGGCGAGGGACGGGGCCAGCGAATCCGGGCTCCCGGCGCCGGCCCCGCGCTGAATAGGCTGGAATCTCAGTGGCGTGATGAATAGCAACCTCCTTCAGCAGCAGCGCTGGGCGAGGCCTTGATGTGACTTCAATACCACCATTGAGGCACAGTAAGAAGGGATGGAGAGTCTCACGTACCACGCATACACCACACAAGTATACATGTAAAAGCACACCACATCAGACACCACACACACCCACGTAAAATTTACATTTATTTATAATTTGACATTTTCATCCAAAGCAATATACCACTGAGAAAACAGGGCCAAAAGTCCTTGGAGCATTTGATGAGCAAATTTCCAAAACTGACTCAGCCCATGTTATGCTGATCTTGAGATCAGACCGCTAGTAACCTAAAGTCAGGTTTCCTCATCATATGTTACTGTATTAGGAACCAAAATTTACTCAGTCCACAGAAATTTTCTGAAAAACACATCACATGGACTGACTAAGATCTGGAAATTCTCTCTTCAGCTGGGATATCGGCGTGGCTCAAGGGCCCAGTGGTGAAATCATTCCACTGACTGCAAGCAATCTTGCAATGCTAACTTCTAACTCACAAGGCCCCACACACTATATACCCAACTGGCCTTTTCCTGACTGTAAACAGTTGTTTGTTCCCATTATACAGAAATGCATGACATGTTATGGAGGGGAAAATTATGCAAAAAAAAAAAAAGGCAGAGACAGCACCGATGTTTCTGGGCCCAAACAAATAGGAAGGAGATGCAGAAGCAGCATAACAGAAGGGGAGAGCCACCTCAAGACACCAGCCACCGGTGCTCAGCGCAGGTCAGTGTGACCATCCCTTCCATTCATTCCCCACCCCCCACCCCCAGGTTCTCCAGCAGCCACTTGAGGGCCTGATGGGACCTCAGAAATATTCCAGAGTATTCTGTCCTCAGACGTAATGAGTCATTGGATTCACAAAATTTCCAGCACGTACCAGTTAGTCACATAATTCTTTTTTAAATTACTGGCTCCATCAAACAAATTGTTATGCTTTAAAACTAAGTATTAACACATCTATTTTGCATCTCCGTCCAAATTCATACGTCATTCTTTTAAAATAGTTTTTTTTAGGAATTAGTACCATTAATGAGAACCAAGGGAAGAACATGTGCATCAGCCCAGAGTCCTGCCAGCCTCAAAGTCCAAAGCCCGACCCCGCACAGTGCAGCGTGGCAGTGGAAGGTGATTGGTCGAGTAGGATGACATCTCCAGCAGGGACCCCTGAGTCAGAAAAGCCATTTTCACAGGAGCGCCGACAGCTCACAGCAGGATGGTGTGAGTTGACTGCTGAGTGAAAGTGTTTTCTGGACACACAGAACCAGATAGCAGTGACTAACAAAACACACATGGCGAGCGGTGGCCGCTGACGTCATTTCCTGTGGAGGCTCATGTAGGTAGCTCTCCGCGCTCCATAGCAACCCGCAAGGTCACGCTTTCACTACGCCAGCCCTGGCCTCCCCTGACCCCGGTGGCCCTGATGCACAAAGCAGCCCCTTCCAGGTGGCAGTTAGAGTGCCAGGTCACGCCTGCGTCCGGGACAGCCCAGGATGTCAACGCCTACGAGCCGATCTGGCCATATGGTGAACATGTACAAAACCAGCCTCGGCCAACCGAGGTTAATCCACAATGACTCATGTTCCTCAGCTGCTGAATCAATTACAACTTAACAAACAGGGTGTTCCAGATCTTCACCCCAAACTTCACAAATGCATATTTCACAAAAAACAATATTTAGGAACATTAACATAAGTAATTTATAATACCAAATTATGTATCACTGCTTTCCCGGGGATTAATAAAGTAAGTAAGTAATTATGTATGTACTGTATATATTAGGGGTGCGATTTCCATATATTAACTCTGCATTCAGAAAAATGGCAGCACGACTAACTAGGCCTAGGTTATGTCTCTACTGTACGAAACCAAGGAGAGACAAACTCACATATGCTTCTTAACACTGATGACCTGTAGCTGTTTGTCAATTGTATTTTAAATTATCAGTGTACATCGTATATACAGTACCTGTAGATGCAATATAAAATTAAATAAAAAGTGAGCTACCTGTATAGGTAATACTAAATGTAAAAATATCAATTTACTTACGTACTAGAGATGCACAGATTGCAGTTTTCTTGACCAATTCCAATTTCCGATTTTTTTCCATGTGTGACCCGCCGATTCCGATTTTCTTTCTACGAACTATAATTGACAGCATATACATATACTTTCCTTCAATGCCATACTTTATTTTCAAAACAAAAAGAAAAATGATAAACTACAATTTCCCCCAAACTGCACTAAGTTACAGGATCTTCTCTCAAAATAAAGTGCCCTGTGACTGGAAAGAGGTATAAATAACAATTAACTGAAAATGAGCGCATCTTTATCTGACATTTTACTTTACCGAACAAGAGCAGGTGCAGCAGATTATAAGATAAATAGCAAATGTGTTACTTATATCATTTTCCAGTATGTTTAAATTCACCAGATAAAATGACATTGACCTTTTTCTCTTTTTTTACTCGTATTAAAATAGAGAAGTCCATGGGATATAAACCTCCAAATAAAGCTGAATTGTACTGTTCTCTTCTAAATAATAATAGGTGCAGGGTAGTGTTACCAACACTGTATGTTATGCACATACGATTCGTACATCGCTAGCAAGCTAGGCTAAGATCAAGCTTTTTCATGCCCTCATACTACATGGAGAGTATAGTGCAGGGCGTTAAAGTTTCGCTAAAACATTTTACTCCGTCGCAGCCCTGCTGAAAAAATGACCAGCAGACTAGCACCAAAACACAACATATGCTGGTACTGCCACGACCACAACCAGCACAACGCGTATTGCTGAAATGACGTCAATTACATTGAAAGTATGCGGCTACCTTTAGCCAAGAGGCGGATATTTCACTCCAACTGCTCCCATATAATAACATTTAAATTCTAGCCCTCAAAAATAAGACAACCCCAGTTATTTAAATGTATTTTTGGTGAAACAACAAAGTCTTATATTCGTCACAATACGTATAGGAAAATGACAGGCATGTTGTAACACCGCAGTTCACATATGCATATTGAACTGTTGGTGGCATACTGAACGGTAATAATATACCGTGTACTGTTACACTCCAAATATATATGCATGCATCTATCTATCTAAGGAGGCATGTACACCTCTGCACGTACATTCCTGGAGTCCCACACTTACAGACACCCACCTGACCAGATCATGACAGACTCTGAACATGTAATATTTTCACAGGTTATCCACATACACCACCAGGACCTTTATCTTCAGGAAGCCGGACAATGGGACCTGCAGAGGTGTGGTGACTGCTTGATGGCAGGGACCCGGATGCTACGAGGTGGGTCTCCAGCTGTCCCTCCCTTTCCTCCCCATAGACTTTGTTGCTGTACCCCTCCTCTCACCCTGCCCCTTGTCTGCCCTCCAAGGCCAAAGGTCAGCCCTACAGAGCCTCAGTTTGCACCACCTGGCGACTTTGCACAAGCCATCTCCAACCAAAGATGAGGTGGCACCATGGTGAAAAAAAAACCACACTGGGTCTCACAAGGGCTTTGAGAGCTTTCGTTAGCCAGCTGTAATGCAGCTTTCATCATCAAAATCATTAGCAGCATTAATCGCTTCCAGTATCAGCTGGAGCAGCAGCTGGAGAGGACAATTACACTCCTTTAAGGAGTGCTTGTAACACTCACTAATGACACAAAACACAAGCTCTGCCAGTCACCCACAGATGGGGCCTCAACACATTAGCGTGACATTAACATAAAGTTAGCCAGAGACAGCTACCTAAGAGCAGGAAGCAGAAATGCTAGCAATTAGCACAGTTTTCCCTCAGGTAGTATCTGAAAAAAATTCTTGTCTTGTTTCCACCAAAGCGGTGCTGGAGCCAATGCCGAACTTTTCCCCAATCAGGAACTAGTTCCATGCATTTCCACTGCAAAAAAAACTGGCCCTTGGCCAGAAATCCGGCTCTAGTATGGCACCAGAGAAAAGCTGGTCTCAGAACTTGGAACCATAACACCAGCGAAAGTGGGAAGGACTATCACATCCAAACCTTCTGCATACCTGGAAAATTCAATCCATAACCGATATAGTTTTGTCTAATTTCGCTGGTGCCAGCAGTCACACCAAACCAAACCAAAACCACAGCTGCAAAACGATGCCGTACCTGGCAGATTTCGTCCACCACCATCACAGAAATGGTATGAGTAATGGTGACCCATCCCGATGGCAAAGTACCAGTCACAGGGAAAAGCACAGAGTCACTCCCCCGGTTTCCAAGCAGAGGTTAAGAACATCTTCGAGGTCAAGCAGTAGCGGAATATCTAATGTAATGTTGCAAAGCAACTGAAATGAAAAATTCTGTGATGTACTACAGCTTTCGTCCACACACACACAAACCTATATGGATAAAGATAATGGAAATATATACTGTTTCTGGTCAAAAGTAAGGTACAAACCTTTATGTGCGTGCCTATGTTTATACACTTCATGACACAGCAGCTGAAGACGATGTCACACTCTTCTCCCTCCTACAGGTTCCTCCTCTTGGGCTTATCTCCAGATGAAAAAAGAAAACCCAGTTTCATCCCAGCTATCAGTGGAGTCCACACATGACTAACTCCCCAAGGGAAGGAGCCGTCAGGAATTCATCTCCTGGCGAGCTGCTCAGGATCGAAGATACAGAAGGCCTTTGTGTGGGATACCTGCCGTCCACCGTGCTGGTGTCAGGACATGGGACACACCGTCACGGGCGTTCACCTTGGGGGTCGCCTCGGCAAATGGATGGCCGCGTGGCTGAGAATGAGGTGTGTGTGTGTGGGGGGGGTGGGTTACGGGGTTCACTAAATCCTGCTGGATAATGTCACCAGTCTCGCGGAGCCAGTGAACACCGGAAGGCTACTCTGACGTGTCCATGTGTCACCAGGGCTTCCAGCATGCTTTCTTACTCACGGAACTGTGGGGTTGAATATGTCCAGCACAGACACAATAATCCAAAGAGAAAACGTAGACCTTCTCCTTAGACAGCAGAGACCTGCTGGTGGGGATTTCCAGGCCTGCACTTTTCAGCTGCTCTTACCCTTGTGAATTTTAGGCACTCAGCCACTACAGGTCAAATATGGGGAGTACTACAGTAATCATGTTTCAAATCACAGTAGTAGAAAAGCCAGATTCTATACTGTGGTCCCAGGAGTGTTGGAAATGTCCCGCCCCCCTTCCCAATAAAAAATAAAGAATGCGTTCTTGAATTTGCACGTTACTGAGGCCAGCCCACTGCACATGGGGACAAAACATACACCTAACAAAGATTGTAGTCCTGTATCAGACAACCCCCCCCCCCCCAATGTGAAACTCCTTCCGACAACTGTATGGTCCTCTTCAGGTATTTACAGTGTAAAAATCCAGCAAAATTTGCTTAAATTTTCTTTGGATTAAAAAAAATGATAACCACTAACTAAAGTTGTAATTTCAAGATGTAGCTCATTACCCAGTGTAGTACACCTTTAAATTACATCATTGTAGCCATCATTGTAGCCAATTAAATAAAACGTATTCCAGTTCTGCTCAACTCTTTGTTTACAGTGTTTGTATTAAAGGTGGCAGTCTCTGATAAAGATGGCTTGTGTTCTAGGGCTACTAACCTTTGACTTTAAGTTGACCAGTGAGACCAAAAAAAGATTTAGTGCCTTGGTTAGATGATATTAGTGCCTGCATTTAATCTCTCAGTCTACCCTAGTTAAAAAAGAGGTCAGCTGGACTGAAAACAGGATGAGTCACAAGGAATTGGATTAAGAAACATAACCCAGCTGAGTTTCCCCAGCCACCTCCACTGGACTCCACAAAACAGCCAAAATCCACACAGACTCTGGCCAAGACGGATAGAAACCCACGAACTGAGCTGATTCCTCCAAATGCTGGACACTGTCATGCTGAACGAAAGTCTGTGGAAGTCAAAATGACAGACAAAAAGCAGCTTGAAACGTCCCACCGAACACAGTGTCTCTCCACGTCCTGCTTATGAAGTCACAGGACGCCTTGGGATGAGGATGAGTCTGTGTACCCTCCCAGCACTGCTGTAAGGTTACCCAAGCATGATACAACAGGACCTGGTTACAGGCTTTGACCAAATCCACAGGACTGCTGTAACATAGAGGGCTTATTATATCACCAGGACATAAGGTCTTCACAGCACACTTTAACGGGCCACACAGTGCTGCTGTCACGTTACTGTAACATAAGAATTCCCTTTAACAGACCACACAGCAGTATCATAGCAGTAAAGTAACAATAACCTTTTACAGACTGCACAATGCTGATCTCACAATATATAGAATGTAACGTTATCTTTGATATTCCTCTTCTCTTCCTACCACTATCTGTAGTAAAATAAACATAACTGGAATTCTGATTAAAAATTCACGTAAGCTTATAATTACATTTCCAGCTTAATTCAGAGGCTTCTTCCTTCTGCTCTGTGGGGCACCTCTAAGAGCTTTGAAGCTCTGGAGTCGGGAGAAGCTGCAGTATAGTTACAGAAGTCACCAGCACCAAACTCAAAAACCTTGCTTGCACTGTACAACAGCATTGGTTACGCAGTTTTAATGCAAACCCCTTGGGAAGACAACCCACATCTCCGATAAAAAACCTCTCTCAGTCTTTCTTAGTAAAGGATTCCCTCGCTACCCCCTGCAGAGCACTCTCGAGAACCCTCACCCACCACTGTCAAGTGGCCGTTCAGGAACGCCAACAAGTGGGACATGTTTAGGTTCTTGCAAAGGAATCATACTGCGGCCAGTGAGAAGAAGAGACGAGTTTTTCACAGACTGGAGGACTTGTCAGACACATGGTGCCCAGTTTCACCTGGGAAATAACATAGTGCCCGCAAACCATCCTGTAGACCCTCAGTGTTGAGCAACCACAATATTTCCTTAAAAGAGAAAAATTGAAGTATTTCTTCTCAGAAGGACAAGTGTTACGGCAAGACAAGGGGCCACATTTTCCAAGATGCCCACATCCCAACCATGTATAAAGTTTGTAATTATAAGGCAAGTCAGCAAAGGGCTCAAGTGTTCAATATCTTCATACCCTAACATGAGCAGACCTATCCAGGTATTGGAATAAAAGCCCATTGCAGTTCAAATTGTGGCATATAATAAAAATGCTTAAGGAATAAATCAAGTGCACTTATGCATATAATTCAAAAAATACTTGTAAGCTCATTACATGATAAAGTAGTAAGATCAAAAATAAAATCAGAAATGACCAAGTGTTTATTTTTTTCCAAAAAGAGTATGTTGTGGTCTTACAGTTTCCATGGGAAAACAGAGTATAACAACAGATAGAGACTGGCTTTATTATAAGGACTGACATTTCCCATTTCTGATATCAGGGTAATCAGGCATAGCCCTGAGCTTAAATAACTGGCATTTCCTATTTCCTAGCACATCGCTTACACTGCCTCAGTCACAAAACACACACTGACCACGTTACCTAGCAACCCACACACTACCTTGGTTAAGCAAAAAAAAAAAAACTACTTGTTACATAGAAACAACATACTGCCACAATCAACTAAAAAAAGTCACTCTGCCTCTGATACCTAGCAACAAACACCCCTACTTAGACTCAGAAATATTGTGCCAAAGACACTGACTCAAAAACAATTAAGAGTGTTTCTATATCCATTGTTACATAAACACATTGTCCTGATTCCCTGGAAACATTCCACTTTCTTGTCACTTGTCTCTAAACACTTGTACATCTCTTTAGTTCCTTAGCAACCATCACACTGCCTGTGATCTAACAATTAGCATATTGCCTTTTCACCACAGACAAAAAAAAGAACATTTTCTTTGTTACCTAACAGTTAACATATTGTATTAGTCTCTGAGCAAGCAACACATTTCCTGTCAGGCAACAATCAACATATTGCCTTAATTTCATAGCAACCAGCAGACTCCTTTAACCATTTATCAATGCAAAAATTGCAGCAATTCCCTGGCAACAACACACTGCCTCAGTTCCCTTGAAGACCACACTCTGCCTCAATTCCCTAGAAACAACACACTGCCTCAGTTGCCTTGAAGACCACATTCTGCCTCAGTTGCCTTGAAGACCACATTCTGCCTCAATTCCCTAGCAACAACACACTGCACAGCAACAGCAATAGCACTAACAAATCAGTTTATTTTACTTTCCAGTGCATTTCTTTTCATTTTATTTGATCTTTTTTACCAAGGGTCTCTTCCCTTGTGGAGCATTGTGCAACCAAATCTTGCCTGGTAACTCATTCCTGGGTACAGGAAGGTGTATTCTGTAAAGACTAGCTCTTCAGTGCCAGGCTTTTGCTTTTATGATGCTCAAACAATGCCATGCACATGGCGACAGCAGGGACAAAGCTACATAAGAGTTTATAACCGCACCAGCTTGTGCAAATAAGCAGACATTAAAGCAGGAATCGCAAATAGGCAAAGCGACCGCGGCTGTTTCAATTACTCAGGCTGACAAGCAGAGAAAAATAATTCACATGATCTTGCCCCCAATATTTAGGTAGTGCAGACAAATTCCAGTCTGGTTCCATGACTGAAACATTTATAGAGTCCTTGGGTCGGGCCAAACACAACAGAGCATACATTTGAAGCCCCCTCTATTGTAATTCACCGCTTAAGAGATTCTTTGGCCAAAGCACATAAAAAAAATAATAAATCCCAGGCTGTTTCTTTTATCCTCCCACTCACAGTACACTAGCGGACTTTAAAAGAGAGGCTTACATCCACTGAAAGCCAGGCTCTCCCGAAAATATTTCTTATCATTATTGTGGCTGGATGTAGCAGTGCGGTGGTGTTTAGTAGAGCTTCCAGGTGTAGCAGAGTAACTGGGTGTAGAGATTGTAGCAAATGGGCGGAGTGCAGAAGCAGGACTGGATGCATCATATTGGCTGAGCCTGGGTCATCATTATGGGCCTACAGTTGGAAGTGGGTGCCTGGATGGATGTAGCTGAGTATACCTGTGCTCATGACTGTGGGTGTAGCAGTGATACTATCTGAGGGGCAGTGCCCCAGACTGGGCAGAGGATCGTAGCAATTCAGGCACAATATTTTATAGATCATGTTACAACACAAAACCAGGACTGTCCCACAAGCTCAGTGCAAGCAAACAGGTAACAAGAACCGGCAGCTATAAGAGCAAAGAGCAAAGCCTGCCGGCCAGACATACTTATTATAGCCAGGACGTTGGCTAGCAGAAGTGGCCCAAAATTCCCCTCCAGAAAACAGCCTGACCCACACCCGCCACCCCCCACGGAGGCGGCTTGCCTGAGGCCCCCCCAGGGCCCCATCAATCAGACAGCCCAGAGAGAACAAACAGCTATGGGCAGCCATGCCAACACGAAGAGCATTCATCTGTCCACACTCACCAGATGCCTGCTGGGTCCATGATGTACCGAGGGGACAGACTACATGCTCCTCCCAGTCAATTGCCCCAACCAGCTCCCCCTTTGGGACAGTGAGGACAGCAGCCTCACTTCTGTCTCCCACCTGGGGACCAGAAAGGTACGTTTCCTCTTCACCGCGATCGGCAAACGCAGTGTCCTTGAATGTATGTAACCACTTGGGGCACTGTCCCAGGCATTATGCAATGCCCTTGAGCATCCAGCACTAATGAATGCATGCATGCATGCATGCATAGACAGGTAGACAGATAAAAAAAAAGAAAATGTGGAGAGAGAAAAAATGCCAACACACACACAGACCACAGAAACATGTAACTGCTCACAGGCCACAGGTAGCCAGCCGGCTGTGGTTCATCCAGGCTTTGGCACCAAAGCGATTGAGCGTTTATTCCAAGAAGAGAGGTGCTCCACTCTGCGATGGCAGCAGCCACAGGGGTAGGCTGGGCAGGGGGGGACGGGTGTGCCACCAGGGGAATAAAGGGGCCACTTGAGCGAGTCGGGAGGCAGAGAGCTATTTTAAGAGCACAGTGGCACCATGGCACTGGCCCACTTCACGAGTCAGGAGGGCCAGGGGGCTTCCCAAGTGGGTCTGCTGCACAGAGGCCTGACTGGTCCACTCCCTTACACACCAAGGATAGCCCCATTCCCGGCCCGCACTGGAGTCACACTAAAACCCCAGGACCTGAGAAAGAGGCCATCTAAATACCCACCAAACACTGTTCCTTTCAAGTGCCCTAATGAAGCGTGTACCGAAGAGCAGAGTGCTTATGTAACCTTCAGCCGATCATACGCCAAAACCAGCGCAGATCTGTACATGGAATATTCCGGTCCACATTACACTCAGCTGCTCTGGGTCAGTGTTACATAATATCTCAGCGTGTCAAAAAGGGCAGAGCCACACACATGCCGGTCATATCTAAGAACAAGAACTAAATAATAGATAACTGGATGGCTTGTGAGTCTTACGTCGATTCCTGCACGTCATGGCTTCTCGGATAAAGACCCGAATCAGAATTCCTGCATGTGGTATCTTTAGGATTAGCTTTCTCAGTGGTACAGCTTTCATTGTCCTAGGCCTCCACTCTTCAAGAACCAAAACAGGTGATTCCAGAGAGCCCCAAACACGCGACCCCCATCCCCGGGTACCCCCACACAGCAAAAATAAGCTTCATCTTAAAAAAAGGTCCTACAGCCCGTAACAGCCTGTTTCAGCTGCTCCACTCAGGGAAAAGGTTCAGGAGTATCATGAACAGGACAGAGAGACCCAGAAGGAGTTTCTATCCTCAGGCCATAAGACTCCTTAATCAGGTCACGCCCCCCCATCCTTAATATCCTTTCATGCTCTCACGCAAGGACTGATCACTCAGCATTGTCACTGCTGCTGCTGTTGTTGGGACTTGATACATTGTCTTTTTTACACAATCGTCACTCACGTGCACCTTCGGGGCAGAATTTGCACATTCTTAAGCTTTAAATTGTGACATTGTAAACCTAGAAATACCTTTCTTTGCAGCTATAACTTTGTTCTTATTTTTATTTGTCTTACTTAAAAAATAAATTAATAAACAACCTACACACCTTACTTAACTTGTCACATTTAATTCTCTACACTGTCTGAAAAGGTCGGTACAGGATGCATTTCACTGCGTGTTGTACGTGCATGACTACGCATGTGATGAATAAAGAGTCAAGAATCTTGAATTTTGAATCTACACAGAACCACTCTTGTAGGCCAAACACTATATGTACATATTCACATTATTATTAACCCTCTATACAACATATTTAATTAAAGCAGACAAAACAAAATGATTTGTTTGTAGTAATAAGCTATTCACATGCAGTTCCACTTGTTCTTACAATGAAAGGTGACATTTATGAGTTTAAATGTAGACAGCTGCAGCCACGAGGGACAGCTGTGTTTACTTTGTATTGCGTTACTTTTTTAGATTTTGACAGCCACTCAATGTTCTATGACGTCACAGGAAATGCAGCTAGAATCCGATTAGGACTGTAAATAGACCAAATCAAACAGTATGATATTAATTTAATAACCATCAATCAATCCCAAAAAAAAACAACAGTTGCTGCAACTAACATCAGGCAAAAATGACCAGCCAGTCTGCTTCTTGCGAAAACTGGAGTTGGCAAATTTTCTGTAGGTGTGAATGGTGTGGGAGCGTATGCTTTGTGATGGGTTGGCGCCCTTAGCTTTTGGGACAGGCTCCGGACCTATGCGACCCTGCACAGGACAAGCGGGGATGGATGGATGGACAGACAGACAATAACATTATTATCAAGTAGATCCACAAAAGCCAAATTATAAACAGGTATATTTAGTTAAATGTATATGGTTATGTCTCCAAAGGGAACTTATGGTTCAAGGAATTTTTTGGGAGCTACTTTTTCTTTACTGAACAGCCCGTACTTATAATGGCCAGTCTGCTTCTTAAGTTCTGCTCAATAGCAGCAGTCCTTACTCCGGCAATGATGATGTAATGGCTTTTTTGGCTATTTGAGGCATATCTGTCGGCCACACAGTGGACCCTGAAGAAAAGCAACACTCCTAACCTACTCAGACAGCCCATGGGCAGCTGGTATGATGGGGCCACATGAGGACCACAGCCATCAGCACCTACTCATTCTGCCCCAGAGGGACAGTCTAACATGCCAGGCCTCTGACGGACAAGATTATCAGCTTTCTAATTAGGTTTTGCCAAAATCAGGACAAATCAACCTTTTCTCACTTTGGGGGCCGTTAAATTAGACACCAATGATAACGCTTCACAGAGAGGCTCCTTCCTCCTTGTACTTTCAAAACAAATATATAACAATTACATCACATCCTCGTTCCCTGAGCCACATACCAGCCATTACTGAAAGCAAACCACAAATCAACCAAAATAAACCATCAAACGAAACATCACTGAAAACTGGTTTAGTGCTTTTAGTTTTCAACCAAACCTAAGGGACCATCAAGCCAACATCATGCCTACTGTTAATAATTAAAGTGTCACAATAAAATAATATATCTTTTCATTTACAAATATAAGACCAGAAATAAACAGCAACAGCCTATTTAACACTTAAAACTAGACTGAGAAAATATATTTCAGCTGACTTTTTTACTCACAGAATCTTTCCATCATTTAGAGCAAAAACATTTTAAGCTGATCTACTGTAATTCAAGCAACAAATCAGGCATTGCTGGGGTGTAAAAACCTTCAGAACAGGGAAACTACA
>JAAGVU020000008.1:12579230-12592691 GCA_011763525.2 Mormyrus iriodes
TATATATATATATATATATATATATATCCAATTCAAGCAGTATGTAAAAGCTTTACAAGTGGAGAGCGACATGGAGGGGAAAAAAAAAAAAACAAGAAAAGCATATAAAATGGGGGGCTAACAGTTCAACTGATCCTTAAATCTAGACAATTACATCATTTAATGTAAAAAATAAATCTACCAAATACTTCAATCTTGACTTTAGTTTCAAAACAGCTCGATGCTGAAACGTCGGCGCATATTGCATGCACTGTAAAATTGCTGGTATCGTTTAAAACAACTGATTCAATCCAAAGACAAAGGAGCTTACAAAGGGGGGAATGAGTAGGCTTTTAATAAAACTGGTGAAATCTTTGGGATGCATAGTTCGACGTCAGAGCTACCATTAAAACCCAAGTCGACTATAAATGGTAGGTCGAAGAATTCCGTCGTTATTTTCCCTATCGCGACGTATCCAGCGGACGTAAAGCAGCAGGCGAAGGAAAGAGCGAAATCATTCACAGGTAAGCAAAAGCAGCGGGGTGGGATAGCGAACGCGTTCTCCATTAAAATGACAGACTGCAGAGCAGCTGTACCTTCACTAACCGCCGATGCCGTTCAGAATATAGACGGCTCCCGTGCCACACTGGTTTAAAATGTCCAAGGCGAGAGATCAGGAAGAGCTACATTGGCAAAAACAGCAAAACTACGGAAGTAGAAATATACTTCCACGGACCGACCGCGTGATGCATCTCCCATCAATTAATATAAGCGCTGATTTCCACATCCTTTCCTTGTAAAAAGTCAGAAGACAAATGGACCCATTATTTTAATCTTTTTTTTGCATGAGGCTGGAGAGAAATAACTGTAAATCTATATTTTGATATTTTCATTTAAGCTTGGCTGCAGAAATAAGCAGGCAAGGGTGAAACAGCAATTTGCAGGCAAGGCTCATTTTCTACAACAATGGCACAAGAAACGTCATTTAAGTTCTCTACGTAAGTGTTCAAGTTCTGTTGCGACTGGCTGATGGAAAAAAAAGCCTTCCCCAAAGACTGGTGCGTAAGGTAGGTCTCCAGAAAACGGACGACCATGGGATATTTTGTAAACTTTCAGTTAGGTTATGTCTTGCGAGTTTTCATTGCATTAATACTCGAAACAGCAGGTATCAAACAATGCTGGAGAAGTGATTAATATTAAACTACAGAAAGTGTATTTCCCTTTCATACAGTCATGACCGATTAAAAAAAGTTACTAGTTAAGAAATGTACTTACGATTTTATTGCATGTAGTTAAAAATCTAAAAACTACAACTCAAAAGGATCTCTTTCAATCTGATTGAATACTTGTCAGCAGTAGTGATTACAGATTCCAGATGGCACAAATTTTATTACCCTTTAGGTATTTTTCCCCGCTGTACGATTGCGCCACCTACTGGTCAACTAAAATTACAGCAAGATGCCCTGGCTGACCGTCAGGATATAAGGAGCTGCGAAGGGAAAAGGTAATAACCAAACACCAATTCATTTTATACGGATAGGGGGGTTGTGAGTGAGCAGACCTGCACACAGACTCATTCTATGAATATAAAATGATTATAAAATGGTCACTCAACTTTCTAAACTTGGTCACTTTAACTACCAGAGGAAAAAGGCTTTAAAGGACTGAAAACAGTGTTTACACCTAGATTGAGACAAGCCCCCCTCCCACCCACCCTCCCTCATATCCCTGCTATCCGTTTAAGACTAGCATACAAGGATATGGGCTATAACTTTATTATGTATATATAAATTTATATAGATATAATAGAAAAATAAATAAACAAATACAAATTATTCTATGACTGGTAAAATACAGGCAAAAAGGTCGAGTTGCGATTCCCCCACTAAAGCTTTCCTAGTCTTATTATGAAGCACTTACAGTGTGCAATTAAAAAACCCAGTAATAATCCCAAACTCTCGCCATGTTGCCACAGGCGAGGCCCCCCAGACGGCCATGCCCTTGCACAGGCATGGCGACCAGGTGCCAGCGCTGCTGATGACTGGTGTTGGCAATGGAACCTTGTGCTTGGCTTTGCAGACTGACTGGATATGTAACACGTTTAGGCTCCAAATAAGCATATCCTGTAAAAATTCACGTGGAAACCCCCACCCAGAGTTTTCTTCTTTGTAGCTCTGTATACAAATCTTGGTATAATCTGTATATAGTGTAAAAAAAACTTCATGCATAACTTATCCCTGTGTCATAGATTGATTTTTTCCCCCAAAATGTTTTGACTTTATTTTTAATGTAAGTTTTGTATTTGTATTTTTTTTTTTTTTAACATTTTTTGTACTTTCTGTTCTGTCACTGTAGTTAGATCCAGGGACTGATCTTAAATTTGCAGTCTTTCCAGTAGCCTGCCTTAGCTCCTCTCAAACAGCAGGGGGTGCCATGTGAGGACAGGAGTCCAGTTGGTGGTGATGGGAGGAACGCCACAGAGGGGCAGCATTGGATACAAAAACAAAGGTAATGGTTTGCTTTTGCTAGTCAATCCCAGAAGTTCACAGCCATTCTTCTTTTTTGATCTTCAATTAAAATGCCACATATTCCTCAAAAATTACTATTACTAACAATCCTGTAAATAAAAGGTCCTGTGGAAAATCTTGGTCGCCCTGAGGTAGCGGGCAGCACCCCCTATCTGCAAGGGTCCGCCATTGCAGTCGCACGCTGCGGTTTCCTCTTCTTGCCATTGCCCTGGTGGTGTGGTTTGTTGCTGTGGTGGGCTTTGTTGCTGGTTGAACCGTTCAGATGTCCAGAGCCCTGCTGACCAATGACTGCTTTGCTGGAAGGACGAAACTGCCGCGCTCCCATCTGAGGCAAAAGCAAAGCAAGAATGGCCTGCTAATTAATGATTTAAATGCAGCAGAATTTAATTGCAGTCTTTGGTTAAAAGGGGGCTAAAATTTTGCACGTGTAAATCAGCATTTTTTGGGCTGGTTATCAAGGGTTGTTATCAATTGTAGCAAGTAACCGCGTACTTTAATCTAGCACTTCTTTCCATTGATATTCTCACAATTATAATCTTCACATGATAAAAGCAAATGTAATTTAGCCTCAGCTGAATGTGTGCTGCAGTCGAAAAGCTGATTTTCTTTATACTGGAGAGCATGATGTGCATTTCCACCCAACCCCACCTTGGGGCGCTGTCGTGAAGCAACTTCAGCCACCAGCTCATTCTGCTGTGGTGTGTTAAGTGAAAATGGGAAACACCTCTGCCTGCTGCCCCTAGGTAGTACAATGCTTTCCCACCCTCAGCCCCAGCAATGTAACACTCCTGGACAGAATTTTAGAGACTGCAACATGCTGCACAACTACATATAACTATGAACAAAACATGTTCTTAACCTTAATTTACATTTACTCCTTTTGCAGAACTCTGCTTGCATGGTCTACATTGTCTTGAGTTTTGTATCTGTTCATTTGTTCTTGTATATAACCACTTTTGCCAAGGGGATCAGTATATATAATTAAATGTATAAATACAAATCAATCAGGTCATGGGATGATGCCATTCTCCCACCTTGCCCTTGTTGATGTTGGAGGCGTGAGAGCTGGAGGCGTGGCTCTGGGCTCTGTGTGCGACCACACCCCCAGGACCTTCCCTGTGTGAGCTGGAGCTCCGCCCCTCCAGCTGCTTCACTGTCTTACAGGGCGTTCCGTCTGAGTCCTGGGGTACCAATCACATGAAGGTAAATACATGAGGAGGGGGATTATATCTACTTGGTTGAAGGCAGCACGAAAACATCATTAGCACACAGTGCTAAAGTCTGCAAATGAGTCATTAGCAGAATAACCAATAACCATGTGCAATACCTTCCCCACCCAGTGGAACTCAGCTGAAACTGTCAAATTTCAAACATGATCTGGTCAAATATCTTTGATAATCTGTGCTTGTTATTGAGAAATGTAACGAAAGGCATTTTTATCCATTAAAGGCTAGTCAACCAACCCTAATTAAGAGCATTTTAACATCCTCCGAGCTGCCGAAATAATCTAAAAGTAGCTAAACATCTAACTAAAGATATTCATTCATTTAGAGCAGGCGTGTACAAATGCTGACTATACCTTTTTATATCCACATTAAGAATAAATTTATTGGCTAGACAAAAATTATCAAGTTCAATACTAAATCAATCAAGAGCAGAAAGCTTGGGCAATATGATTGGAAATAACACTCTTGTTATTATAGGAAGAATTCTTGGCTTAACACATTTAGCGTGACCATTATAGGAAAACCTGCGATTGGTAGGATGCATTTAGCAGTATTCAGAAGTGCCCCCAACATCCATAGAGATCAGCAGTACTCACAGCATCACTGGAACTGGAGGCTGTGGATGATGGTGATGATGGAGAGGGTGAAGACGAGGGAGAGGAAGGCAGGGAGGGGGAGGATGGGGCTGGGGATGATGAACTGGAGGGGGGCTTGCCACGAGATTCCGACTCCTCAGACATGTTGTTGTTGCACTTATCTAACTGCTGCGACTCCACAAGCAGTGTGATGTCATTTCCTGTAACACAGAGAACATCTTCTCACCCTCTGCAAATGGCAGGAAGCAGCCTGCAGGATACCCATTTCAGAAGCTTACCGTTAAAGGGATGGTCGTTCTGAGATTGACCCCCCCACTGTTTGCTGATCCAGTCCCTGTACTCAGCGACCTCCTGCGTGACCCGGATGATCCTTCCCAGTATACTGCCAGTGGACGGGAAACATGAATTAAGGCCACACTGTCACGTAATGAATACCAAGAGCCACGGGGCTTGCCGCCGGCCTGGGCTCTCACCTCTCCGACTCATTGTTGGGGTAGTACTTGGCGATGGGTGAAACAGCGTGGCTGAGCACCAAATAGGCGTAGTCAAATGCCTGCTTCACCTGCATGGCACCATACGAGCTACGGCCCACGTCGTTACCTGCACAGACAGATGGGCGGCCATCAGGTCAACCAGACATCAAATCGACACAACAGACACAGTGCGAACACACCCTTGACTGACCAGTGTTTGTGGCAATGCTTATTTAAACTAATCCATGATGCTTCATAGCATTTTGCACGATATGTTTTCTGGTACACCACTGTTTCACAACTGGGTCAGGTCCTTATCCTAAAAGGCACATACATAGATCAGACTATCACTTCAATTTCAACGTCTTGTTCGACACCCTGTAAAACCCTGTTTCCTGACTATGTGCCCAGGCTAGGCAGCGCCTCACCCGGCTGCAGTGGGTCTTCGATGTAAAGCATGGAGGGCCGGTAACCGTCCAGCATACTCCTCTGCACCTCATCCTTGGCCACATAGCTGCCGCCATCCTTTACCCGGATGCCCGTCTTCAGGTAGTTGAAGTGCCTGCCGTAGAGTTCAAAGAACTCTATCAAGAGCACACCCATGTTGATGTTGGGGCTACAGACATCTTCTCTGTAGTTCATCTGGGATGTGGGGGGGGGGGGGCGGAGACAAAGAAATGATCACAGAAATGATCCACACAAGCAGGTTAAAACAGGGCCATTAAAATTCTCTGTCCTAACAGCTCGATATTTATGGAACCTACAGGTTAGAACAGCGGCCATTATGATTTTATTTCTTCACACAGCTAATTATTTATAGTCGACGTTCTCAGGACAGCCGAGTTTGGAAAAGTGCCATTCAAAAGTGCCATAACTATGTGACTGAAACAACTGTTGGCCAAGCACCTGAAGGAAGCTGACCGCCATAAGGAAGAGGCTGTAGGAGCCGATTCCCCCGGTGAAGACCTCGTTCAAGTCCCTCTGAAGCAGAAACTGCTTCAGCACCAGCACTAAGTAGGGAAGCACAGGGTATTTCTGGAGGGAAGAGACAAAAGAGTCCAATGACACCAGAACAGAGGGCTGAAACAGGCAGGTATTCCCAGGAAAGGCCACTGGGACTGATAAAGACAAGTTCCGACTCACTTTCTTGAATTCCTTGATAAGCTGTGCAGCCTTCACCCCATTCTGCACGTTGAAGCTGATGTCCACTTTCACGTCAGTGTAATAGTCTGTCAGTTTGATGATAGGCACCTGAACAGGGGCCATAAATCAGTCCAAAGCAATCCATCAAACCAATGAGGAAAGCTGACGCACGCAAGAGGAGTGGCACCCGACGCCCTGGGAAGCCGTGTCCATACCGTAGCCTTGTCCAGCACTTTGACGGAGTTCTCATCGGCCACGTTCCTCTTCCGGAGGGCCTCTTCTAGAGTCCAGAGCGGCAGATTGTCCCATTTCCCAAAGACCACTAGGTCAATGTCGCTGAAGAGAGTACAAAAGCATGGTACTTCCAATCAGACCCTTTTAACAAGCTGCCCTACAGGACCCATTTCTTGAGGAGGCTGATCACCCACCAATTCTTGTCAATTAAGCCAGCAGCAGTTTGGCATGACTAATGCCCTTTTTAAAAATTACCTGGCTAATGTTCCATGAAACAGTCAGTTATTTTGTCACCTAATAATCATCTTTAGAAAATGGCAAGATGTCACCAGCTTCTCCCAGTTCGAGCAGTCCAACCTTGAATTATACTGTGTAATTTCAAAATGCATCATGTAGCAGTAACTCTGCAGGCCTTAAGACAGCAGAGAGGAAGAAAACTGTGCAACATTTTCATTCACTAATCTCCAAACAGTGACCACTAACAGTGTCGTCTACCTGCCCTTTGGACTCCCCTTGCCCACCTGACCTTTGGTTTATGGCTTGCAGCACCAGCATACTTAGATAAGAGGTTTAAAACATTTTACTACAGCCAAAAGCCTTACCTTGTGGGTAAATAGAGGCCTGTACTAAAACTCCCAAACACCTGAACCTGAAAAAAATAAGTTAAAGCACAATATTGATACTGCAAAATATTATATTTACAACACATGTGAAACAACAACAGGCTCTGCTTAGAAGGTAAAAATTACTGACCCTGGTAAAACGAATTCCAACAGCAGAAGAGTAAACTCTGGGTCACACTCACACTTGTGTTGAAATAGGGGCTTGTGTGCATTTGCACGTGAGCATGTACATGGAAAGGGGACTGAGGGTTGGAATTTTTAGGTTTCACCTCCAGACATTTGTCAACGTATGACAAAATTCCAGGAAGTGGGCGGCAAACTGCACAGGACTTATCGGCAGACCAAAGGGCTGAAACGCACGGCCTGAGCAGGACAGTTACGTGAATGCACAAGGAAGCATAGGGACATGTGCATGAGTGAATGACTGCAAGCATCTCCGTGTGCCTGTATTTGTTTTGGAACTTACATCCGCGCTGGGCCAAAGGTCCTTGATGACTCTCTCAATCCGGTCCACCACCTCTAATCTCATACTCTCTTCCTCCGGGCGTGGAGACATGTACATGTAGAAGTCGATGATCTCCTCATGTAACCTGCAAGGCCAAAAGAGAGGGTCAGCCATATCGAACTGGGTGATCAAGGAATGTCAACAATCTCTTGCTCAGCTGGTCAGAAATTACTTTAAAGGATAGTAACTGAAGTAGAGAAATATTAAACACACTACAGTCATTCATCTATTCAGCAAGGTACTAATAATTCTTCTCAGGATTCTTGTTTTTTAAAACCAGACAAATCTACCAACCTTGACAGGAGCAAAAGGAATAACAACAGATGTCACTTACTAAGGTAAAACAGGCATATTCCCAGCAACACTGGTCAATCATACAGGGGCAATACCACCTGGCTTGTGTTAGCACAAAAACAGGAGATCAACACCACACAAATTCTCAAGACGGCAATAGTCTGTTCTCAAGCACAAGATTCAATGGTGCGCACTTACAAACAAAGCACAAAAAAACACAAACTTAAAACTTAATGGACTGCACTGTATTCTGATTAAAAACTATAGCCAAAACCAACACAAAGTGATCGATTTTATGTGCCAAGGCATTTAGACAGCTGACAAAATTGCCCCACTTGGTGAAAACATTTCAAGATGTTAATGAAAAACAAGCTCCCACAGGGAATGACTCTTAAATAATAATCATCACTCCTCAACACAGTCCATTTAAATCTGAAGCTGGTGTCCTTACACGGCCTTCTAATGGCCTCTTAAAAGTGGTTAAAAAAAAGCAAGAGCAGCTATATAAATCCATGTAGCCCAGAATTTGTTTACCAGTTAACATTAGCCATTCTGAACGCCTTCAGAAGCCCCAATCAGCCATCTTCATTTTGCTAATCAAAAGATTCCACTCAGATGTGGGAGGACTGCTCAGTTCAAATTAGTGCTGTGTTTTGAACACAGAACCTCTTGGAAATGTTATTAAACAAAACCATAGTTAAAACTTTAGTACAGTGAATACAAAACTGAAACACTTAGGATTTTTTATTTGCTAGCATCAGTAGTCCAAAGACATACAGTTTGGATACTTCCATCCATCCATCCATCCATCTTTTAACTGTGTCCCAAACAGGATCACGAGGGGAGAAGGGCATTGGAGCCTGTCCCAGGCAGCATTGAGCACAAGGCTGGGATACACACTAGAAAGGATTCCACTTCATTGAAAGTCACATACACTCACATATTAGCGACAATTTATATTGCAATCCCCAACCCTGGAGGCACAAGGCAACCATGTTAAACCAGTGAGCCACCATACCACTCAGTAAGACTCATTGCATTAGGCTAATGTGCTCTAAATTGCCTAGAATGTATGAGATTGTGCACACATGCGCACAAGTGTAGGCGCACACTGTGATGGGCTGGTATGTCAACGATGCAACTGCCTTGTATGCCTTGTTACCTGGGATAGGCTTCAGGCCACCTCATGCAAAGCAATTGGAAAAAAGATGCAGTAATCAGTTGTATTGGCAGAGGTTTCTTTTTAACTGTGTATGCTTGTTACCCCCACAAGCACTATAAAGGAGTAAAGCAAGATTAAGGATAAATGAAAATTACATTTTTTTTTTTTTAAAGTCCTGTAGCCAACATATCATGAACAAAAGTAATTACAGGGCATGTTTCCAAAACTAATTACCAACACAAGGAGGAAAGCTTTATATTTTGATACTCTGTAACAGAACAAGAGACCATCAAATGTGTTTCATCCAAACTGTTCCTGCTGAAAAGCTTGAATCTGTCAATGTCCCAGCTGAACAGACTGCAGCAGATTTAACAAACTGTACTAATCTGATAAAGGCGCATTTCGGGGAGCTAGAATGAGTAGTACTTTGATTTAGTCCAACCAAAAGGTCAAAATAAAACCTTCCCACTATTACCATAACATCCATTTCAATAGGACCTAAAATCTGAGCCCTTGTGCTAGATATAAATCAGGTATATTACCTATAAAGACACAGAGCATCAACCACGACACCTTCCATCTCCTGCTGTAATATACAAAGCACCCAGAGGTGTGGCATTTTTCCCCCCACACAAGAGTGGAATGGCAATGTGAAGTGAAATATACAAAAAGAAATCGATATCAAGTTAATCCTAAAAATAACTTTTTATAAATCATGGACAGGGAACCCACAATGTAAAAACTGGAAGTAGTTTATTAAAATGTAATGGTTTTCATAATACATTCTGTTAAACAATTTAGCACTATTTCTTAAATAGGCTGTTGTTTTTACAGGGACATATATAATGAAGTTATATCATATAATGTTATTTCATTATAAACTATCAGAATATTCAATAAAATAATCAGATAAATCTAGTATTGAAATATTCAATAGTTCTAGCTCTACACAGCAAATTGACATACAAAACGAGAGCTACACATATTGCTCTGGATCACATCTCTCCATATTCTGACTGACTCTACCTCCTGGCTCACAGCATGAGCGAGCGGCCCCATTTCAGGCAGCCCCATCCACAGAGCCCGGGACAGTAAAATGTGACCTCCTCTCACATGCACCTTTAGTATGGACAGCAACTGAATTCAAGCCAGTCTTTTGTTTTAGCTGGCAACTTCAATGTCCATCTCTGCCCTGTTTTCCCAGAAGCCTTGTGCCAAGCTTGCTGAACAGAGAGGATCTTGTGAGCCGACTTTTAAGGTCCTTTAAACCTAATACGGGGGAAGGAAGGACTGAGTGTATCTTCGAGTATGCCCTTAAAGCATTTGCATTCCTTCTTCTTCCAACCAACTTCCTGTGTGAATGTACCAGGAGAATATCACTCAGACTGTTTTGAGGTTTGAACAAAATGTACTGAGGGGCTCCTGGTTTGGCTAGCGTCAATGTTCCAAGCAATAGGAAGGGGGAGCTATGGAGGGTCTCACAACACATGTGGCTGCCCACAGCAAAGATCAGAAAGCAGTCAGCTCCATTGCCCTTGACTGGGGAATCTGAACAAGGGCACCTCTGCTCAGTCATGCACTTCACTCACACAAGCACCTAAGAGCAAAGAAAAATAAAAAAATAAAATAAATTATCAAAACACAGGCTGCTAAAGCAGCTAAGTGGTACACAGTATCTAATCTAAGAAAGTACAGCAGGGTTCCAAAAGTGTGAACCATGCTTGATATTATAGGAGGACTGATAAATAATACTGCCTAAATACAGTAACCACAGAGCCAGTATAGCCCACTGTGTAAATAAGGCTCAAAAGAACAATAACCAGTATGACATTCATTTATGCCTTTATGAAAATACTGCATGAATATAATACAAGTCCATTTAATTATATTGATCATACTAATAACTTTACTACTTAAAAGACCCAAAAACTAAGATTTGACTATAAAGAAAGGATGAAATCACCTTTAAAAATTTGCAAAGTAAAAACCAATAACATTCCACGATACATTTGATCTTAAAACGGTCCAGACATGTTAAATGTCTTTTCACTTTCCTTGGGACATTTTTGGATATTTCTAGTTACAAATCTGGGGCAAATGAGTTTATAGTGTTCCACAGGCCACCCCAACCACCATCAATAAGGCGACTGCGAAGCATAAGGCCAGCAGCATAGTGCAAACCTCAGCGTGCATCAACCTGGGGGGGCCAAACAGGCTCTGTGCTTAAATATGTGAGACAGGGGTGACCCAGCCTGCACCTTCACTTATAAACCCACCCTGCAGTTAGCCAGCTAGAGACCACATGACAAGGACATGACACACTCTTCACGTGCTCACTCAATGACTGACAGACCATGCAGGGAATAACATGACACGCCTCTGGCTGGCACCATCCGCTTCCAACACAGTCAGGGCATTTCTTCGGAAGCCCCTGATCAAGGTGTACAGGTCACGCTCAGGACAGAGGCCCAAAAAAGGACAGCACTTCTGCATTCAGATCCCTAAACATAGAAAGAGTTACTGGGTGAAGGATCCCAACAGGCACATCTAGAGGGAACAATCCACCTGGTTTTGGAATCAGCAACTGCTGAAAACAAGGGAACCAGTTATAACAGGCCTGGTGTACCTGAAGCCCAATCATTAGCAGCTGGACCTCAGGATCATATAACACATGCAATTTTAAAGCACAGAAACAGAGGTACAGTCTGAGTGCGCTGCATTCATTATACAAACAGCCCACTATCCTGACAATACCTCCTGAGCTGCTTTACTTTATTTACTACCCAATTCAAACAGAACTGAGTCATGGTGGGCAAGGGCACTACTGCTGCACTTGGAGAACAGTGGATGTGACAACAGTTGAATAGGTCACCTGTGCCAGGCCAAAGGAGTCGAGTATTGGCAGTAGAGTTTTCGCGAGAGCGGGACACATTCACAGTTCAAGTGTTCAGAGATTAGACAGGCCAGCCACTGTCAGAGAGCACCAGGCAGGGCTGCACTGCAGAGCAGAGCAGAGCAGAGCAGGGGCACCCTGCTATAAATACGGTGTTGTGGACTAAAATAGCTGGGAATCTACACCTCTAAATTCCACCCTCCCTTCAGGGCAGCCGAATCCCATGAGGACATGCCCTTATCCAGCCTTAAGAGGGTGACATCACCCATCTGCCAGTCTGGCCGTAACACAATGCTGGACGTTAATAAGGCGTTAAGAGGCCACAGAAGGCTGGCCTCCAGTTTTGTATCTCAGACACTTCAGTTGTATGAAAACTGTCTGTGTATCACTCAGGGAATCTACAGAAAGAGTTAATGTTATATACCTGCAACAGTAAACGAATAAAAGGACTCAAACTGACATGATTAAACTGCATGCATGCCTATAAATAAAATATATACACTGACCTGTTTTCTTTCTCATGGGTTTAAAAAAAAATGTGAAATTGGCCATTTCTAGAACAGTCATTTTGGTCATTAAATCTTATAATTGCACCTGATTTAGGAATTCCTTTTTCCCCATTTTGAAATAAATTTGTGGTCATGAATTCAGACCAATTGTCACTTCAATGCACACATAACTGCAATTGGCAGTATTTCACTTAAAGAAATGTAGTTAAATGGAAGCACAGGTTAACAGTTTATATATAAAGGCATTGAAGCTCAGGGTAAATGCATAAGAACTCATTTTACAGTTGTTTACCAATGTTTCCCACCAGGGATGAACAATAGTGGACTTTTGCCGACCTTCGATATGCTGATACTTTCAAACTCATTTTAGCTGATGCCGATACCAATACATACACATCATTATTTCACTGAAGTCTGTCCAGTACTATAAAGAACCTATTACTCTTATTGTGATGGTCTTCTTCTGTAGATAGACATAAAACAAGATCAGACACACTTTCAATTTTTAGTAAATTTATCATTTTACAAATACAAGCCTTCACTTTTGAAAAACAAGGAAATTATTTAATCTTGGACCAGATGTAAATTATATGCCAGTGCCACATTTTATTTTTAAGTAAAACGGTAACAGTGAAACTAAGCTCCATGTGCCGCTTTCTGCGAGCCACAAACAGCACTGTAACAACCCAATGACAGTGAGCTCTCCATTTAACAAAATAAAAATGCCACCTTTTTAAAGAGCATGCATTTTCAAACAGTAATGTTGAATGAGTTTTGTTTTACCCCTCCTCGCATCACTGGTGCTTTGCAAGCATTGCCAATAGCAATTCTGTAACCTGTTTCAGATATAGTGGGGGACTGGTTCCAGGACCCTGCACGGATATCAAAGTTCCTTATATAAAATGGCATTGTTTTTGCATATAACCTACGCATACCCTCCCTTATACTTTAAATCATCTCTAGATAACTTATAATACTTAATACAACATAAATGCAATGTACATAGTTGTTATACTATACAGTCTTGCGTCGAGTTATGCCCGATCGAGTCACGTCCAGTCACATTAATGTCCAAGGTCCATATACACTGACAGAGATGGCTGAAAGCGAACGCAGAAGGAAGGTAGTGGTGTATCACTTTCTTATAAATGAGGGGTGGGAATCAGCAGCGAGTGCTCAAATCAATATTATATCAATATATGTTTGCCGATTCAATATGTATCCATCCATCCATTATCCAGAACCGCTTATTCCATTTCGGGTCGCGGGGGGTCCGGAGCCTATCCCGGAGGCTGC
>JAAGVU020000008.1:12598144-12615700 GCA_011763525.2 Mormyrus iriodes
TGTGCCCAGCGATGGGTTGGCGCCCCATCCTGGGTTGTTCCCTGCCTTGCGCCCGCAGCCTCCGGGATAGGCTCCGAACACCCCGCGACCCAAAATGGAATAAGCGGTTCTGGAAAATGGATGGAGGGATAAATATTATATACTTGCACAAGGTAGCAACCAACCACACACTGCAGGGTACACACTCAGACAGACATAACATCATTTTAGTCACTTCAATACACTAAAGTTTAATGTTTTTGGGCAATATAAGGAGCCACCAAAAAAGGCATGCACGCACAGGATGAACATGCGAACTCCAAAAACACAAAGCGTTGGTGTGTGACGACAGCACTACCCAGTGCGCCACTATACTGCTAGGTTTGCACAATGTGCGATGTTAATATAAACATGGCTTTCAGGCACGTGCAGTCTTCACATTTCAAGGACCGCAATAGTCTGCTGGGTCCATCAATAAGTTGTGCTAAAACATTTCTACTGAGCCATAGGAAACCAAACTTAGCAAGCTCGGCAATTTTAATGATGGTTCCGTTTCAGCATTATCTAGCATATGTTAAAAAAAATAAAAATCAGTCTGCAGGTTACTGCTGCTGCTTTTGCATGAGCAAATATGTTATTATTATTCTGAATTCCTTAGTGACAATATTGAGCAAAAGTAAGTGATTTTTCGATGCTGCTTTGCATCGGTTGGCACAACACAGCAACACCAATAACTTATTTGACAGATTCTGTTGATAGATCAGTTTTTTATTTGGCTATAAAGTTCATTTTCAGCTCCTAAATATCGCAAGGTGGTTTTCCTAGTATCGTTCAACCCTACTCAAAACACATAATATGTTAAAAAATTTATATTGGTTTTTATGTGCCGCATAATGTAAAATGATGCAGCAATGGGGCTAACGTTCATTTTCACAGTTTTTATTTTGACACAAATCATAATAAGCAAAATAATTTATGTTGAAGTGATGAAAAACGCAGGCTAAGCTACTTTAAGAAGCCAAATGGCACATACACTATATTGCCAAAAGTATTGGGTCACCCCTCCAAATCATTCAATTCAGGTGTTCCAATTACTTCCATGGCCACAGGTGTATAAATTCAAGCACCTAGGCATGCAGACTGCTTCTACAAACATTTATGAAAGAATGGGTTGCTCTCAGGAGCTCAGTGAATTCAAGCGTTGTAACGTCATAGGATGCCACCTGTGCAAAAAGTCCATTCGTGAAATTTCCTTACTAGTAAATATACCACGGTCAACTGTTAGTGCTATTACAACAAAGTGGAAGCAATTGGGAACAACAGCAACTCAGCCACAAAGTGTCGGCCACGTAAAATCACGTCAGCAGGGACAGCGCATGCTGAGGTGCACAGTGTGCAGAAATCGCCAACTTTCTGCAGAGTCAATATCTACAGACCTCCCAACTTCGTGTGCCCTTCAGATTAGCTCAAGAACAGTGCATAGAGAGCTTCATGGAATGGGTTTCCGTGGCCGAGCAGCTGCATCTAAGCCTTACATCACCAAGTGCAATGCAAAGCGCCAGATGCAGTGGTGTAAAGCACACCGCCACTGGACTAGAGCAGTGGAGACGTGTTCTCTGGAGTGACGAATCACTCATCTGTCTGGCAGTCCGATGGACAAGTCAGGGTTTGGCGGTTGCCAGGAGAACGGTACTTGCCTGACTGCAATGTGCCAAGTGTAAAGTTTGGTGGAGGGGGGATTATAGTGTGGGGTTGTTTTTCAGGGGTTGGGCCTGGCCCCTTAGTTCCAGTGAAAGGAACTCTTAATGCCCCAGCATACAAAGCCATTTTGGACAATTTCACACTCCCAACTTTGTGGTAACAGTCTGGAGATAGCCCCTTCCTGTTCTAACATGACTGCGCACCAGTGCACAAAGTAAGGTCTATAAAGACATGGATGAGTGAGTTTGGTGTGGAGGAACTTGACTGGTCTGCACAGAGGTCTGATCTCAACCCGATACAACACCTTTTGGATGAATTAGAGTGGAGACTGCGAGCCAGGCCTTCTCGTCCAACATCAGTGCCTGACCTTACAAATGCTCTCCTGGAAGAATGGTCAAAAATTTCCATAAACACACTCCTATACCTTGTGAAAGCCTTCCCAGAAGTTTTAGCTGTTATAGCTGCAAAGGGTGGGCCAACTCCATATTAAAGCCTATGTATTTAGAATGGGATGTCATTAAAGTTCATGTGCGTGTAAAAGAAGGCGTCCCAATACTTTTGACAATATAGTGTATCTGTGGCTAAACTCGCATTAGTGGGAGAGTCGGTCAAGCCTGAATGTCATCTTTTAAGATGCATTTGCACTGCAGCCTTCCTGTGGTGATATTTAAGTTCTGTTTTGCAGTACTGACAGACAACTGAATATTCAATCACTTTAAATGTGAAGTGCTTCCACACAAATGATGCTTTTACTCTTTAGCTGGACCTTCAACCTGCATGCACAGTCTCCCTTCCACCATATTGCCTGTAACTAAGAAGGAAAATTTTAATCAATTCTTTTTAATAATCGAGTAATCGAGTTTAATTGCGTTATTGTGACAGCTCTAATTCCAACCAAATGCTTTAGTGCAGTATCCCCTACAGTCAGCATCATTCTTTAAATAGATGTCAGGACTCAAAATCCAAACTGGCACCGTTGCATTATTGTACACAAACTAATCATAGCCCAGACTCATAAGCAATATACCTGAAAGTCTGATGAGAGGCCGATCACGTTAGGAGTCCTGAACAGACCACCTTGGGAAAAGTGAAATCCTCCCACAAGTCAGCAGCTCCATTCTCCCAACACCCAAAGGCAGTCAAATTGGCCTGGGGGGACCAAGTGTGGCACCCATCCAGGTGGTCTAAAAAGTTCAACATAACACCCACAACCTAAAAGCAAACATTTTTAGCCATCTTTAACCTTTTAACATAAAAGAGGAAAAACACAAATTCCAGAGAAGTCATTACATCAATGCAAAAATGTATTTCACAAGCCCAGAATCACAATCATCACAACACATACTGCTCTTGCTTTCTTACTTCCACACCGGCCTTCATATAACATTTCCTAATGTCTTCATTTCAGCAAACCAGCTGCAGCCAAACCCTCAAGCGCTATGGCTGGCTGCCCACAGCTTGACCATCTATCTGCTGTGTTCCCAAGCTGGGGTGGGAAGTCTGGAGTGTGTTTTCCAGAGCACAGCTGGGGCGCACTTAGCATGTGGGAATGACAGGATGGCTTTCCTCACCAGAGGAAAAATGGACACGTGCTGACAGAACCACCTCCGCATCACACGGTCAAAATCTGTCTTGAACTAACCAGTTCACAAAGTATACAGCCTATAAACACAGTGGTATGACTCACTAGACATTACATTACAGGTAAAATGGATTTTAAAACGTTGATAATTTCTATATTATTTTTCTGTATTATAGAACAAATCAAAATTCCAATGACAAGGTTTCACAAAACAGCCTTGTTTTTTAATTATTTAAATTTTAAACTGCAAACAGCAAAACATCAATGAGGGGAAAAAATGCATTACCTTCTGGTGTTGACCACAAAATAATTTTAAGGCACAACCGTAAACCAATTCAAATCTGCCCTTCAGGCACTACAATCTTTCACCAAGATTTAATATAATTGTTAACAGTCCAAGTTAATCAAGAATATTAGTTTAGGAGGAAACCACGCCTAGTCAGTAAAAAACTAATACTTTCTTATACTTAATACTTACTTCTATTACAAAAAAGTAATAATTTTTTCCTGCATATACGGCCACAGTAACAATAAGCCTAGTATAGTAATGCTAGGGCATTAGACACACAAAGAACAGTTCACAATCATCTTCAACTTAACACAACTTTGGGTTCTGGCAGTAATCCGGTGTACACGGGGGTCCCATACAAAGACAGGGAGAGCACGTAAACACTCTGCTTGAGGAACCAGGGCCCGATTCAACTCAAAGAGATGGGAGGTGAAGACCATGCCTGTTGCTGCACAATGAATTCATCCAGCACATTTTGAAAGTGATCCAAGAGGCACGGTAAAGGTCGGAGTACTGGGGTAATCACAGAGGAATGCATTTACACAAACAATGCTCCCCAGTATTACTATAAATGAGGATCTGCCCAGACCACAAAGTGAGCTGCAGGCCCTGCATGCCACTGCACGTGTTGGCTACTAAACGCACACACACCCACACGTTTTAAAAACCGCAACCAAACCAGGTCTGCCATGCACTATGCTGACATTAAATTAAGTAAAATTATTCGACTGATAATGGCAGGGGCAGAGAAAATCCTGCACTCTGGATTAAAAGAATGGAAACTATAGTCTCAGAAAAAGGCTCTTGCTTTTATATCCCCAAGTGAAACAACATACCCAGCCATGTGAACCAAGAATATAATTTCAGGTAAAAGCATTGACCAAGCAACAAAACAAAAAAACATACTGTCGTGGCCAATGACTGACGGCAGATGAAAAAACATCAGCACTACATTAGCTAAACACAGCGGAGGTAAACTGTTCCAGTGGTGAGACACCTTCACTCCCACATGCCTTTATTGAACACAGACCTTCAGTGGCCATCTGGCCCATACCACAAATGAACTGCTCATGGGCACCACCCTAATATGGTATTAAGAACCGGTACACCACTCACGGCAAGAAAAATAATTTGACCCTTAAGGTCACTCAAAAAAAAAAAAATCTACCCACGCATTTAAAGGCAGCATTAGAGTCAGTCACTTTATGGGTAAATACTTTTGTCTGTAGTCTGGCGGCAGATGTCAAATTGTGATTAAATCATGCAAAAACAGGTAACAATCTCTCATTAGTTAAAACTGCAAAGAAAGGGAAAAGGGAATTACAGTTCTCTCTTGTCAAATGCAAACTACTTCATCATCTGTCATCTTAAATATAGGATTTATAGTTAAATCCATGAGGTTACAGGTCAAGCAGCTGGAAGAATACACATTATATATTTGTATTTGTAAACATTTTTAAAAAGGCTGTCTAGTGTGACAATACTCCATTAAACTCATAGATATGAACAAAAAAGTAGGCAGATGTTTCCAACTATACTTACCAACTATATACTTACTGCACAACAAGTTGGATGGGTAAGTTACTTTACTAAAATCACTGACTCATCATGCATTACCCTGCCAGATGCTGAATGACACTGGAACAAAAGGACTTATTCAAAAAGTGAAGAGGAAAAGTTTTACCATAACCTATCAGAAGCAATTACATACCCACATATGTGGTATTTTGCCTTTAGGACTTCTAGCTATTCTAAATATCTAGCCCAGAAATGCATACTATGAGATAACCAAACTACCCCCCATCCATAAGGCCGCAAGACAACCGTAGAGCCAAGTACAATAGCAGCACTTATTGTACTAGTGAAGTATCATACAGCCTTTTATTGCAAATTCAAAATTGCTGACTAGTAGATATAAAAGCTAATAATACCAATAATAACTCAAAACCATGAGGGTCACAATATCAACACAGACTCAGATACTGAGATTGACAAGTGTCAAGTACGGTTACGTCACCTGGGTAGCAGCGGTTCATACCACATGGTGTTCACTTCAATGTTACTCACCATAATATAATACCACTAAACAGCTACTTTGTACCAGCGATCAAAACGACTCGCATCGGCTTACCTGCCAGGCAAAGCTTTAAGTGTTTGTCACTAAACTGACTGAAATTCAAAATTTATACTTAACACACATAATGGCCTAATGCTGTCAAACTACAGCACTCAGCAACTATAGGATACAAATCTAAAACTTAAACAGAAAATTTTGCGTTGTTCTACGCCTCAACACAGACATGTCTAGAAAGTCTGTGTAGGCTCACAGTTTGCACCCAGCTTCTTGAAACAGCCACATTAACTAGCAATGAAACACGTTCTTCTTTATCTTGCACTTACAGTCGTAACGTCTCAACAGCACCTAGCTACTTTGCTAACGTAACCTGACAGAGGAACGGCAGCTAGCGCTAAGCGTCAGCTAGCAGCTAACCCCAAGTCTGCCATCCACTTGCGTTTAGCATTGTATAGCGAGCATGCTAAGTGACGCTTGCTAGCTTAGCTTGGTACTCACCCCAAAATACCCTCGGAGTAATTCCTAACCTTCCACGGCGTGCCTGCGTAGCCTCCGCAGCCCCGGGCATCGTCTGCCCAAGAGCCGCCGAGCAGCAAACTGCTATTGAAGCCGAAGGTGCTGGCCTTGTTGTCCCGCTTCCTTTTGTTACGACGCCCGGGGATGTCGGAGACCCCCCTCCAGACTGGAGTGCATCCACCGCCGCCCACGTCCCCCCCACCGCTGCCCCTCCCCGCCACACGCTTTTGAGAATTATTATTGCTCTCTAACGGAATGAAGTCCCGTTGCTCCAAGATTTCACCCTCGGGCCTGGAAGCGGACATGCCCCGCTTCCTCGGCCCTCCAGCGTCCGAGTCAAAAGCCCCATTGGCGGCCGTATTGGCGTTGCCCGTTCCCCCGTTGAGTTCGGGACTCCGGCTTGACGCGGTGGAGCCGGCGCTGTAGTTGTTGTTGTCGTTGAAATACAGGCTACCCAGGCCCTGAGTCGTCTCCCAAATCTGCATCCAAAGGCTGTTGGCAGGTCCGAGCTGTTCTGGCTGAAACCAGGCGATTCTCGGATCCATCAAACGGCGCTGTCCGCTGCCCTCGAGCAAGACTCCGTCCCCGTGCGCGTGATTAGCTTAGCAAGCTAACGCAGGCTCCGCCTCGGAGCTACGAGCGTATCCGCATCTTAAATATTATCCACCACTAGCATGGACTGCTAAATAAAGAAAAAATAAAATGTTCGAGATTGGGGCAGGAGGAATCCGGAAACACAAAAATCACGCAAACCGTGACAAAAAAAAGTTCGGTTTCAGTGAGTCTTAGACATGAACGGCACGGCCCGGAGCCTTAGCAGTCCGTAAGCCCAGATCGACTCCTGCAGCTGGGTCCCTCAATGGCGGACCGCTGTGACAGGGTGCGCACTGCGCAGACTCGGACGGGCCTGAGGGGGCGGGGCGCACAAGGGGGCGAACGGTGTTACGCAACGCAGCAATTTTTAAAAACGTGATTACGTAACATTAATCGATGGCTTGTCTGATTTGAAAATGTTTAAATAAGTGATATTTTACTACATTTAATTTCATGCTCATATTATTCACAATATAAACACGGGCTTGCCTAGTGGTACCACGCGACTGTATTAAGTACTAATAATGGCATTTTCAGACCGCTTTTATTTTTTTTAAAAAGTCGGCCCGTCGTGTTCTTACTGTGAATAGCTGGAATTACCTGGACGTAATTCACTGCCACTAAAGCATGCAAACCTTCTATGGCGATGGCTTAGCAACAAAGAACCGATGGGATCGCGAGGAAACAATGGTGCCATGCTGTTTATTTTCCATCCAGGTAGAACACGATTAGTCATTCTAATGGAGATTCTATAATGGGAAGTGGGTATTACTTGGAATTTGCCCAATATCTTGTGATAATGAAACAGTGACTTGTGTTTTGGTATGTTCTAAAGTAATCCCATGTACCATTATGATTTTCACATTGTCACGGTCTCCCTGTAACATTCCTGATGTTACAGGAAAAATGTTTTAAACTACGGAATCCCAGCACCAGAGCACGATTTTATAGACTTTGACTTGTACACAGATAAAGCAGGCAGGCCAGAGATCGAGTATGTTCTAAATTTTAGTAACTCAAAGTCCAGTTTGCATTAGTAATGTTGGCTGTAGATCATAAAACTAATGGTGAAACACTACAAACGTACTGAAGAACAAAGAGGTCGGCATTAGGTTGCAAAATATTGTTTTTTTAATACAGCACACGTCATTTTTTGAGAATAATCCATGAATTTAAAATTAGAGTAAGAGCGGTTTGCTTTACTCTCATTCATTAAATTTTAATCTCTGACGTTATCACCCGGCAACTTATACCACACGAACAGCCTCAAGGAGGGAAGAGCGAATACCTGATGGTAAAATACACATTTTCCACAAACTAAGACTCGTGCCGTGGTCACAGCTGAAAATGAGCCTGAACAGTTGTTCTCACGTATAAATCACCTGTTAATGATTAAAAAGGCCATACGACCACGTTTATTCCACACGCACATTCTGTTCACAAAGTCACGAAAGTCGAATTTACTAAAAATGGTAAATAATGAATGAATGGTAATAACTTAAACACTTTATTGCAAGCAGTACCCCCCTATAAATTTATTGCAACAATTCCTCTGAGTAAACAACATTCCATACCACATTATTCAAATAGTTACTGGATAAAAATAAAGGGTAAAAAAGTCCCATGTCCCTGAAAGCTTTCAGTGAGCCTTTTAAACCAGTTTTTCCTCCGTTAACCCTCTTGAAAAGCAGAGTAAATCATCCTCCTGTCAGGCTCTCGCTTTCTGGTTATGTTCCTAAGCAGTGGAGCTCTTCTCGAGCGTGCCCAGGTACCCGATGAATCTCCGCAGGTTGACCTTGATGTTGTCTAGCACACACAGCTGCTCAGCGCTGTATTTTCCCTTGCCTTCCTTGCGCAGCTGCAGGCAAGACAGGGCAGATGTTAGAGGGCAGCTCTGGACAAACTATGCAGCAAAAATGGGGGCTTCTACAGGGAACATGATGCCTTTGTATGCTGATGGGACATTTAGCATGTTATATCTGAGGGTAGCATGATCCACATTAGCCTTTTGCCCTTTCATATATACTTAACCACCCACTTTAGATACCATTTACCTAGATGACAGCTTTAAATAAAATTACAGTGGGTATTAAAATGTTACACTTTACAGGGATTTAGATACCAATAAGCCTAAGTAGTAGTTTGTGGACTGCTGCAACAGCGACTTGGCGAGAATGTGCAAACTCCGCACACACGGAGTGGGGGTTCGAGCCCCCCAGCCCTGGAGGGTTCAGTATGCCATGTACCTTGGCCTTGAACACCGGCTGCAAGGTCGTTAACGCAGGCAGTAGGCCGATGCTACATGCAGCTCTCTCCGCCTCCTTTCCATCAGCAAACACATCAAACAGGGCATCCAGGGCCTCCCCGCACACCACCATGTTAGGGTCCTTCGAGGCCACTTGGAGCAGAGCGTTCCCAATAAGCTGTGGGATTTAAAGAAAAGTCTGGAAATGTCCCAGCACTGATCCCAAACCAGGATGCAGCCTGTGATATCAGCAGGGTCAGGATCAAAGTGGCACCGACCCCTGCCTAAAACCTGATTTGCTGTCACAGTGGCCCCTCCCGTTACGCACTGATTTCTAACATATCATTGGCTATTGATAAAGTTGTCCTCTCTGTATGAATTATTACCTTTCTTATACTGCCACCTTAAAAAACCCTACAATTGCCCCCAGATGCCGGTACCTGCAGGTTGTCTGCTGAGTCCGCTTCCCTGGCCAGCACACTGCCGGTGATTCCCAGGATGGCCATTGCATTGACTCGGACGCTGACTGCGTCGCACCGTGACGCTGCCTCACTCAGACTCATCAGCTGCTGGGGGGTGATACACTGACCCAGACAGACAGACAGACTGGGTTACCACAGCTAGGCGGGCAAACACCATTTATTCACTGTTCATTAACATGTTTATTCCCCACCCCCCTAAGACAATCCCAGGAAGCTTAGCTACAGTAGTAGTAAAGATGGCCAGACATTTCAAACAACATCCAGATAAAACGAAATCAAATACACCAGCGTGAACACTGTCTCATACTTAAAACGATGCCACCACCTCGTTCGATCTACTTCACGCCAAAACCCTAGAGGGCGCAGAATGTGTCTGATGCAGCAGACCCACATGCAGAGAGCATATTATGGTGAATGCCTGAGTTATTTTAATAAAAAAAGATGACGGCTCCTTTAAAATAGAAGTTGCTCTCATTTTTAACAGTGTTACACTATTGATTTAATACTAGCAGCGGCAACAGACGAAAGCAACAATTTACACAACGTGGTTACGCACTAATGAAACACATGCATTCCACATTTACTATTTACAACGTAAGTACATGAATATGCTTATCAATTAACACTATTTAAAGATTCATGTGGTGCAGTGCAAAGCATGCTGGGAATTGCATAATTAGTCCTGCTGACCAACCCCGTGGCGTTACATTATGTCAGTCAATCGTTGACAGTGAGTGGGATCAAGCGGAAATGTTTGTGTCGGCAACCCTGCACAGATGGTGCGCCAAAAAAGTCATCACCACGGCAACTATTGCTCACTCAATGTCGTATTGTTAAAAGGACATGAATTCTGTTCATTTCATTAGAAGTAAATGGCCACCTTAAGGGTTACCATAGCAGCACAGGTACAAAACTTAGGACTAGAAAGATTAGAGTTTCAAGTCCCAGGAGAAAAACTGCTTCAGTGAATACTACAAGCTTCAGTTTTACGGCTACTCGTGTCACTTGGAGGAAAGGAACCAGAGGGCTGTGTGCTAATCATTCTCTCACCTGGGGTATCTTCTTGGAAGCCATCATCTGCAGCAGTGATCGCAAAGCGCTGATGACCGCTTCCAGGAATTCCTCCTGCATCGGGATCTCTGCATGAGGGGACAAGAAGAGCACGTCAGATTACTTGGGCAGGATAGGAATGCCATCCCGCCCGCAGGCGTGGCTGTGGACGTACGTGCGGCCCTTACCCGGGGTGCTGAAAACCAGCTTGGACAGGTGCTCTGCGAGTGCCTGCAGGGCCGTGGCTCCCCCCAGGACTTCAACCTCCATGACAGACAGGATGTTGTGGAGGCAGGTGAGCGCCCGACACTGCACGCGCTGCATTCTGGGAAAGAAGCATTCTATTGAAGCAGGCCAATAAAATCCTACTGAAAATGTGTAAAACTAGAGCAGTGTGAAATAATGTTGAGACCCACCTGTGCAATAAAAACACATTTTAACTCAAGAGCTAGCCGCTTCAAATATATATCCAAAACCACAAAATGTAACAGTCTCCAGTCCTCTCCTTTTAAGAAAGAAATACTGGCTGGTGTCCGAGTTGCTTACTTTGCTAAAAAATGCTTACTTTTTCATCAGGCCCTTCCACGCTGGTGTCGTGCGACAGACCTCCATGGCAGTGCTACTGGGGAACTCTGTCTTCCTGAGAACCTTCATAATGGCAGCAAAAAGACAAAAATCGTACATTTCAAGCTTTTGGTACAGAGGGGAATAGGAAGAAGAAGAGAGAATACTGTGAGTGGGGGAGAAGGATAAAGGCAGGGAGATGGGGGCTGTGCGGTGAAGGACCTTCTCGGGGATCCTGAAGTTGACCAGTGCACTGTGGACCTCAGCAGACAGGCAGAGGGGGGAGAGCAGGTTGGAGTTGCCATCGGAGATGCCGTCGGGGCAGATCTCGCTCTCATCACTGCTTGAGGTCTCCTCCCACTCATCATCGGAGGGGTCTGCAGGCACAAAGGCACGCCATTAACATAATTCCTAGATATGCCACCGTAGGCCACTTCGCAGCATCCATGCACTGGGCCCCCCACCACAAACCTCACCATCTGAGCAGCACATGTTGACGATTATTTCCAGCGAGGTTTGCTGAGCCACGAGCAGAGCATTGGCTTCCCTCAGTTCTACCTCTTTTGGCTGGAAAAAGACAGAAACACACACACTGACATGTAGGCCTGAGTCCCATTGGTTTGCTGTAAAGTCTCGTAAGTATAATAATAGCAAGGAATTATTTGTACAAATCAAGCACAGAAGCATAACTTACAGAAATGCAAAAAAAAACTTTAATGGGAACTTTTGAAACACCACTCCTACACGGAGATATTTGTGATACTGGACAGGTTCCTGTCCTTTCCAGATTTTAATCCTAAATTCAGAATAATAAACAAATCCTCAGTAGTATATAAAGGTAAGGAGGAGAAAAGCAGTTCTCAATGGTGAAATACTGTGGCAAACACAATAAGAGACTCAGACTGCTCTCTATAAGATCAGGCCATGCACATGCTCCCTATAGCCATACGCCCTACACCTTAAAGTGGTCCTCCTCACCAGAAGAGGGCAGTGCAACTTCAGGCTGCATTATTATTTTTAGAAGCGCTGATGAAGGTTTAGCTCTTTAATGGGGTGGTTAATACCGAACCCACAGTGAGTGGAAATATCATCCAATGGAAAACAGTAAAGATGGAGTACTCACAGGCTGCAGGTCAGAGAAGTTATCATCCCTTTTGCAGTTTCTTCTCCCCTTTCTGGCCTTGCAGTCTCCCTCTGCCTCCTCATTCTCTTCCTCCTCCATGTCCTCAGTCCCATCCCCGTCGTTCCCGTCGGCGCCCCCCTCTGCAGCAGCCCTGCACCGGGCCTCGTCAGCCTCCCACAGTTCTGGGATCAGCCTACCAGAGTCCAGCTCCAGGGCACGGTCCAGGGTTTCCACAATGGCACCCAGCATGTGGGCCTGCCGGTCAGAGGGCATGCTACTCTTCAGGTTCCACGTGGTGCCTAGGGGTGGGGGACACAAGCATGGCTGTTACAGACCCTCCCCCCCTTTACCCTGTTATATGGACATGTATTAGAAAGATTATGGTAGAAATGGAGGGAATTTATCAGCCTGAGACCTCGCTTTACACCCCATGGTGTTAATCCAGCCTTTTAAGAGTGGGCCTACCACTGTCCAAGGGGTGAAAGGCAATATCTACAGCAACTTACAGAAAGGCAAAGGGTTACAATTAATGTGTGCTCCCCTGGACTTAAACATATGACCTTTCCATTGTTAGTGCAATGCTCAGCTTGTCGAGATACAGGAGCTCTAGGGGAGCGGCTTTGGTGCAGGACACTGTACCAGCTACAAGGGTGCGGAGCAGCACATGGGCCATGTCCATCTGAGGTGACAGCAGCACGGACTCCAGCCCCTGCAGGACTGAAAAGTTCACGGCATCCAGAAGGTCCGAATTCTCCTCCGTCACAGTTTGTAGGCAGTGAGCTGGACACACACACAGGCACACGCACATGTTAGAGTCACAGTGCTTCCCGGTAACATGGCACTCCTGTGCATGTGCCTGACTGACCAGCAGACAAAGCCAGCTCCACGTTGTGTGGGTGTTGAGCCAGACACCGTAGGAGTACATCCAGCAGCCCAGATTTGTTGAACACAGACACGGCCCGGCTACTGCTCTCGCTGAGGGACATGGGGGCAGGGGCAGAATAGACATAACACACGTTACGCCCTGAGGTCAGCCTGCATGTGACAGGTTCATAAACAGCAGGATTATAGGATTCCAACAAATGCAACAAACATAAACCAAGGATGAGTACATTACTGCACCTCGAAAATACTGAGCAGAACTGAGAGCAGGAAATTTTAAACTAGGATTCAATCCATCTTCATTTTATGTGCTGTTAGATGTTAAAAATAAATTAAGCCTACAACTGTCTAAAATACACAGCATAATATCTTGTCACAGATTTTTTTTTCCATTCTTCCATCCATCCTCTAAATGCTTATCGTGGTCAGGGCAACAGGGCCTGGAGCTTATCCGAGGCAGTACAGGGATCAAAGCGGGCCTACACCCTGGACAGGAAGCCAGTTGAATGTTCCCCATTAAATGATTTTAACCGAATTGGCATCAGAGCTACTTTATTTGGCTCTCACATAAGAACAGCACAGAACAGAATAACAGGATGCTAAATTTTTTAGATGAATAAAACCCAAACACTGAGCATTTTTTCCAGTAGATATCACCACTGTCACAATACTTTGAAAAAGTGGACCAATCACTGTAGAGGAGTTATGATCAGGTGACCTAATGCAGGCAATTCGGTCAGCTCCTTACCAGAGATTCCACAACAAGTGCACAGCTTCGTTGGCCACATCTTCAACAGAGTGCCGCAGCTCTTTGCGCGGTTCAGCTGGGGCAGCTGAGTCAAAGCCCGCGTGACACTGCGGGCAAGCGCGGAACATTATGTCGATTTGTGTGTTTTTAAGTTGCTGAGCATCAGCCTTTGCCTGAAGTCCCAATAAATTTTACATTGAGAACAACATCCCAAAAGCACACTTCCATCCTCCATCCAAAGCTTCTCAAATCTCTTACAATTTTTCAATAGTCATTTTGCCGCACATTAACCCTGCTCAAGGGTGCAACAGAAGGAGCATGGAAGAGTGACAAGATTTAGAAACGTGTCGTTTTGGTTGAGAGTTCACCTTCCTGCCTTTCCTACACCGAATAAACTTTTCTGCTGAAGCAGAAAAGTCATGTGACCAAACCAGAGCCCACATTAGTAAAGTTATAGTTCAGCTTCGGCAAGCGACCGCAGAGGGTACGGTTTGCTGAAGGCTAGGCCCATGTGACCTACAGGCGGGTTACCTCTCTCAGCAGAGCCATCAGTGGCGTTAGCACGTCCTGCTTCACCATGTCGTCACAGACTTCAAAGCCTCCACAGGCGCTGAGATTCCTGCCACAGGAAGAAAGAGAATCATCTTTCATTGCTCAAAGTTACTTTGTTGATGTTACCAGTGTCAGTCAAGATCTATTTAAAAACATGGTAAATCAGCAGCTGGGTGGGATTTTCATGCACTATCAATCACTAACTTCCCACTTCCCATTGGTTACTGTATAAATTTCCCTTTGGATTAAACCAGACTATGACTGACAGCACATGGGAAACCCCACCCACCAGGCATTTCAACATCTCCACCACTAATTCAGCAATGCAGTTCCTAAAGCTGTAATATTTACTCACCTGAGAGCCCCAGCTGAAGTCTCCCTCACAGCCAGGCTGCGGTCCAGGAGTAGGGGCCCCAGGCACCGTACAGCATCCCGCTGCAGGAAGGCCGGGATCACCTGCCTCTGTTGCACCATCCGCGAGATGCTGGCACACGCGTACTCCCTCACATCTGCACTGGGGCTCTGCAGCTGTGCAAACAATGACATCACAGTCCAGCCTACATCAGGCAGGTCCACTCCTTGCAAGAGTGTGCAGATTTTCTTTCCAGCTAAGCACATAGCAGACAGATTCAGTCTCTTCTTTTAATATACAGATGTTAGAGTTGGATGCTCTATAACCTGAATCTCTAACTCTGTGACCTTCAAGGTACTACACTTTGGACCCCCCACATTCTGCCCTGGTCCTTTCACCATTTCATATTGTTGTATTGTACAAGGCTACACCCAAATTCAACCAACCCAAGAGTGTGGCATGAAAACATCATTAGTCTCTAAGCCAGTGAAGCTACTGTTTCCTAACCTGTTCCTCAGGGACCATCAGACAGTCCACATTTTCGCTCTATCCCAGCTCCCAGGCAATCAAGAACACCAAATACCTGGTACAGTTGCGCTGGGATTTGAGAGAGAGCAAAAGTGTGGACTGTCTGGGGGTCCCCAAGGACTGGGTTATGAAACTCCAGTTGTCCATTTTGGATGGAGATCTGTTTGTATTATATAGGTTAAGATATCCAAAGCATTCTTAAAGCTTTCTTAGACCGTACAAGAGCTGCTACAACTCTGTCTTGTCAGTTACTGATTGCTTGGATGTATGAGCCCTGGCACAAACTAGTAGTCATCCAGACTGTTCTCATGCCTTGTGCCTTCAGACTAACAACACTACCCTATACTAGATCAGTCATTGGAAGACAGATAAAAGGATGGATGTACAGATGGACTGACTAATGCATTGTTACTGATTTTGTGTTGTTCATACTGTCTAAAGTAAAAATATAAAAGTATTATTTATTTCTGCTGCATCTATGACATAAATTCCTATTTATGATAGTAGCCCCTATTATCGTTGTAACAATTCAGTAATAATTAGATTAGGATAATTAAAAAATCCAAAGGACATCAAAGAATAGATGTATATCAAAGTTAGCATTCTGTCACGGCTCAATGAAGGATTAGTAGAAGACATTTAGCACTGGTTCCCCTTCATAACAGCCTTATAAACTGTCATCAGCATGTTATTTGCATTATGTCGTACACTGCTAGAAATTAGGCATACAGGAATTTTAACGTTGATTTTATTTCAAGGTATTTTTGTGTGGGTTTGGACATTTAAAATACCCATGTTTTATTATGACTTCTCAACAAGCATGAAACGACAATGAATGTAATTATAGTCAGACAGGCTTAATGATCAAGCATTTAAACACAAGGTTTAACTCCTGACGAGAAGTTATATGAACAGGGTAAAAATGTTAACTACTGCATGCTGAGATACACATGTTCATCGTAGCGTTAATTAAGAATGCGGTGGAGGGGGGAACATCAAATAACTCGACGGCAGTTAAATATAAACATTATGGCATTAAAGCTTACTTTTTCGAGCATCTCGCCGGCTGGAGAATCAACACATTCATCTTCATTTTCCTTTACAACAGTTAATGGCAACCCGTCAACCGAAAATTGAGGACGCTTAAATTTTTTGTTCTTGTTTTTACCCATAATATACAATTAAAGAGCGAGTCACCGGCGAAGACAAACCCCGGAGTGTTATTCAGCCTCATATGCAAACCGAGTTAGTTCTCAAACACTGCTACTCCGAAGTCCAGTATGTGCTTCTTGCCATGTGGAAGAGAACAGGCGTGTACCGTAAATAGAATCGCAAGGCCGTAAAACTGAGTGTCGTAAAAAATTGCAGCAAAAAGTCAGCTGAGTCGTTTTGCTGTGACCTCTACGTTCTTGACATTTACATATAAATAAATCCATATAATATGGATTTCGTAATGTGAACGTGCGTTCTATTCGTTTTTGATTAGCTTATTACCTCAGTGGGAGAGTAAATGTTTTTTTTAAATGTAAAGTAGCCTATGATTCTCAACTCACACATCCCATCGCTTACACGTTTCAGTTCTGGGTCATATCCTTCACTTAAGGGAAACCTCAGCGTTCATAAGTTTTAAAAAAACTTTCGATCCAAGTTCAAGATGTAAAAAGATGGGTGTATTTTATGTAGATAACGTGCAAACCCCTGAGCAGTAGGTGGCAGCATGCGATATTCGGTTTTAAATAAATCCTGCCCAAAATAACGGTAACAAACTACTTTGACTACTCCACCACAGTAGGTGGCGGTGTTATTATTCCGATTGTTTTCTATAACAATAAATTACCGAAGAAGAATATTCTACTAGCGCGAGTATACATGTGGGATGAATTTGCTTCGCCATTGGTAGAAGATTCTCAGATTGAAAACTGAAGTTAGTCTTTATTTTAAAATAACTAGCAATGGCTAGCGACTGCCCACTGAAGCTGTCAAAAAATCTCCTTCGGATGAAGGTGGGTGCGAATATTTAAAAATGTAACTACTTAGGTGACTTCAGGAGGCATGCTTCATGCCACCTAGTTTCTCAAGGAAGCGTTAATTTGTGCTATTAGTTAGGCGCTTCTTGCGAACTTGCGTTATAGCGAGATAGTTCGGTTTATATACTTCAAAATAATTATAGGTTCGAAATGGTTTGCAGATTGCTAGAGATGCGCCCTTATCGTTCCCTAGTTTATGCAGCGGGGCCTTGATGCTGAGGTCAAGAAGCAATTGGAAGAAGAAGAAAAGAGGATAATCAGCGATGAA
>JAAGVU020000008.1:12634446-12679166 GCA_011763525.2 Mormyrus iriodes
ATGTGTCTTAATATGAAAAGAACAAGCCCACATGAATTTACCCGCTTAGCAAAGCCTATTAAGTAGTAGTAGTAATAATAATAATGATACGTAACTTTCCTATTAGGCCACCGCGTATGTGGGACTGTATCCGAGGGCCGGTATATCGTATAGGCGACGTAAGAGGCCGACTAGGGTCCTAACTTATGAGGAGGCGCTGACTTGCCAGCCAATTTGACACTTTTCCTATAACTTTCCCATTGCTATAACCGCTGGTGATGTTCGCCTAGGGCGCAAAATTAGTTTGGACCGTTACTGGGTCATAGTCACAGTGCGAGGTCAGCCAGTGTCCACAGCCCTTGGGGGTTAAGCGCCTTACTCAAGGACCTAATGGCAGCATCATCCCTAGGTTTCAAACCAGCGACCTTCTGATCACAAGCCCAGAGACCTCTAAAAAATATTCACTGATTTATTTAGCATAGGGGTTTAACACTAGGTCTAATGTCAGGGTCTCTCTAATCCTGATATGGCCAGGATCTCTAATCCTGGCCATTGATACCCTTGCAGGGGCCCTCAAAAATGTAAAATTGTAAGGTTCTAAGGTACTCTCACAGTATACAAACACAATACACGGTATAGGAAGAACATGCTACTGCTTGGTACGCTGCACAAACATGTCAATCTGAGGAGGGAAGAAGAAGGGGGAACTAGAGAGCCAGACCACTACAATTCATATAGACCAATGTTTCCCAGTCTGGTCCCCTGGGACCCACAGAGGGTCCATGTTTTTGTTTCCTCCAAGCTCCCTGCCAGACAGACTACATTTTTGCTCCACAGTTTTGGGAGCAAAGACGTGAACCATCTGTGGGTCCCCGAGGACCAGATTGGGAAATGCTGAAGTAGATGAACAAAGGGCACACAAATAAGCTGTGGGGGACGACAACATAACACTGGTGGCTATGGCATGTATTTTGTGCTATACTGAAAATGGTTTCTTTCTGCAGTTGTCAGATGAGCTATGTCTGGGAATTTTACTGTGAAGAATGGAATACATGTCATATCACATGAACGTTACACATCTCAGACATGGAAAAATATGATATGGGTAGCAACAGGGTACCTGGTAACAGGCAGAAAGAACCATTTTCAGTATAGCACAAAATACATGCCCTGGCATCCTTTTTCTGAGCTGTCACTTTGAGCTAGACCCAGCCCTTACCTCTAATCAGTGTCCTATAGTGCAGTTTTTTCTCAAGCTGGTCCTCTGGGACCCCCCAGACAGTCAGCGTTTTTGCTCCTGGGAGATGGAAGGGAGAAGAAACGTGGACTGCCTAGCAAGGAGCTGGAAGGGAGTAAAAACGTGGACTGTCTGCAGGTCCATGAGGACTGGGTTGAGAATCACTGCTCTAACAGACTGGGATCAGCTTTTTTTTAAATGAGTGTATAAAAAAAACTTCGACCTTAAAGCAGCCTTGCTCATTAGAAAATTTCTAACAGTAATCAGCCAATCCATCCATCTTCCAACTTCTTATCCTGGACAAGCCGGTCGGGGGTGGCCTGGAGCTTATCCCAGGCTGGGGTATATTCTGGACAGGATGCCAGTTCCTTAAAGTAGTTCTTGCATTGAAGAGAATTCAAAAGCTGCAATTAAAGAACATTAATGGCAATACTGGTCATTTTCAGAAAAGCATGTGTCAAACAGAAGATCTGAATTTAATGTACAAATTTAATTATAATAGAGGATTGAATAACAAGAAAGGGTCAGCACAGTGGTGCAGTGATTTTCACTTGTCTCACACCTATGGGGCTAGGTTTCGAGTCTGTGCCATAGCTCTGTGTGTATGGAGTTTGCATGTTCTCCCTGTGTCATTGTGGGGTTTCCTCCAGGTGCTCTGGTTTCCCCCCACAGTTCAAAAACTGAGGTTAATTGGAGTTACCAAATTGCCCAAAGGTGTGCATGTGTGAGTGAATGGTGTGTGATTGTGCCCTGTGATATGTTGGCACCCCATCCTTAGTTGTTCCCTGCCATGTGCCCATTGCCTCTGGGATGGACTCCAGACCCCCTGTGACCCCGACTAGGATATGTAGTTACAGAAAATGGATGAACATCAAAAACTGAAATACCTTTCTTCATACCCACTTATTCAGTACAGAGTTGTTGTGAACCTGGAGTCTATCCCAAAAAGCATTAGGCACAAGCTAGAGGACACCCTGGATGAATTGTCTGTAAAGACACCTTACAAGTGGGGGAGTGTGTAGTTTGTGCGTTTTGTAGGGATACAAGCCCATGTCTGAAAGGTCTGAATCCTCTGGCCAGCAGAGTAATCATATCAATGCCAAGCCCTTGAGCAAGGCCCTTAACCCCAACTGCTCCAGGGGCGCTTGATGCTGGCTGACCCTTCTCTCTGATCCCAAACTTTCCTTATCTGTACTTTGCAGACAAATGCGTCCGCTAAGTAAATGCAAGTCCCTTCACCTTACTTGATCGAGTGCAGTCACACGTTTAGGCTTGCAGTAACTGTTAAAAACCACTAGATGGCGTTTCGTGGCATGTTTTATCTTCCAAAAATATTCGAATGCATCTCCAAGGACGAACGTGTAACTACACATATGGTAGTTAACAGCACAACCGGTATATAAACTCGAACCCCAATCTATTGTCACATATGCACTTAAACAATACACTGTAGCCACTAGTCAAAGCCCTACAGAAAATCAGACGTGAGAACATCTTTTTCAAAACTGAATGTTTGTACTGTGATGAAACTGACGGTGGTGCTGAGATACAAATAAGCTGGGCAGTGCTTCTTGAGAGTTTATACATTAACCAAAAAGATAAATGTACTAAACTGAAAATTAGTAACACGTGTAACCAGGTGAAGTAAGTAATAAAATTCTGCCGGATGCATTTTTCCCAGAAGACCAAGAAAAGTATTGCGTGGCCTAAAATATTTTATTTTAATAACAAAAATGCATTTTCCTCAATTGGTTCTAGTGGAATTAATATTCAGATAGTCGGAACAGGCACACACGGCGCTAGCTTTGTAACTTCTCCAAGGAGCGCTGCATAGATGGAGGCAGGAGCACGTTTCCCGGTCCCACACGCAGCTCCTCCTTTTTAAAGCTCGGCACCCCTCACCGAGCCGCTCGCTTCATTGTTTTGCTCCAGCATTAACTACATTCCAAAGAGACGCAGCGCGCCCTGGTCTCCTTCCTCGCATTCTTTCCGCAGAAACGAGTCCCGAGGTCCGTATTAACGATAAAGGCTCCCGGCTGCCAGAGTCGGGCCGCCTAAACCGCCGGCCTGCTTTCAGAAGTGCCCCAGTGATTTATTTCAAGAGACTGGGAATGCTGTGCAAGGAGGGTTTTTGAAGAAGCCGTGAAACCTACACGGGAGGGAGAGAGAGGGGGGAAATTCCTCCGCGCAGCGCGCCATTGACTGTAAAAGACCTTTCAACTTGTCTGAAATTGACAAACGTCTGGCTCTTAGGGGGGAAGAAGGGTTTTGTGCTGGTGGATTTTCATCTGGATGCCCTAATGTCGTGCTGTGCGCTAATCTGATCGGAAAGGGAGCCGCTTTTTTTTTTTAATTTTTTTTTTTAGATGATCCGACGAGCTGCGCTTGGGATCCGAGACATGTTTTTTGATTTCCCATGTGAAGTGGAATTGCTGCGAACTCCAACTCTGTAGTTTTTAAATAAGCTTCCTTTCGCTCGCTCGCTTTGCTCCTCGGATGCAAAGCAGGGAGGGGGAAGGAAAACCCATGGCCAAGTACGTGGAGGATGCGGCACTGGCCGCAAGTAAGTTAATGGAGGATCTTTCTATATACGAGGGCACGTACAGTTTGAGGAGGGACATGGTCATTCTCCCGAATATGGATCTGATTCCCGAGCAGAAAAGTAGACGGATGAATGGCAGTCCCTCGGCTCCTCAACAGGTCCACGCGTTTGAGAATTATCCCCCCGGGAATAAAGTTTATAACGCGTCGCCTCTGCGCCCGGCCAATGGAAGCCGATTGGTCCCCCTGGATTTTTGCCCGACCCAGAGGGATCCGGTGTACTGTGAGGATGGCCATTGTACCAAATCCGAAGTGGCTCTGCCGTGCTACGGCGGAGCACCGGAGCGTCACCGGAGGTACTCCCTGGAGGTCCAGGGGCATCGGTACAGCGGCGGGAGCTCGTACGACGGCGTGCAGCTGAGCAAACCGGCACCGTTCCCTCCTTTCACCGGCAGCAGGACCGGCACCAGTCAGGAAGGCAGGTACGGCGCGACGAGCCCCCGGTCCAGTTTGGCGTCTTCCCTGTCCTCTCAGGAACAGAGCAAGCACCCGAGCCCGAGGTCCAGCATCAGCAGTCCCCGGACCAGCCTGGTAGTGCCGACTCAAGACAAATTTGCCAGTCCCCGCTCCAGCCTGGTGCAATACGAGGGCAGCGCAGCTCTCAGCCCCAGGTCCAGCTATGCAAGCACGGCTAGCGACACCAGTAAGCATTCAAGCCCCAGGGCCAGTCTGAACAGCTACGACTGCAGCAGCAAACCCAGCAGCAACCGCACTAGTGGCATCAGCATGGGATACGACCAGAGGCATATCAGCCCGAGGTCCAGCACTGCCAGCCAGTACTCTTTCACCACCAGCCCCCGGTCTAGCTACTCCGATTCTAGGTACGTGCCGGCGGGAAGCGGCGATCTCGAAGGTGCGGTGACACACGGCATGCCCGCGGCGAGCTCCGGCATGGCCGCTAACTGCGTGCTCAGCCCCCGCTCCAGTATTTCCAGTCACAGCTCCCGAAGTTCCCGTAGTTCGCGCGGGTCTATGAGCACGTACCCGGACCTGCAGCTGCCCTCGCCGCGGTCTTCGCTGCTGGCCACCGGTTTGCTGGAGGACGCCGTCACCCAGGACTTCGGAGACCCCAGCTACCTCCACACCGTGCCACATCAGCAGTGCGCCCAGGGAGCATTAAACCCCGAAGTAGCGGCTTCTCTGCAGGCGCCCTTTAATTACGGTAGCCCCACAAAAAGCTCGACCCCGGGCCAAAGGTTTAAGTTGCCGTACCAAGTTACCCCATGCAGGGAAGCTGGCCCCTGCCAAGCCGAGAAGAGATTAGAGGAGCTGACACTGGAGCTTGAGAAGGAACTGGAGATGCATATGAAAAAAGAATATTTTGGTAAGGGTTATGATTTGTTCTGCATACATTATTTTAGTATCGCAAACATTTACCAACGATAGTAATACTTTTGAAAGTAGCATTGTACATGCGTGCAGATGATGCTGTGCCATAAATGATCGGATTGAGTCTTCTGCAAATATTACTGCCCGTAAAATCTCCTTCAGCCGCTCAGTAAGCTTGCAAATACGTGAAGTGGGGGGAAAGCATGTAGGATATCAAAAACTTCCGTTTTTACAACGTTCCATTGTTGTAATTTTATTTTAAGAGGCACCTGAACTTCCATTGTAATTGTATTGCACCCAGTTGCATACATAATTAATTTCAAGCGTATTTGTAATATACTTCTAATAGAAGTATGACGGTAGTCTTAGGAAATGCAACGGAAAAGTAAAGGTCTTCCACCCAAAAATTTCTAGCATACGCCAACTGTTTGCAGGATGCTCCTTAGAAAGTTAGATCCTCACGCTGAAGACCCATCCCCCCATGACAAACAAATAAGTTTTCTGGAAGAACCTGTGGTAACCAGGGCAACCACCTAACAACTTTAGACTCTGCATACTCTCACAAATTACTGCAAGAATAAAGGAGGGGGCTACCACATCTTTATATATAGTTTTTTCCCCCTGACTTTGTATACACCTTTGAATAACTGAAAATCTGCTTGAAATTGGCAGATCAGTGCTTCCAGTCAACAGCTGTCATTTCTTGTCTTCATATTAATGCTAAAATTGAGCACATGTAGAGTTTCCAGACCACCATGGGCTACATGTCTATTATCTCCATTTATAAACATGCAAACATTTCCCTTACAGCGATTTGTCTGTTAGACACCATAGCAACATAAATGAATCTTCAGGTCAGAGTTGAATTATATGACAGAGGAGTAGGTAATTTTCACATGAAGGGTAAAATTACACTTTCAAGTGGCCTGGGCTATTTTTGTGATTTCAGGGGTGGAAACTTTGAAGCGGTGGAGCTCAGTCCTTGCGTGCCGTTTCAGATGAACAGTGGTATTTGGAGGAAAATTATGAGCCTCTAAGTTGTCACAGCCCTTCCTGTGGTTTTGTCGGTAGCCTGGCATCCATGTGTTTAACTCAAAGCGTGACGTGAGCTTATACCGAGTCTCTCGTGTAGTTTTATGGGAGGTAATGAGGCAGGTTTAATTTCCATTTTGTTGGGCTGAGCCCTGGAGTGCAGGTGAAGAACCACCCCATAAGATGCCTTCACCTTCCTCATTAAAGCTGAGAGAGATACCTGCAGCCCTGTTTTAAATGACTCTGTCAGTCTCTGCTCCTCATTACTATTGGGCCTTTTTTTTTTTGCTTGCCTCATGCTTTTTTATTCTCAAGAACTTTTTATACAGCTGTATATTTCACTGGAGTGATTTCAGGTCAAATGTTCTTGGTCAGGTGTTGTGTAGCAGGGTCCTTCTAGGTTGTGGACAGTCAGCCTTTGTTACGAACGCTTACATTCTAAAACACTTTTCCAAAATGATGGCCTTTAACGAAAGATTGTCTGAAACACTGGATAAATGCTTAGGATAAACATCTTATATTGTTATGTTGTACAAGCTTTATGTAATTTTAATAATTCAAAATGTTGGATCTTAATTAAGCGTAATATTTATATTTAAGCATAATATTTATCAACATTCCATCAGTCTTTTTCTGAAAACAACCCAAGCCGCCAGAATGAATATTAGCAATATAATTGCTGATATTTTTGGTTTGTTTATCCTTACTATTAAACCATAATTTACTGTGGTCTGACTGCAGATATCGCACACCAGTGAATCCACAGAGCTGAACATGCAGTTAATTGGTTTTATTCTTGGGACAGAGTAACTGATTGTGAGATTAAAAGGCAGAACAAACATCAAATACAGCTGCAATTACAAAATTATGCCCCTTAGCATTGAGCTTTTGAGAAGCTGCCTTACAGTCAGTGTTTGGCTGTTTAAATCTTTAGGAGTACTGCCTGGAAAGTAGGGAGAACTTTTTTTTTTTTATGGCGTCGCTCTGACCACAGAGTTGTTTGCGAGGGCACACTTCTGCTGTCCCTTTGGAACACATCAGCAGGAAGGCATGTGGCTTGTCGGATATTCAGAGCGACAGTATGCGATTCCCTGGCTGGGCACCCAGGCTAACTGGAGCCATAACGGTCACCTCTGAAGAGCTGCTGGCTTCTGATTGGCGGGACGGAATGCCAGGTTGCCGTGACCCTGCCAGGCGGCCAATCGGCTTGGCTCGATGTTGTTCCTGGGCTGGAGTTAATGCCAGTAAAAGCTGCCAGTGGAGGGGCGGGGGTGCCGCTTTTGGGAACGCCCGGTCCTTTAGGAAGTGAGGGTCTGGAAGAGGTATGGTCACATTTGACGGGAGGCTGCCAGAGGGCCCCACCCTTCCCGTCCCCTGAATAGCTGGACAGTCTTACACCTTAAACCATTCAGCTGTTCAGAAAGGAGGCACTGTTGTGTTTTTTTTTTCTTTTGAAAGCGTTCAACACAAGTTCCTGCTCCCATTTTATATAACTGTCAAACTTTGTGCTGATAGCCTGATAGTGTCCAGCAGGACGCTTTGGCCTGTTTGGTTCCTGGTTGCCGCCTTCTCATGGTGGAGGGCTTATGTATGTTTCTCCTTCAGAGCAGGGCCGGCGTTGGGTGGTGTTTGGCCGCGTGTCTTCCTGAGCCCGTACCCTGAGCCGCCTGGCACTGCCGGTGCCAGTCGTGCTGCATTCGAGACGTGTCTGGGCTGATCCGTGGGCCTTCATCTTGCCGATAATATGCACCTGACAGCTTATTGAATTTAGTGAATTAATTTCCTAATTTTCCTGCTGCTTTTCCTGTTGAGGGTCAGCCGTGTTTAATATTTAACATTAGTTGTGGTAAAATGGGATGAATGGTCTTGTCATATTTTCAAAAAAGGGTTTGAATAAATGAGTGCTGGCATTTGTATTTGTTTAAACACATTGGCTTACAATGTGTTCTTCTGTTCTGTGTGTCTGCAGTAAAACCAATTGCTGGGTTCATATTATGAATTGATGGAATTGAGGGGATGTTTTGTCCTCCTTATGCTCAGCCAGAAAGTGTTTAACACAGAGCGGTGACCCTCACAGTGAATATAAAGGGAAACGGAGCTCTCATTTAGACGTCCGTGTTGCCGGTCTGTGCGCTCAGTGAATGGGGGTGTTTCGATGGCCCTTACATTCATCCCTCTAACATTTAAATGAGCCACAAGGAAGCTCCAGTGGGACTCCCTGTTCCGATTGTGCTGTTGCCTGTCAGGCGATTTAGTGGTTTCCTTACTCCCCCGGCTTTTCTCCCTCAAGTTTACTATTCCAGGATGAGGACACAGCTTTTCAGGGACAGGATCCTGTAAATAATTAATCGGTAGAGCAGTTTTCCTTACACAAATATGCTGAGCCCCCCTTCCCCTCTTTTAAATTCCTGTTAGTAATGATTTGACAGCAGTGACCAGCAGTGACTTTGAGCACACTGGACAGCTCGATGTGTTCCGCGTTCTTCATAAAGCGCCCATGTGCCCCCCGCATACAACAGTTTGTGAATCAACAGCTGTCTGGCCCAGACGGTGCTGGAGTTCAGTGAAGATGCATACGGCCACCCCCCCATTAAGCAGTCAACAGGGGGCCATTCAGGCTCAGACAGCTGGCAGGGAACCACGTCTTGTTAGCCAGACCAAACTGGGTGGGAGGTGAGCTCCGTTCACCTGCACGGAATAGTAATCGGCGCACCATCGCGCACCCTCATCATCGCCGCGTCGGTAGCCCAGCCCCCACCCCTTCCCCAGCCTCTGTTATTCATATGGCTGACTGCTTCTGTTGTGGGGCTGAGTCTTGCTGAATGGTGCCGCTATTCAGCCACGAGGGAGCGCGTCGCGTTCCCGGCGCTTCCCTCTGAACGCGCCTGTGCGTGGGTGCTGACGCGGTGACATTCCGGGCCCTCCGGCCACCGTATCCCTGCCCACGGAAAGCAGTCTGAGGAGCAGCTTTCGTCCAAGCAGACTTCAATGGTTGGGGGAAGGGTTTCTTCCCGATGTTCGCTGGACCTTCTGTTTCTTCAGCGTCACAGGAAGGCTGGACATCCCCCTCCTTAGTAGGCCAACAAAAGCTCTTTACTTTGAATGTCCATCTTTTAAGTGCAGCATAAGCAGCATCCCCCATTTATTTACATTTATTTTAAAATACGCCCTTCCTGTCATTGCACTGGGGTTTATGGTGTGGCTAGAATGTCTGAGCTTCTCCAAATGTCCAGTAAATAGTGAATACGATCCTGTGGTGAGGTCTTTTTGCCTTTTGAAGAAATGAGATTCGAAGTCTTTAAGATCTCGATATGACCTGCGGCAGGTTGCCATGGAGGGTGTCTGGGTTCTTGCCATGCTACGTTAACCGAAGTTTGTTGTTCACAGAAGGTTTCTTTTCCCAGTCATGAATATTTTAAATTCCACTCTGTGCCCCGGCCTTGTTACCCTGAAGGAGGAATTCGGACCTGACACTGGTATCCGCCCGGTGATGTAATCCGCGCTAGCATAAGAGAAATGCAGCTCTGCCTGCTCTTTGCTCACCTAATGTGGTGTGTTTGTGTCTTAGTAGATTGTTCGTACAAGTACGTGTAGTGGTGAAGCGACTCAGTATCTGGACCTCATAGTCATCCACCCTTCATATACGAGGGAAGGTGATGGTGTGGTGCACCCCACAGTTGGGAGGGCCTGCGGCGTCCTGCCATCCACTGCTCACTCCTAACTGCCACCCAAACATGACTGAAGGAGTGCTCACTACCACAATTCACCACTTCCTTAGCCAGCTAGTGTGGGTCATGTGACACTCATGATCTGTGATTATGGTATTCCGATTTATGGCTCTTTAAACCTTCTAAACAAAGGAGCTCCTTTTAAAAGGTATTCTAAACTGACATACCGTTATATACATGCTGTTTACATATATATTTAAGCTCCCATCTTTGAAGTTAATCTCAGCCTTGTCTTCCTCCTTGTGATGCTTGCCTGTGCCTTGCTTTTCCAGTCTAATGGTAAAAAAATTTAAATGTATCAGTATGTTTGCTGATCCACTAAGTCCTGCATTTAGTGAAGGTAATAATTCCTAGTTGATGGAGCGGTTGAGTTATTTAGGCTCTGAGGTTAATTAAGGCCAAGAGCCACTTTTTCCCATGAAATAAAAATTATGCTGTAAAAAGCTGGGGTCCTGAGAAGTTTGAATCTGTGGGTTGTTTCTTCCCAAGACTGGCAGTCAGTCAGTGGCCTTAGTCAATATTTTTTTTTTTTTTTTTTTCCTGGTAGTTGCACAAATGTTTTGGAGCCCAGCGCGGCCCTTGTGCCAAATGTGTAAGCAGTGACTGATCTCTGTCATAAGCTTGATGCCTGACAGGAGTAACGTCATAAATCATTTCAATCATAGTTCATTAGAAAATAAAGGAAGGAAATGTTTGTTCCCATGTGTTTTCAGAACCATCAGTGCCATGTGTGACACACTACTTCGCCCTCAGCTTATTTCAGAATAATTAGGGCTGATCAGTAGCTCAGTTACCGCTCTGTTATGGCTGCTGGCATGGAGGGAATGACAGATTAGTATCCAACCTGGATGACAGATAAAATGGACCCCCTGTTCTACTTCTAAATACTTTCATTCTCGTAAACCCTCTGCTGAACGTTTTTCATCAAGTGGAACACAAGTGTTTGATTTTAGGCAAAGCAGTCTGTGAAATCTCTACAGATGCTATTACCAATGCTCCAAGGTACTTTTAATTAGCATAAATGATCCTCCCAGGTTTATTATTGCCGGCTTTTCTTCGTGCGTCCTGGCTGCGAGGCCGATATTGATGATTTAGGAGCTGAGATAAAAAAAAAAAAAACTCAACAAAGTAACAAATTAACAGTTTGGTGTTAAATAATCTGCAGCATACCTTACTGCATTTTTCTGCCCATCCAGTAGTGCTTTACAAAACATTTATTCAAATTTTAATATTATATACGTGATGTACCTTAATAGTTGTCTTGGCAACGGTTTATTGTGCTGTGATGCGTTTTGAGGAAACGGTCATGCCAGCGTGCAAGTCACACCAGACTATGTGCGGCTGCTTAAAGCTTTATTTATTTTTACACAAAGTGAGCGCTGTGGGAATACAGCGGTGTACTCGCCGAGAGCTATGCTCCCACGGAATACCGGGCCGTCGCAGTGTGGGAAACGCTGCCGTGGGAGAGTCCGCGGTGGTTCCCGGCGTGCCGGGAACCCCCTGGAAATGGCGGCGCTCTGCCTAGAGGCCGTTGCGTGTTTAGCGATGTAGCTGTCCTGCAGTTGCTTTACAGACCCGTGGGATGCGCCATATGGCAGCATGTGTGTTTCCGTTCCACACACCTACATCTTTCTCAGTCATAAGAAATTAATTTCACAGGGTGCTTAATTATGCCAGTCGCTCCTGTATTCATTATCAAGTGGCCTCTTGACAATATGCACGCTATATAAACCCGACCTGGCAGGTCTTTGCTACAGGCAGAGGTGTGTGATCCTTTATTCTGGGCTAAGCCCATCTATATAGAATAGTGATTGATACTTTATTGATCCCCTCTTTTCACCTACCCCGTCTTTCTCTCTGTTTGGTGCTTGTCCATTACCACCAAGAAATGAACCGTACCGGCACTGGCATGACCCTGCTTACTAGCAGGTCCGAAAGCGTGACCAAACCGAGCTGTTGGCATCACCACCATCTGATTGGTCGAAATGCAGGGAGATATGCATGGACTATCTGAAGTCAAGAAGGGTCTGAGCTAGAAAATTTCCAACCACCTACTTGGAAAAAGTACCATAGAACAGCTGAACAGAATGGATTCATAATGAAAATGTATGTAAGCGAGTGCTAATTCCGCTAGCATTTGATGCTAACATAAGACAGCGATTCTCACAGATTTGCTAGCGGAAATTAGCACATAGTAAATCATGATGTACACCATGTGGACTGTAAATGCGTGTCTCTTTGGTTTTACGTCTCTGTCACTCCAAACCCAGCAACACTTTTACCAAGCCGACCTTTCTGCAAGGAAAACTGAAGTGAACTGGAACTGCACTGTAACTAGTGTCTCTTTGTGGTTCAGCATGGCTCCTATATCCCAGTGGAAAAGCGCTATATGGGATACACTGAGACATATACAGGTTACAGCAAGCCTGGGGTCTGAGTACAGGGTCAGCCAGCATGCAGTGCCCCGGGAGCTGGGAGTTGAGGGCTTTGCTCAGAGCCCCACTGACATATTACTGTTCTGTCAAGGCCGGGTCTTGAACTGGCAACTTTTTGGTCACAATCACAGAGGCTTAGCCTGCTGAGTGACACGCCGCCCCCAAAGAGTTACAATTTATGTGTGTTTCTTGGAAGCTGAATCCCCGAGCTCTGTGGAGTTTGGGTACCACTATATTTAGTAAACTACCGGATCAGACCTTTTTTCAGAATTCCCTGAATATTCCCAATAGGTCAGATTTAAGGGTGCTTCAGTAGGACACTTCCTGAGACTAAGACCAGCAGCCTTTGGACTTTGAGTCAATATGTCTTTCTGTTCTCATGCTACCTGACTGCTGTTCAGCAGCACTGAGAGCTAACTGGGAACACTAGTCATACAAAAGGGTTTTTATTTTTTGGTTCAACCAATTATGTTACATTTGTATACTGATGCTTTCTGTAGAGGTTAAGGTGGATAGGATTTTCATTTTTTCTATTCATGTAGGCAGCTGTAGTCATCATACAACTCTGTTGCCTCGTATGATCTCACATTTTGAATATGAATCCCTCAACAGGCAATTTACATCTAGGAAGTCCCAGTTTAGCATTATATAGCAATGTGCAGTCAGGAGCAAAGCAAGCTATTTCATCTACAGCAGAATTTTGTGTGAATGTATACATGTGCCTGAGCTTTTCAGTGCTTTGGTATTGGCTTATTGGCTTGCTGGAAACTGGGTCGTCCAATTTAAAGGAGTATTATGTATCAGCGCGTTTCTTCTGTTAGACTCTGATCTTAGGAATCCATGATATCGATCCTGAAAGTTATTGTATATGTAACTGGAAGCAAGACTTGAGCAAAATTTTAATTTCATTTTAAGAACACCAGGAGTTTTCTTCACAGAAAATATGTAAAATTGGCCATTGACACGTTGCAAAAACTAGATAAATAAATAAAATCCAATTATTGTGCCTGTGTCTGGCTACAGTTAGTAAATTTTTGACTAATAAGGCATTCCTTCATTCCCATTCTCTCGTTGAGTGAATCATTTTTTAACGAAGCCCGATCTTACATAATAGCCAAAGTCCTAGGGGCACATAGTCAGACGTACTGTATGTGTTTGTGGAGTGGCTCGATTCTGGAACAGTCGTCCATTCAGTCTGCAAGAGAGAGCAAAGGTTGGTGTGCAGATAAATATGACCGGAGGATGGACAGGCAGGGGTCCTGCCATTTCACCAGCTTACCTACTGATGATTATTTATTTGGTGACAGTTTTCATAATTCCCACCTTTATGTGACATTGGACATTTGTTTATGTGGCTGCTTTTGGTGACGCAAGGAAGTGTGTGTTTGGATCCCGGAAAATGACCGTGTCCCTTGTCACACTTGTAACGTTCATGTTTCGGGTGTGGGGGTGATACGGTTGCCCATTCTCTAACTTGTAAAGGTCAGCATACTACACAGAATGCAGGTCACTGTGCCGGGTGTGTGTTGGGTCATGTTTTGGAGACTCATGTGACCACAGCAACACTCTGAAAGCTTAATTGTTGATGGGACAGTAAAATTTGTTTTATATTTCTGATCTGGATTTTGCTGTGCTGGGTTGTGTCATTCATTCCTCAGTGTCGACTTGCCCCTCCGCAGTGGTCCATAGGGGGAAACTTGACATTGCCTCAGACGCGTGGGTGTGGTGCAGAAAGCCCGGCGGTACCTCTCATGACGGGTGGCCCCTCCCAGTCTCACAGAACTTCAGCGTCCTCATACACCCAGGAGGGGTGCCCTGTAGTGGTTTCATGTTGTAATTTCTCTCGGGGTAGTGAAGTGTGTACCGGCTTCTCCAGCAGGAAAACGGTGCTTCAGATTCGAGAGGTGACTCAGTAGCTAAACCTCTTTTCATTTTCAGTTTCAGTGAAGAAACTGCTCTCTTTGGAGTGCCTGTGTCAGAATGGCTGTTGGCCAGTGTGGAGGATAGACTATTTCCTTTTGTGACTCCCTGATACTCGTTTTTTGGGGGTAGTGCCCTAGCTCAGTAGGTTATGGGTCTGTGTCCATGTCCAGAAGGTTGTGGGTTCAAATCTTGAGGCCTACAGAGTAACCATGGTTCTGCAGGGCCTATAACCCCAGTTGCTCCTGGGACTCTCTCTGAACCTGCTCCCAAATCCTCAGTTGTATGTTACTTTGGTATGTATTTATGTATTTAAATCCACAGCTTCCCCCCTTTTCATTTTTATGGGAGTTGTGTGCCACTGAGTTCTGACGATTAAAACAGTTCCGAACCCACGGCAAGCACTGTAGCTGCATCACCATTGGGCTCTTTAGTTAAGTGGCCTGACCCTGCACTCACGCCCCAAGTTTTGCTCTCACCTGTGTGTGTGTGTGTGTGTGTGAACTCATAGGAGAACAGGATGGGATATGTGAATACTGAAGTTTCGTTGTGCTTGCAGTCTGTGAGATGACAATAAAGGCATTCTATTCTGTCCCTTTTTTAAAAAAAAAACCCCAAGTGTATTTGTCTCCAGTTACATCCTGCTGGCTAGGCATTATTCAGCCATGTCCGCCAATCCCCGCACACCACCTCACGCAGATGCTGTTTCACGTCAGCGCGGGGCCCTAACATGTAACTAGGGGATGCTAATACTGAGCCCTGGCCCTTCTGTACGGCACCACAAACTGTCCCGAGAGCGGTGGGGCTCTGTCCACACCCAGGGGGAAACGCCTTTACGGAGATGCCGGCTCATGGGAGTTTCCGAGATTTTTAGGCAGATTTTCTGATCTAATCTACAGTGTGAATGACTCATTGGTGTGTGCAGTAGCACTGACCCCTCTCTCTCTCTCTCTCTCTCTCACTCTCTCTCTCTCTCTCTCTCTCTCTCTCTCTCAGGTATCTGTATCAAATGTGGCAAAGGCGTGTACGGAGCAAGTCAGGCCTGCCAAGCCATGGGAAACCTTTTCCACACCAACTGCTTCACCTGCTTCTCCTGTGGTAAGGCTGCCCTCCCCACTGCCTTGTCTTACTGACTGAGGGTGAAGCTCTGCCTTGCACTTGTTTTCTTTATATGTCCTTCCCAACTGTTTATTTAAACTTGTTAATGGAAAACTATTAATATAAATAATATCCTGGCATTAAGACCCTCTGTTTTGTGCCCTGCAACATGACATTAAGTCTCATCTTGCAGTTTTATTTAGCTTAGTCATGAAGGAGATGTTTCGCTAAGTGTGTGTGTCCACATGCGTGAGTTTGTGTGTCTTGCTTTTAATCAGAGTGCTTGAGCCCTGTCTCTCTGCTGTGCTGCTGTTTTGCTTGCAGATACAGGCATGAATGAATTTATATTTCACAATTGCAGGAGCTGGGATTTTTTGGGTTTTTTTGATGGTACATTTCTGACAAATTTTGCACAAAGACAGAATGCGCCCAGTGCTTCTCCCAGAACAGCCAGGAACCTTTTCGGCAGCCACGCTAAAAAGCCCTGCCGGCGCAGACGATCCACCCAAGGGTGGTGACTAAGACACCCAGCTGGCGCCTGCACCTGTGCGCCCAAGACGCTGCCAGTCAGGCTGCATGCGGGGAGCATGTGTGGGCAAGTGGAGCTGCGTCTAGAAGGTCTGTTGGGCAGGCAGGCGGGCGGACGAGCCTCTGATCCCTCAGGGGGTCCTTCATATGTCACATGGGACTCTAAGGCACAGCAGCTTGGCAAAGCTTGGCAAAAAGAAATCCTGCTTCTTTCATCTATCCCATTACTGTTACTGATTGAGGAATACCTGTGACTAAACAGGAACATTCTAGAATTATGAAGTGTGAATGTTGAACATGAACGTGGTGGGGCCTGGATGTCCTGGGGGTGGGGCAAAGTCTGGTGACACGCCCATTCATCTTACCTGACCAATCATGGCCAGTCTAATGACCTTGGGTTTTGTTCTTTCCTCCTTATACCCAGTCCCATATGCCATTTGTAGCCCACCAGTCCTGCATGTTGTTCATGTCCTGATAAACACTTAAGCAGCATCATTCACCAGCATTGTTTTTAGTAAACTCCAGTAACGGTCACACTGAAGGCTACATTACGGGGATTCATCGATTTGGCTGCATTGGCAAAGCATTATAAGCTCAATGAGTCTTAGTGCTGCAGATATCAATGATATTATTAAGGTACTTCTCCCAGACGAGACTGGGGAATAAATCAGTTAGACTGGTGCTTTTAAATGTTAAATTATCCAGCAGTGCACTTTTCAGTAAAGCAATCACTGATTGGCTGATTGGCTGGTACATGAATTAAGATTGCTTCTCCCAATAGGTTTATGCCTGAGTGTGGATCAGGTAAGGCTTGCATAATTTACAATGGAAAACTGTCGCAGTGATGGGAAATGCCTCTTTAGCACTGCATGGGTGGGGGAGAACAAAAACTGACATGCATTTCCTTAGTAATCAATGTTGTGACAATCAGAGTTAGTCTGTTTTTATTTACTGTTTCTTTAACTTAATCATGAACAGTTTTAAAGTGGTGTAGTAAATCCTACAAGAGACATTTTTATGAAGAGCAGTGCTTTTGACATGAGACCATAAGGCTGGAATGACATGCTAACGGAAATATGGGTACATGGGTAATGTTTGATAATGTCGAGTGGTTTACTGTAGAACAGTTATTTTTAGATTAGAAGCGGGAACAGTGTGTTTGCTCTTAAGTTTGTCCATTTCCTTTTGCAAAATCCTACTGAGTCAGCTTAAACTAAAGCAAACTGTTGCATAATGCAGTAACAGGGTAACTGTCTCATGTCGTTACCCTGTGTCTGTCACCAGGAAATACACAAGTAAGCATCTAATTGTGCTCAGTACTTTTACCAGTACAAATGACAACAAACCCTTTGAATCCCTTGAATCGAGATGTACTGACCAAATTAACTGTATTTCTACACCCTTGATTCATTGCGGCAGCGATAGGAATTTGAGGTAGCATGCGTGTGAGCTGGACAAGCTTATACAGGCCTGGAAAAAATTAAGAGACCACTCCATTTTTTTTTTTTTTTTAAATCTGCATTTTTAAATCCTGGTTTAAACCTGGTTCTGCTGGCAGAAGGCTACACTGCGAGTCAGGCTGCCTCCAGGCTCAGACACTGGGAATGATCAAAAACCAGCCAGGTGGAGGGCAGAAGCAATTTTCTATTGCCAGAGATGACTGTCAATATATCCGGCAGAGCCTCATAAATCGGAGGATGACATCAAGTGACCTTCAAAAGGAACGGGAAACATTAAGTGCTGTGAAGTGCACTGCTTGGACAGTTCATATCAGGCTCCTAGAAGTACCACTGAAGACCCATAAAGCAAGGAAGAAGCCCTTCATCAATGAGAGATGGAGAAGAACCAGGCTGCAGTTTGCAAAATAATCTGTATTTTACACAGATACATACGCATAAATTGAGAAATAAGTGAGACAAAATATTGTGATGTGCCCTCTTAATTTTTTCCAAAGCTGTATATTTAGGGTAAGAGGGTTAGATTAAAGTAAATGGTTCTGTGTTGGTGACCCAGTGACAGACACAGGAAACAAACGTGTCTCATACTGTGGATTCAGGCTAAAATCTGCTTTGAAACCTGCTTTGACTTGTTGCTGGTGTTGGATTTACCAGGCTTACCGTTGCTCAGGTGTAAGCAGGACCGGGTCCAAACACTCCTTTTCTGTGTCACTGGACCTGGATCTGTTTGCCCTTCTAGTTTGTCTCCATTCATTTCTATGGGTATAACCCTAATCCCAACAATGACAACCCTAACCCCACTCAACCATAATCCTAAACACAAGTAGCCATGCAAAATAAGACTTTTTGTTTTTGTTTTTATTGCATTAACATATTTCTATAAAACTGAGGTTATCCTTGTGGGGACCAAAAAAAATGTCCCCACAAGGTAACAATTTACAGGTTAGTCCCCAAATTGTAATGTATACATGCCCACGCACACCCCCCCACCCCCAAACCACCCTGCCACTGGAGCTCAGGAGGACTTTAATCAGACTGGGTGGACAAATGTCTAAGGCTCTTTATCAGTTTGTAGAAATGAGTCACACACTGCTCCTTGCTCTGCACGGCGCCACCCACTGGACATCTAAGAGTCTTCTTTAACACGGTATTTGTGTGTTCCAGACTCAGTGCACAAACCTGTTCTAGGCATTTTTTCCCTCTCATTAAAATATAGTCAGTCAGTGTGTGGAGGTGTTTTTAGGAACCTGTATTTTTAGGAAGATCTCATTTGTTTGTGATTGTAGTCCCTCTCTCTCACAGCATGTCTTTGGTGTGACCATGGGGGGGGGGGGGATGGATAAGGAGGCTGTGATCAGATGAGCGCAGGAGATAGCAAGCCTGTACTCGCCCAGGGTGCAGGGGATGAAACTCCCGACTGTGGTGAGACCACGCGTCCTAATGAATCACTGGCGACACATCCTGTTTGAGGCATCCAGGCATCTTCCACTCAGCCACAGTGTCTGCGTCTGATAAAGACCTGACTTTTTTGGCCAGAGGTGTAGCCAGTGTGTGTACGTGCGTGTGCGCTGCCCCACCCACCCTGTCATGGTGACACCCCTTCTGTTGGGTCACACAGTCTGCAGAGTGATTCCACCGCACCAAATATTAAATTTTCAGTTCCTTTATTGGGCCGGAGCTTTCGTATATCTGTATCGAGCCCCTTGCTGCACCCTGTGCATTGGGCATGAAATGTCCATTCATTAAGTTATGTAATCTTTTCCCCACTGGGGGAACAGACCCCCCCCCAGCTTGTGAAAGCTCTCAATTAGTCTGAAGTCATGTCGAGCCGCATGGCCATGAGGCTGAGGGTGTGGTTCTGGTTCCCGCTTGGTGGTTTTTCACTGTTCCGATGTGGGGTCATTTGTAGTGGGCACCTGGTCCGTCAAGCCCAGATGGGGTACGGGGTGGCAGGGCGTGGTGCAGCAGATCTCTAGGCTGGGTTCCGTCTTTGTCACACTCTGTTCACCCCCAGTTCTAGATTCTCTGGTTCTTACTCTCTTGTTTTTGCTATGAGTCTGTCATTTAATATATTTGGAGATCCCCAATGCAGCTTGAACTTGTTGGCTCCCTGGAGAGGGATCTTCCCTGTGGCCAGCCCATTTTTTTACGCCAGCGTGTCCCTGTGGCTGTGTCGGCCATTCACACTGAGACAGCCCTTTGCCTCTCTGTGCCTTGCTCTGTGATGTGAGCATGCTCCCTTCACCCTGAAGCTGGCCAGTCATATTCTCTCTGATCAGACGGATGAGTGAAGCCTGAGTTCTAACAGCTTTTTGACTTCTGAGTGGCAAACTAAGTGTCATTTGTTTATCTTGATTTGTATACTGAGTGGCTGCTTAAGTTGGCATTTATCTAGTACTGGGTAGGACCCACTTTTGCCTCCAGAATCGCTTCAAGGGTACATGGGCTTTCTATTTAGAGAAGCCTTTCTACACGCCACTGATTCACTGAGCTGTTATTTTGCACTTGTATCCTTCCTGTCAGCTTTAACGAGTCTGCCCATTCTCCTCTGACCTCTCATTATCTAGCTGTTTCTGCCCTCAGATTGCCTCAGACTGGATGACTTGAAAAAAAATTCATCACACGATTCTCTGTAAACTCTAGACACTGTAGAGTGTGAAATTCCCAGGTAAGAGGCTGCTTCCGGGATGCTGGAATTACCAGTGCTGGAACCTGCACTCATACCACGTTTAAAATGACCTACATCACCTGTCTCAGCTGTCCTAATTATTAGCTGCACAGCGACTGCACCTCATGACCCTCTCTGTTTACTGTAGGTATACATTGACAGCTCCATGACTCCCTGTTTAGACGAGCAGGCAGTTTACATTAACAAGAACGTGTACCTAATAAAGTGGCCATTATATTTACTCTATGCCACTGAATGACTAGAAAAAGACCAATTTCTGTGTATATTTGTTTATATGCTAGAAGATTTTTAGCTGATCTTTTGAGGAACATTGACTGATGTTAATAGCACTTCCATTAAGTCTTCATTGACTGAATTTCCTGTCAAGCATCTGCTAAATGGTGTCTTAATATCACCTTAGAATTAAAGGCAGCGAAGGACTTGACAGTCAGCAGTTGTTTCATATTTAGCACCTGAAGAGACAGCTGTGATAGGGATGGATATATATCTAATCACACAAATACATACACTCACCATTTGGACATAAGTATTGCGAAACCTGGCCATTACACCTACAGGAACACTTATGACATCCCATTCTTAATCCATAGGCATCGATATGGAGTTGGTCCCCTATTTGCTGTTATAACAGCTGCCACTCTTCTGGGAAGGATTTCCTCAAGATTTTGGTGTGTGTCTGTGGGAATTTTTGCCTGTTCTTCCAGAAGAGCATTTGTGAGGTTAAGCACTGTTATTGGACGTGACAGCTAGGCTCTCAATCGCCATTATAGTTCATCCCAAAGGTGTTCGATGAGGCTAAGGTCAGGGCTCTGTGTGAGCTAGTCAAGTTCTTCCGCATCAAACTCACCCAGCCATGTCTTTATGGACCTTGCTTTGTGCACTGGAGCACAGTCATGCTGGAACAGAAAAGGTCCTTCCCCAAACTGTTCCCACAATGTTGGAAGCATAGAATTGTCCAAAATGTCTCAGTATGCTAAAGCATTAAGAGTTCCCTTCATTGGAAGAAAGACTGGAAGAAAAACAACGCCATACCGTTATCCCTCCTCCCCCTAACTTTACAGCTGTCACAGTGTAGTACGGCTGGTTACATTCTCCTGGTATCCGCCAAACCTAGACTCATCCATCAAACTGCCAGACGGAGAAGCATGAGCACGTTTCCACTGCTCCAGAGTCCAGTGCTGGCATACTTTACAGCACTCCATCCAACACTTGGCATTGCGCTTGGTGATGTGAGGCTTGCATTTGCTCGGCCATGGAAGCCCATTCCATAAAGCTCCAGGCACACAGTCTTTGTGCTGGGGTTAATGCCAGAGGAAGTTTGGATCTGTAGTTATTGAGTCAACAGAACATTGGCAACTGTTATGAACTATTCGCCACAGCACTCGGCGACCCCGCTCTGTTATTTTACATGGTCTGCCACTTCATGGTTGAGTTTCTGTTGTTCCTAAATGCTTCCACTTTGCAATAATACAACTTACAGATGACCGTGGAATATCAGGGAAGAAATTTCACGAACTGACTTACTGCAAAGGTGCCATCCTATGACAGTACCAGGCTTGAATTCACTGAGCTCTTCAGAACGACTCATTCTTTCACAAATGTTTGTAAACCTGACTTCATGGCTAGATGCTTGATTTTATACACCTGCGGCCATGGGTCTGAACGAAACACCTGAATTCAATGATTAGGAGGTGTGTCCCAATACTTCTGTGTGTGTGTGTGTGTGTGTGTGTGTGTGTATATATATATGGTTCAGTACTGTGTACTTTTCTGTCAAGGGTGTGCACACATTAGTAATGATGAAGGTATCTGCTAATCCATTTTAAATTGTAATCTTTTGAGGTATTTTCTCGCCATTTGTGAAATGAGCATATTGTTCCCAACTGCTTTGCTGAATTTATTTCAGAGCCCAGATTTTTTGTTTGTATGACATCCTGTGTTGTGGCTATTTTAGACACCGTGAGTCAAGAACCAGTTTCTAAGTCATTATTTTCACTGATGAACTGCCAGTGTTTGTCTGTCTTTAAGCTCAGTGGCCAGTTTTAGGGGAGCGATTTATATCTGTTTCCTACAGCTAAGCTGTGCCAGAACATTCCAGGGAAAGTCTGTTTTTATGCTACCTTTAGCCTGATGAAGCCCAAATTGCAGTAACACTCCTGAATCTGGCTGGCATTTGTGCCTTTTCTGGAATAATCTCAGATTGTTTTTTACATGCATGTAATATTTGAAACATAATTAGGTTTGACCCCTGACAGTTTTATTTTTATTTGTTGACTCACCAACGTAGTCAGTGCCCGGCTTCCTGATTGTAATGGAAAAACAAACAAAGGGAGTCTGGCTCAGCCGTACTCTCGCTTGGTGCAGTGCTGGGGGAAACTGCTTCAAGGTTCTGGGTAGGGCCCACCAGCTCCATAGCTGTGGGCCACTATGGACACACACTTTTCAGCTGAAAGGCACCATTTCTCCAGACAAAGGAGCAGGAGACAGAGAGGGAGGGAGGGATAGAGAGAAAGAGAGAGGGAATAATGAGGAAAGAGGGATAAGGAGTGGGAGATGGAGTCCTGCTGTACCCATCCCCACGAGCACATCCCCAAGCTCAGGGACGAGCTCCTGGGCGCCCATGAATAGGACAAGCCTGTGACCTCAGGCCAAAGGAATGTCCTTGTTTGTACAGGCCCTGTGGCCGTCTGGGACCAGCCCATCCCCCCCACCCCCCTCCCACCAGAGCCAGTCTTTGTCCTGGTGCCTCTCCTTAGGTGCCTGTTGCCAAACTTGTATCGTTCCACTCAGCACGTTAAAAGAATTCCAGCAAATGAGGGCTATAAAAGCAGCTCAGATTGCACATTCACAGAATCACGTTACAATATTCCCCTTTTACTGGTAACGGCAGCTCAGTGTAGGAATCAATGCCTGCAAACCTGTATTTCGAACATTTTTTAATCATTGCGTTTTGGCGTCCTAGTGGCGAGAGCTTGTTTTTTTAAATACTGCTGCAATTATACCTGTAACGGGTCCATTAATGGACAGTCAGCCATCTCCATTGAAAGGCTCCTCATGACCCGTGTCTCATCTCATCACCATGCCAGAAGGGTCACCCCAGGCAGTTCCCTTGTGTGGTTCCCTGATGGTGGAATGAGCTGCCAAACCACATCCGGTCATCAGACTCCTCCTCCTTCTGAAACGCCTGAAGATCCATCTGTTCCATGAATTCCTTTTACTAATGTATTTCAATGCTATTACGTTGAGTTTATTAGCTCTTGCATAGCCTTATTAGGTTCTTACTGCAAGTTAGGTGTAGTTGTACAAATGTTTCGGGAGCTCCTGCGCCAATACTGCTTACACCTTCTATAAGTAACAAATGTGCAGGATGTTTTGGTTTTAAGAATCTCTGTATTGTTTCAAAGGCTAAAAGGAGAATTAGAAACAAGCTGTTCATTCAGTGTTTAAATTTTCCTTTTATTTTTTAACGAATTACTCATCACTGTTATTTTCATGGGTTTCAAAGATGTATTGGAAAGCCATTTTTATAGTGCAGGTTCAAAGATCTTTTGAACGGATAAAGTCTTGAAGGAGAGTGGAAGTCTACAGTATCCTGCTGGAATTTTCAATATAAGGAACATAAATGTAAATATTAGATGAATTGGAGTGTACATATAAAGGCAGTTCTTATATTGAATGCAATCCTCTGAAATGTGTTCTGAAAGATACAGTCATGGCAGATCTGTATTTGAGTGAATAAGGTAATTAACTGCCTCAGAGTCAGAACTGTGTCAGCCAGGCTGAGCTTCGGAAGGTTGGAAACAGAATTTAGCTTCTGGCGTTTATTAGGTGGTACAGTGTAGATCCCGGAGCGCTAATGAAACTGTGGATGACATTGGAGAGAAGAGGGAGGCAGCCTCGGGTTCCTTTGAGAGAGCTATACTGTATTTTCACTGATGACTGCTTGGAGTGTGTACATATTTCCACAAAGAAATTTTCAAACGTATCTGTGATGCATCAGCTTCCAGTGCAGTAATCTTTCCAACTGGTGTCCAGCCTGAAACCCAGGTCACAGAGTCTACCCTGTAGCCTTTAAAGTAAAAACCCCAAATCGTGAAAAGATGTCATGTTTCAGTTTTTTTTCTTACCAGTTCTGTTTCCCAATAGTGACATTAGCCTCATTTAGTCCAATTTGGGAAGATAGTTATTTAAATTGGTTGTTTGTGTGCATACGGCTTCCCTTCTTAGACCAGGTGCAGCCTCTTGAGATGCTGTGCAGTAACATTCATTAATTCCTTAATGAAACCACAGCACTTGAAAATATAACTTGGATTTGCTTCGCTCTCTTCCAGGGAGGAGGCTGAGAGGAAAAGCCTTCTACAATGTCAACGGCAAGGTCTACTGTGAAGAGGACTTCCTGGTGAGTTTAAGGCCTTACTCGCTCTGTGTGGATCAACTGTCCAAAGGGACTGTATTCTGACACTCATCTGCTCTCTGGCTTCTTTGGTCCAGTTTTATCTCATGAGGATGGAAAAACTAGGGGTTCTCAGGTGGCTTGGTTGTATTTGATGCTTGGCAACCCTGGATTAGATCAGAGTACCGACCATATGTTGCTGAACTAAGGGCATTCACAAAGTCCATTGTGTAAGCATGTGTGCTGGGAAATGAGTTAGCAGATTACATACATATGGTAGCGATTGCTGCACTGTTTGGTCTAGGATTTTTCCTCTTGGTTGACTGGAAAGAGGAGAACACGTGGATTATCTTATGGATGCTGTGATCTTCAAGGCAGCAATCATGGCTTTATGTCAGGGTCTGTAGTTAGGATGCAGACAGATGGTTCAGGTGCAGTGGGGCTGGACATGACGAGTGTCTCCACCGCCACCACCTCGAGGTCATGGGAAGGTTGTGACCCCAGAATATCGCTCTGCAGATAGTCTTCCTGCAGGACTGACTGTGGGGTATTAGCCAAGATGGACAGTCTCCTTAGAAATGCATTGAAGAGATGCTTTCATATGCAGGTTGTCCGAAAGGTCTTTATGGTAAGAGGTGGTCGGCCCTTGGCGTTTGTGAGGACAGGGCAAGGAGAGTGCAGCAGCATAAAGACATGGGTCAGAGTACACCTGATCCATTTGATGGAGATTGACTATGTCCTGCGGGGACACTCATCATCGTGATGTGCTAAATATTCAGTGCCTTCTTCTGTCTTGCAGTACTCCGGCTTTCAGCAGACGGCAGACAAGTGCTTTGTTTGCGGACATCTCATCATGGAGATGGTAAGGGGCTCACACGAGTGCCTGAGAGTGACTGCGTCCTCCGTGTTCCCTCTGACCAGCTGCCCAGATGGCGTGTGCAGAATAACCATTATCTTATGATGTTATTCAGTAACTCAGCTGTTATTTTAAATCACTTTAAATCTTTGCCCATCTATGCAGCTGGATGCTTTTTTTAACCAAAGCACGCTGGATTAACTGTTTTATTTAATAGCAGAACAGAACCATCAAGTCAAACTCTGGTACCCACTGTTCTGTATGCAGTGCGTGGGCGCACACTATTACTCTTCAATCGATCCACTGGTAGTACTTTGTTTTTAAGGACCTTGACCCCCACCCCTGACCCCCCCCCCCCATCTGCTTGCAGATCCTCCAGGCTCTCGGCAAGTCTTACCATCCAGCCTGCTTCCGCTGCATCATCTGCAACGAGGGCCTAGATGGTGTTCCCTTTACAGTGGATGTGGAGAACAACATTTACTGTGTGAAGGACTACCACACGTAAGCCCATAGATCATCCTGTCTTACCTTCTGTAGTCCAGACTGGTTTATCAAGGACCCTCTGATATTTACCACACATGGTACTGGACTCTCTCCCTGTTTGAGCTGCATTGGCATTTTCTGAACAAACGTGCTATTGTGGTAATGTGGACCACTACAGTTCATAAGGACATCCATGTCATATCTTGCTGATATGTTAAGAGCCATTTGTCTTGCCACAATTAAATTGCTTTTGTTTCTTCCACCTGGTCACATGGCTTGAGTGAAGGTATGTTTTCTAAGGTAAACTTGTCATCCTCGAATGTGTTGTTAGGTTGGAGTTCTCTCAAACTGAACACGGGAACATGTCTCTTTCTTCCTTTAGTAAGCTCATACAGGAGGGGGTTTACTTTGCTTGTCTCTTTTAGGGTTTTTGCTCCCAAATGCGCCTCCTGTGACCAGCCGATCCTCCCTGCTCAGGTAACACAACATCCTGTGAGCCCAGTCAGGCCATAATGAGCTGAAGTTGTACATGAACACACATCCCTCTTTAAAATGATGGGCTCTCTGTCTGGGGGCAGTTCTTGGATTTGAGCCTTAGGTGGGGCTCAGCCTCCAAGAAATATGGTATGAAATCACTAAATGGAGAAGCGGGTACAGGAAATGGAGGGATGCATTTAGAATAACAGTTTTTCAAGGCAGCTGAGACATAAAAACTGAATGGTTAAAGCTCCCCTAAACAGGGTCTTGAATCGTCTATACGCTGTATTAATGTGTGTGTGTGTGTGTGTCTTCTGCCAGGGCTCAGAAGAGACCATCAGGGTTGTGTCCATGGACAAGGATTACCATGTGGAGTGTTATCACTGTGAGGTAGGTATGCAGGTATGCGTGTGTGAGTGGCACTCGTGCTGCTTTCCTGTAAAAGCCTGCAAGACGGACTGTAGTGTCCATGGTCCTGCTCTCTACCACAGAGGCATTCCTGCATTCTACAGCTACTCGGGAATCCCCCCCCCCCCCCCACCTCGACCTTCAGATCTCAGCAAGCTGACCAAAACTGGCCAAAGTGACCAACAATAAACCCCCTTAAGATGCCCCCTTCCCCCCCAGCAGTAGGCTGTTGTTAAAACTTATAAGAACATTTTCTGGCTTAGTTCCTAAGTGATTATTATTAATCCTATCTGGAAAAATCTAATGCAATGCTCATAGTCTAGATAACATAGCCAGTGTAGGTTTACTGTTAATCCAAGCTTAACCAGGTGAATTGAGCTGTTTGGTAGACTGGTCCCGGTAAACGCCACACTCTGCTGGTTGTCTGTGTGTTTCTCTGGCGGTCCTCATTACTGACTACCTGCACCCCCCATATGCTCTTTGGTGGTTGCTTGTGTGTAACTAGTTTATTTAATGGTTATGCCATAAAGCTACCAGCAAAGACATGAAGCATTCAGATTCTGCTGGGCCCCCTAGGAGACGTGTTTGCAGGGGTGGAAAAGTCAGTTGATGGCACCAGTTTGGGTTCGACTGAAGTTTTAGCTAGACGAGTTATACCAACACAGCCCAGGAGGACTCCACCTACTGGCAGGCAGCTTGCAGAATAGTTTTCCCTTATGAGGGGTTGAGTGTGGTCCCAGTGTTTCTGCAGGGCCGTTATCAGAAGGCAGCATTTATACACTGGGGCGTACATCTCATAGCAGTGTTTACACACTGCCGCGCACCCCGGGCTATATCTGGCCCATTGTTAGCTTAGCTGCGGTCACGCATTGCATTAGTGACGACGGCTAGCGGTCATGCCCGCTGGAAACAAAAGACAGACCCTGAGTCACCGTGATCCTAGGTCAACCTTAAACAGTCATCAAAAGCCAATGAAAATAAAATGAAGTTTCTCCTAATTAGGAGGGGGGGGGAGACAGAAGTTACCACGCATGATTTTTCTGTGCCTGTTAAAAACGCAGCCAAGCGTGAGTCATACGCGGAGGGGTGCCGGCTCATTCTGCTGTCTCACCTGGTGCCCTTTGGACAGTGCTGGCTTCGGTCGCGTCTCATTAACTGCAAGCTCCGCTCCCCCCCTGCCCCCCCCCCCATCCCTCTCCTAGCATGTGGCTGCAGTGACGAGCCACAAGGCAGTAGCAGTGTGGCTGTGCTTTCCGGAGTCTTCCTCACTAGCCTTGCGTAAACTTCAGGTGGCTGCATTTAACCACTGAATGTAAATGGCAGCGCCAGGCCCAGGAATGTGTAACCCTCCCCTCATCTCACCCATTGGGGGGGCGGCTCAGTGCCTGTGATTAGAAGGCTGCTAGTTTGAGCCCTGGCTTTGGAAGTCTCATGCTCTTTGGCCCATTAAGCAAGGCCCTTAACCCCCTGAAATGCTCCAGGGGGCCAGATAAATGGCCTGACTCTGTGCTCGAACCCCAGGCTTTGCTTTATGTTACCAGAAATGGAATAATACAAATATACAAAGAAGTCTGCAAAAAGAATAATTCCAATGTACCTGCACTTATGCAAATGGATAGTAGTCAGTTTATTTCATTTCATTTATGCAGGACTGCGGACTCCAGCTGAATGACGAGGAGGGGCACCGTTGCTACCCCCTGGAGGGTCACCTGCTCTGCCACAGCTGCCACCTGCGCAGGCTCAAGCCGCAAGTGCCCCAGCATCTGCCCCAAGGCTACCCCATGCACGTCACTGAGCTGTGAGGCCCCTGGGGTGGCACTGGAGAGAGTGTGACCAGGCGCCAAGATAGGGGAGAGGAAGGACGCAGGAGCTGGAGACAGAGGCCGGACACTGTGCGAGAACGTGCACATCAGCCCCAGCGGGGCAAAAAGCAGGACCCGGTGTCACAGCAAGGGCACCTCCTGTCACTCATGTGTCCCCAGCCAGCCCCGCATGGGGTCATCAAAGAGTCAAAGACCAGGATAGGTCAAGGCCGCTGCGCTGGCCCCGCCCTCGGCTGTGTTAAGTGGAGCTCTGTTGCTCCTGCTATTTGGGGAAGACGCCCATTTTATAGAGCTGATATGACCTGCCCTTGCCCCTTAACCCTTTGCATTCCAGGGCCAACATGAAAATGTTTTTGTGACCCCTCAATCCTCCACGACTGAAGCCACAGGCTGAGGAGCATTAGCTGCACCCACAGCTCTCGTGTAGGGGTATCTGTTCCTCTGGAATAGCCCCTAACTAGGAATCCTGCACTTAAGCTGACTGCCTGGTGATTGGCTCTCCCCTCTATGCCAGATGGTGGTTCTGTCTTTTCCTCTTGGCTATGCAAAGGACCAGCTCTCCTGCTTGTTACCTGCACACCAATCCCGTGTGCCATGTAACTCACACCGTCAAAGGACATATTGGTGAGGCTAAGTGCCACACACCTGGCCTTTGGCAATTTTTAACTAATTTTTAAATATAATCTTAAAAGATCTATGAGCAGTCATTAATTATAATATTCATAATGAGTTAGATGTACATAGGCTGTACAAATTTCTTTTTTTATAAAATTATATATATTGCTGAAGCATAAGAATTTTAAAATAGATTTTTTTTTTAAAGATGCCCATTACCCAATGGAGTTAGTGGCGAAATTAATCTGCAAGCTTGGTATGTGACACAGTCTTAAGATGTATTGGTCCAATGCCCCTTTAAGAGGGGTGGAGGGTCAAATTCAAGAATCCTGTCATTTTTGGAGTCCAGATGTGTTTCGCAAACCGTTAGAACCTCCATTTTTTTTGTTCTGACACTGGTTTTTTGTAGCTGAGAACTGTGTTTAAAAAAAGTGCTGTACAGATGCCTTCATCGTTTATCTAAACACGACGCCTTCAAGCTCGCACCGTGCAGTAAAGTCATTTACGAGAATCACAGAGAAACTGCTGACATCTTTAAATGGGGGCGGGGTAGTATTACAGGCATGACGCCAGGGTGGGGTCACTGTTTTAGGGCCGGGGGTTACTCCACACTGCAGAGCTGGAAACCCAAGTGTTGTCTATGTAGCTATTGGCTGTGCCTGCATCGCCTCGCCCCACCAGCCACTGTAGGACAAATGGCGGCTGCCCAGCAAGGGCCAATCAGAAAGTGCGCATCCATGTGCACACATTAGTACTACTGAGTATGAAAAGCACCATGTAGACGAGGAGAACAATAAGGCAGAATATGCATTGTGTTCTCTGGTCCAAGTCTTTGTTTTTCTGGAACCGGTAAAAGAGTCTTCAACCAGAAAGGAAAAAAAAAATCATATTTAAATGCTTTGAAATGCTTCTGGAATGTTACAGACCCACTGAGGTGCAGCTGTGATTCATACGGTTGCTCTTGACATTTTCAGCGCAGGTGAATCTTAACAACGCATCTTAAAACTTTAATGCTAAAGAATAACTTTGAAGCTGTAGTTTCTGTCAAATGATGTCATAGATGGCTGGGGGAGAAAACAGGAGCAGGAAAAGCTGTTTGAGAATCATGTGCGTTACATGTGGAATGCCTGTTTCATACGTATTCATACATGTTCCATACATGTAGCTTATCTGTATAAAATTGTACTCTGTCTTCGATCACAAATGCAAACGCGTCACGATTCCTCCTTGGCCGGTTCGTGTGTGTCAGACATCAGCATCGTTCAGTGTTCGATTGTGTAGCTGGTTCGTCGAGGAACGAAAATGCAATGTGTAGATTTTATTTATCTAAATAAATTTCTAAAGCTATTTAATGTGTTAAAGGTCAAAAGTGTCATTTAACCATAGATGTTATAACCTGCTTTTTTCCAATAAACTGATTTTCTAGTTAAATGGAGTGTTTTTTTTTTTTGTCTAATGTGTGGGATGTGTTTGAGTTGAATTTTATCTTTTATCCTAATCTATGTTCATTTTCTTTCTTTCTGGAGTTGCTTGTAAACGTTTGCCATGCTTGCAGTTGAACATCTCATACTGTAATTCCCATATTCCCCTTCGCCCCTAAGGATTACAGCAATTACCCTGGAATGGTATCAACCACAAATCAGCTTTGACTTGATATGGGAGGTAATCGCAGCACATCACGCAATTGGATGTAAGGTCCAGTGGTTGCCACCTCCTTGCAACGTCACCCCGTATCCCATAGAGATGACTGATACCACTGTTTGTCACATGGAATCAAGACACAGAATGTGGCCTAAATCTGAATTCTGAAAATTACTAGCCTCACCGTTTCACAGTTCTAGAGTCTTCAGTGTGATTGGTGAGTGTACCATCATCATAATTATCTGGATCATTAAAGGCGTTTAAATGACAATGACAGGTATATGACCGTGTGTGTGTGTATGAGATATGGATTAGCACTGTGAACTCTGTTCACCGGGCTTCACTTCCTGAATACTCAAATCTCTTAACGTGCCAAAGCCTCACAAGGCTGTAAGGAGCTCCTCCACTTCCTCACATCCCCAGTGCCCTGCTTGGTGTGAATATTTTCCAGTAAACAATCTCGTACACCAAAATCTGTTCAAGGTCTGATTCCTTCCATGTTCCTTTTATTATCTAACCATAATAAGATTTGACTAATGCTATAAGGCTTATTAAATGAATCGCATAAACTGCAAAGATGGAAACCCTCTGCTGGCGTGCTGCAAATAAGCTGCCTTAAACCATTTATGGATGGATTTCTGGATTACTCGTCTAATTGGCCTGAGATGGGGGGGGGGGTCCTAAAATTCGAAAGCAGTAATAAGAGATTCCTGTTAACTTGAACTCTGAAGGCTTGTCTGGTTATGCAAATCTTTCTGTTCATGGGGCTTTGACTTTGATAACATGTTTATGTGTGATTTTATCAAAAAAAAACATGCTAAAAAACTGGTTTTCTAGGATCGTTCTCCAGTATCTCAGAGCACTGCGAGAATTGCATACTAAAGGCTAATTTTGCCCAAAATATGGCGTAAACATTTTTGTAATTAACCTAGACAGATGCTGTTGGTAATTAATCTAAAGAAATAGCTATCCGAGACAATATCTGTAATTAACCTGTAGAGATAAGGAGCTATCAGAGTTGGACAGGGTTTTGCTTCTTTTTTTATCCAATGAGAATCTTTTGGCCATACTCAGTTGGAATGTTACCAGTGCTTATTTTAAGAACTGAACTTGAGTCGGTAGGGAATACAGTGGAGGGAAGTCAACATTTTAAATTGCACCCATTCTGTGAGTTAAAATTCTAGGAACATTGTGATCATATTAAATTGGCACGAGATTGACAAAGAGTTTTAATCTTATGGAATCCTTGAATCTTGTGGAAGATGGTTAACGATGTTCATTTCTGTAGCTGTGTAGTTCTGCAATCTCTAATTAGTTGTATTTGTTTCAAGGAATTGTCTGTTATGAAAAACAAACTAAAACTGATTGTGAAAATTAATGCTATTTAATGAATGAAAAATGAATATTATGACCTTAAACTTTTTATTCTAAGTGGACTAAACTATGGTGAGATAAAACTAAGTTTCTTGCAAAATAAAAGTAATGGTTCAGGTTTATAGACATTCTGCTATCTTTTCTTCCATACATCCATCCAGCCATCTTCCATAGCAATGTGTCTAAAGCAGGATTGTGGTGAACCTAGAGCCTATTCCAAGAAGCACAGGGAAGAAGGTAGGGTACCCTCTGAATGGGATGCCCAATTAGTATGGGTCATACTGGCAGAAATCTGAAATATATTTGGAATAAGAAGTGGCATGGTAGTTAGGTGGTTGGCACTATAGCCTCACACCTCTGTGACTAGCATTTGCCAGCCCTGCACTGACTGCGTGTGTGTGTGGAGTTTGCATGTTCTCCCCATGTCATAATGGGGTTTCCTCCAGGTGCTCTGGCTTCCTCCCACAGTCTAAAAGTGTGCCAAGATGAATTGGGCTTATCAAAATCATCTGTACCTGTGTGTGTGCCCTGGGTTATTTGTGGTCTTGTGCCCAAGGCAATCCAGGATAGGCTCTGGACCCCTTGCAACCCTGAATAGGAGAAGTGGGTACAGAAAATTGAGGAATGGAGCAGGAAAGCAAAAGTGGGGGTGGAGGAAGCTTAGGCAGTTCCTCAGACTGTTTCCTGATGTATAGACAACAGCTAGGCCTTTTCCATGCTGGGTTCTGGGGTTGGATTTGTCACATGGGTGGTGATAAGTATATCAGCGTGACAAAGGAGAGTCAGTTTCAGCGGAGTTCTACACTGCTCTCTAAAAGCCCACGGCATAGTTCCTCAATTAACAGCCTTCAGCCACAGTTAGTCTGTTTCTTTTGCTGCAAACATCTCTTTTATGTGAGGCGGAGAAAATAAGACTCATCTGAAACACCAAGGACCCAATGCTCTCGTCACCCAAGGCCTCCCTGTGGCATTTACTCAAATATTAGCGGGAAATATTGTCCTCCATTCCGTTCCATAATTGTTCAGTCATTTGTAGACAGTAATTTCTGTGCTGTTTGTGATATTATTTACGCATGAATTTTGCTCCTTTTGCAGAACACAAGGAGGTGAACAGATTTCAGCAGCTTGATGCATGCGATTTGCGAGCCACAACTGCTGTCCCTTCACCTCATCCTTATGAATTTCAAACGTGCTGAGGAATAGGCTTCGAAAGGTGCTGCCTGAAAATGTAAGATTTTACATTGCTTGGGAAAAAAATCCCTTTAATAGAAAAATGGTCCCTCTCCCCAGCCAGCTGTAAGTGTAGTAGATTTTCACTCAGCAGGCAACAGACTTTGAAAAACAATGAAACGTGTTGAATTCACTGTCATCTTCATTATGCACCCATACTCATTTTGTTCTTACAATATTACAGTGCTGTGCTTATGGATAGGTATGTATAGATTAGATGTCAGACCTTTTATCCTATGTCTATTCATAAATGCCTTCAGGAAGTTATCAAACAGGGACAGGACCCCAAGCTTTAATGGTGCCATGTGAGGTTTAATTGCCATAAATTCTGAAATAGGTATGCATGCCTGAAACAATCTGGCCAGTAACCCTGAATGACATCCACAGAGTTCGAACAGCCTGAAAAGGGGGATTTAAATTTGAATAAATGATTAAATTCAGATGTAGTATAACTCTCCATTCATACTTTCAGGTTCCTCTCCAAGCAGAAAATTAGTATGTATTGTGTGTTGAGCTGGATGACCCAGCCTTGCATCATATTTTGCATTATTTATTGCGTCAATGCGGTAGGCCTGCTGCTGTTCTACGTATGGAATGGATATGGGGAGACGGAGGGAAGAGTCGTGTCTGGAATCTTTGCAGAAGCCTTCAGAGGGTCTTTTCATTAATTAAATCTTCTCATTCAAAGCAGTCACCCACACCTGATCATTCCTGACTCTACGTCATGTGGCAAGAAATTCTGATCAGTTTGAGCTTCAAAACCTGTAGGGTTGTAGTCAGAATAAGCATCTAGGTTCTTGACTGAAGTATTTTCCTACTGGCACTAATGTGGCTAGTAGTTCGGTAGTAGGTAGTTGCTTTTTTTTTGGTTTAGAGCAGTGTTTCCTAATCTGGTCCTAGGGGGCCCACAGCTAGTCTATGTTTCTGCCCCTACTAGGAGCTGAGAGGGAGCAAAAATGTGGACTGTCTGTCAGGGAGTTCGGAAGGAGCAAAAACATGGACCGGATTGGGAAACACTGGTTTAGAGAGAGCCAAGGCTAGACTGGGATTAAAAATCGATTCTGGACCTTGGGGTCCTGCACAATGAATTTTTCTGGCCCCCATACCCATCAGCCCATGAGGAAATTGCCCAGTATGCCAAATGGCCAGTCTATCCCTAGAGAATGCTACAAGTCCAGAGGCAAAGATCTTGGCAGATGACCACTGGCAGGCCCTCACTGTTATAATGCCATAATCTGCTTGACATATTAAAGTGGGAATCAGATTAGATGCATAGAGTTCTGTCTTTGAGTATAAGCCCTGGATCACAGCTGCGGCTGTGCCATCCAGCTGTTAGTGGTGTAGCGGTGCTCTGTGATCCCAGGCAGGCGTTCCAGCCAAAGCCGAACCACAGCAGGCTGATCTTTACGCAGTCGAATGCGCTGGTTGCCATGGAAGTGGTGTCTGAAAGCACTCATCCCTCTGGATTTAGTACAAGCCAGAAATGATGTTATAATATATTACAGTAAGAACCTTGCATAAAGTTTGAGCCACTTATACTACTGAATATTTTTTACTGGAACAATTCTGGTTAAGTGTTTCGCTCAAAAGAACTTTGATGAATTTTCTGGGAACCAACAACCTTGTGATGCAGGCAGTTACTTCCAGCAGCATGCTACCCACTGCACTATCACTTATTTGGAGATGCGTGGAACACTATTTTAAGATGTTTAGAATAAACAGTGTCCTGAGCCCTTTCACCCATGTAGCCATTAAATTAAAAGCCCTATTTGTTTAGTAGTTTTGATCGCTGAAGTGGGTGGCACATTGTGACCTGGTTGGCTGATCCCACCCAGGTAGGAAAATCTCTGTGATATATGAAATCGGAGGCCCTTTTACTGGCATGAGGTAACTTATTGGAGGGTGAAATGTGAACAGAAATGATTGGTCGGTATTAGGGGGAGGTGTCAGAGCTGCAGCCTGTGTATGGGGAGAGCGGCGGAACGTGGTGCAGGGAAGAGGCTGCTGCCCATTCAAAAGATTAATTAGCCGAATTGCGCAATCAGGGAGGGTTTTGGTATAAAAACAGATAAAAAACAATAATCCCTGGCCGTCGTGAAGAGAAATGGAGGTGGGGGCTGCGGTGGCTGTTAGGAAAAATGACAGCACAAAAAAGCACAATCCAACAAACATTGCTTTTCTTGTAAAGCTGACAAATCAAGCCAAAGGGCCGAAGGCACCTACATCTGTCTGCCCGGTCCATTATATGGCGACAGTCGCCTCACCTAAAAAGCCTGATTGTGGCAGAGGTCACGGCCCAGGGTTGACCTACCCAAAGATGGTCCTGACAAGGTCATCGCCATCACGGGCCGAGGACCACCCCGGGCAGAGGCGGCTCCTCCCCCAGGGCCACGCGGTTCCCCCCTCAGAGCAATTCAGACTAACCTTTATATAACTCCAGCAGTCATGGGAAAGTGGTGCGCAGTTTGACTCAGAGGCCCCATTCTGCGACCTATAGGGTCCCAGTTCGGTTTGTGTGGAATGCAGAAAAATCTGGAAACTCAGGAATTTTACATGAAAAATAGCAGGAGGGAAAAAAATTACCACAAAACATCAGAGGCCTGGACACTGGTGTTTGTCTCTGATGCATTATGGGAGTCGAATGACATTTGACATTTTGTTCCTTGCTTTATGAGTTAACAAAATGAAAGCCTGTGCAGTTCAAAGGTTCAGCTATGCAGGCACTGCAGGCTAGCCAAGGCCTCTTAGCACAGAATTCCCAGCCAGCAGACCTATTAAACATCCCAATGATCATGTTTTTGTTTGTCCAGGTGTGTTTTTTTCCTGTATTACAATAGATAGCTGTGATGCAATGCGTGTGTGATTGCTAATGAGTCGTCAGGTGTGAATTAAACCAATTGTGGGCTCGCTTCGCTGTCACCATGACAGCAGGCTGCACTGTGCCTCCGGGCAGTGCAATTCCCAATGACCGCTACTCTTAATATTTTGGCCTGATGATCTGCCGTTCTTGTTGGTAGTGTCCTTCAAATAAGTCAGCTTAAAAAAAATAACCTTTAAAACTTTAGATTAATTACCAAATTAACTTGTTACATATATTTTAAGCATGCACTCATGTGCTGCATAACAACGTTTTGGTCAATGACGGACCGCTTATACGATGGTGGTCCCATAAGTTTATAATGGAGCTGAAATATTCCTGTCAGCTAGTGATGTCGTTGAATAACAAATAACTCATGTGGTGATGCTGGTGTAAACAAACCTACTGCCCTGCCAGTCATGTAAAAGTACAGCACATACAATTATATGCGGTACATAATACTTGATAATGATCATAACTGACTTCATTACTAGTTTATTTACTATACTGTACTCTTTCTACTTTCTAGTTTATATATACGCATATACATTATATGGACAAAAGTATTGGAACACACCTCTTAATCATTGAATTGAGATTTTTCATTCAGACCCATTGCCCCAGGTGTATAAAATCAAGCACTTAGCCATGCAGCCAACTTTACGAACATCTGTGGAAGAATGGATCGTTCTGAAGAGCTCAGTGAATTCAAGCGTGGGTCTGTCATAGGATGCCACCTGTGCAATAAGTCATTTCATTAAAATTTTTCCTGCTAGATATTTCACAGTCAACTGTAAGTGGTATTATTGCAAAGTGGAAGCATATAGGAACAATAGAAACTCAGCCACAAAGTGTCAGATCACGTAAAGTAACAGAGCGGGCTCACAAAACTCTGTTGACTCAATAACTACAGTCCCAAACTTCCTTTGGCATTGACTCCAGCACAAAATCTGTGGAATGGGCTTCCACTGTCAAGCAGCTGCATGCATGCCTAACATCACCAAGCACAATGCCAAGCGTTGGATGGAGTGGTATAAAGCACTTCGCCTTCGGCAGTCAGATGGACAAGTCTGGGTTTGGCGGATGCCAGGAAAACATTACCTACCTGACTGCATTGTGCCAATTGTATTGTTTGGGGGAGGAGGGATAATAATATAGGGTTGTTTTTCAAGAGTTGGGCTAGGCCCCTTAGTTCCGGTGAAGGGAACTCTTAATGCTTCGGCATACCAAGACATTTTGGACAATTCTATGCTTCCCACTTTCGTGGGAACAGTTTGGGGAAGGCCCTTTTCTGTTCCAGCAAGGTCCACAAAGACATGGTTGGGTGAATCTGGTGTGGAAGAACTTTATTGGCCTGCACAGAGCCCTGACCTCAAGCCCATCGAACACCTCTTGGGATGAACTAGAACGTAGATTGCCAGCCAGGCCTTCACGTCCAACATTAGTGACTGACCTTACAAATGCTCGTCTGGATGAATGGGCCACAAACACTCTCCAAAATCTTGTTATAGATGCAAAGGAGGACCAACTTCATATTGATGCCTATGGATTTAGAATGGGGTGGCATAAGAGTTCCTGTGGGTGTAATGGCCAGGTGTCCCAATACTATTGCCCATATTGTGTAAATACAAAAATATACATATAAAATATAAAAATATATAGATATTTACACTTTATGAATATTTCTGGATCTATAGTTTACATTATCAGCTGCTTTTTTCTGTATCTTTCCCTGCGGTGGATATGTGTATTTTATAAGCTTATCTACTGTGCTGTTCTGTGTTTCATTTTCTTTTTTGCAGCATCTGGAGGAGCAAACAAACTAAGCATTTTATTGTGGGGAAACTGCATATTCGAAAACTGCTTGAATCTTGAATCTTGACTGGTCTATGGTCTTAATTTTTGGTTCAGAGTAACTTTCTGTTTTCTGTGAAGGTAAAAATGTACTCATTTTGAAAATTTGTAAAACTGCTTCTGATGTACATTGAATATATATTCACTCATTTAGGACTGGTGCTAAATTTTTATATAATCTTTAATATCATAACATATATATATACTATGTATTTAATTATCCCCACAGTTCAAAAACAGAAGGTGAATTGTAGTTGCTAGAGTTGTCTGTAGGTGTGAATGCATGGGTTGGCACCCCGTCCTGGGTTGTTCCCTGCCTTACGCCCATAGCTTCCAGGATAGACTTCAGTCCCCCGCGACCCTGCATAGGACAAGTGGGTATGAAAAATGGATGGATGGATATTTTATTTTTTTGGGTGTTATAATCAATAACTGTCTAATTGATGCTGGCTTAAATAGGCCCATTTTCTATCACATCTTACTAGCAGGCATAAACATAAACGCGGCACATTGTGGGCAGGGTGTGTCTGTCATGGTCCCCGGTGTAACGCAATGGCCGCCTTATTGGAAATGGTCACGGTAACCTGTGTGACTCGTCGTATGAGTGATACTGGCCATTGCAGCGGTCGAGGGGCGCTGGCACGAACAAAGGCAAGGGAGGGGGACACCCTCTCCGACCATGGGGCTACAGGCATCCACTCAGACGCCTCTGGTGAACCTGGTAGCTTCCCAAGGACCCCATAGCTCACTCAGTGTGCGGGAGACCCCAGAAGTCGTTGGCTTCTGGCAGGTTGCTATGGCGAACGCGGCATAACCGCAGTGGAGCCTCTCAACCAGAGGGGGAGCTGTGATCTCGCAAAGCTTAATGACAAGCCGACTGACAATGCGGACACTGGAATTCTCCTGTACAAAGTGTTTTTATCCAGGAATAAATGAGGAGAAAACACTCTAAGGGCTGCCGGTGTGTCTAGAGACATGCTTTTTCCATCCAACCTGCTAATGACTTAATTGTGAGGGATTATCAGCGTTTATTCACCCGGATGACTAATGTTTGCTGTTTGTTAACTGAAGTAACCTACTGAATTAAGCAAGCAAGTAGCCATCAGTCCCAGAATAACTTTTTGTATATCTGTGCAAATTAGTAGTACTTTTCTCTACATATTTTAATTTGAAACTAGAATACAAGACCATAACAGCTTTATTAATGCAACGAAGGAAGGTTGCTGTTGAAGGAGACAATACTAAGCCTGGGGCAGCCATGTCATGCTCAAGTTTAATGTGAATAGCTCCAGTATACTGTCCAGCTGTATGACTGATAACATCTAAAGCTGTTTCGCATGAAACATTCCTCTGTGATATCTCGCACTTGGTACTGCAAAGGTGTAGCCACCAAAAGTGTAGCTTAATAAAAGCCAGTTATGTGTCACAAATGTTTGCCTCCAGTTGCAACTTGCCTTTCCTTACAGCTGCACTGTGATCATCAGCAAATCCCCTGGGAAGAGTTTCCGCTTTCAAAATTACCTACCCTTTCAATAACGCAAACTCATGTTTTCTTGTTTCACCCTCCAGAGCAGGGAATAACAAAGGATAACTTGTTTGGACTAATGTGTGGTTGCCAAGCAACAAGGTTGTCTAGTCCATCACCACTGTTTGAGGTTACTTGTTTTCTTGGTTCTGCAGAAGTACAGGCAGGAAGACAGAAATCCTGAATTGTCCTTAATTACAGCACTGTGGTGGCACGACCTGCATACTCAGGTTCAAGGTTGTGAAATGTTGTTTTTGGGCATGTGTTTCACATTTTTTCAAATTCTCACATCAAATTAATGAAAAACAAAATTGGTTGTTTCAGATTAGATAGTTAAACCATTTCCCAGCAGTGATTGGGAAGATGCACTGTTGAACTAAAAATAACTGTGTGTGAAGTTATATGTCAAATAAATATAGAAGCCATCTGTCTTTCCATCAACTATCCATTTTCCGTAACTGCTTATCCAATGCAAGGTCATGGTGAGCTCAGGACCTATCCCAGAATGCACTGAGCACAAAGCAGGGGAATACCCTTCAAGGTGTGCCAGTCTGTCACATGACACATGCGTACAGTCGCACACAGGATAGTTCAGAGACCGCTGCCTCTCAGGCTTCTTAAAAAGAATATTGCTTTTTGATTTACAGTTTTTCATCAGAGAACAGATTTCATTTCTAAAATGCTTGTTGGCTGAAGCTGGATTAAGGCTGTTTGACCTTATATATTCTCTGTATCACTTTCAGGTTGGGAACTGGTTTTTGTTTTCAAGGTTTCTGAAGTGATTGCCATCCACCACTTTGGCAGGTGTTAATTACTCTTCATGTGTTCCCAACATGACACCATGTAAACACTTTACACCATCAAGTCAAGCTGAATGTTGCAGAGTGAATGACTGACACAGAGGATTGGAGGTTCGGCACTTTGAGCGTTCAGTCACTGCACACTTCTCAGGGGATGGTTTTATGCTGTGCTCTTCAGGCTGCACAAAACCAGTTCCGCCATCAAAGTATCCAGTGTCAAAACGGTAACCTTATCCGAAAGCCGTAGCCATACCCGTTCCGAGGCCACATTTGAGTGGGCGCTTTGCCCGCTCCACTCCCAGAGAATCGAACGACTGCTGCCGTGTAGTCATCAGCACTTCCCTCCAGCACCTAAAATAGGGTATTACGATAAAACTGAAGCATGAGCATGATTGCCTAACATGCCGGCAATACCAGCAGTGGATCGTGGGAATCACTCTAGAATGTCTTGGCCACTGGCCCTTCCCATCCACAGGGACGCCAAGAGATGGACAGAACAAATGCATTCAGGGGATCACATGGACCCAATTTACCTCAGCGGCGAGATGATTTGGCCTGAAGGAAACCGCACATTTTCTTTACCACAGCCTCCTCTAACATTCCCACCAAAAATAACACTAAAATTATATGTCATACACTTCCACGGATTCATTCTGATTTCATTCCTTCAGCTGATCCTTCAAAGCTAGATTTCTTTCAGAGGTTTATTCATAGCTACCTTTTTATACAGCTAGACTTTCTGACAGCAGCAGGTAGCTGCCTCAAGGGTATAACTGAATGACCCCACCAGGGATCCAGGTTGAATTGCTACACTACCCAAGCAGCACATTTAACTCCAATTCAATTGTAACAACGCTGCATTTTTGATTATATTTAGATGGAAATACATAAATGCCTGCGACTAATTTACAGAAACGCTGATACCTATCTAAAATATTGGAATGTTCAGATATCGGTGTCTGGTACTCGGTTAAAGAAAGAAATACCCTAAATATTATGGTTAATCGTGTTTCTCAAGACTAAGGCAGGACGCCACAGATTAGATTGTGATATTTTCTTAAAATCTGCCTTGACCATGAATGGGGTAATAAGCACTGATACTGAAAAAATGCCCAAGTATGATAAACTAAAATTAGTGACTTATGTGCATCTATTTATTGTATGTATACATTTAAAAAGTGAATGTACTCCAAAGCACTACAAAATATGCTGATCAGGAACTAGCCCCTAATTTGCTGACATCGGTTTTCCCTATTATTTTTATCCTACTCCAGCAATTGTTCATACAGATTAATTTTAGCTAGAGGGATGGACTTATTCCAGCCCGCAAGGTCCTAAAACCTGGAGCACCCTTGCCAATAGCTTAGTGCGTGGCTCCACCTAGTGGCATACAGAGGGGCTGAAGCTGTATGTTATAAGGGTCCACCAAACTCAATAGTGTGATTATGTCATGCACAGCACATTCAGAGTGCATAGACGAATAAATTGAGCAGACAGCGGTAACAGCAGTTAAGTCACCGATGACAATCAAAAAACCAAAAAAAAAAAAAAAAAAAATCACAACACAGCAGGCGTTTCAAGCATGTAAACATTTACTGTGGGCAGTAATAATGTTAACTATGGAGCCACTGGAATGAGAAGACGGGGCGGCATTTCAACATCTTACACCTACAAAGGTGACCATGGCTTCTTCCTTGTCACTAACAAGTACAGTCAAGACTCACAATACACAGACTATTAAAGTGCTCTTCCTCAGTTACAACTACTGGGCGGTGCTGGATAAGGTGTCAAAGCACTGATTCTCATTGGGACGTTGGGCACTGGTGTCTGGAGGGGGTGGGGCTTAAGCATAGTTCTTCTTGAAGAAGTTGATGAGCCCGTTGGTAGAGCAGTCGTGCGTGTGCACCTCTGCTGTGTCCTGCAGCTCAGGTTCGATCTTCTTAGCCAGCTGCTTTCCCAGCTCGACCCTAAAAAGCAGGTAGGGGTCACCTTAGACACCTGCCAATGAGATTCTGCTATCGCTTACTTTCATTTTTCCACACCAAAGGCCTTCAAAAAAAAAAAAAAAAAGCAAGCCTCTTCCGGTTTCTTAGGAAATGAACTTTTGTAAAGAATTCAGACTCACCCCCACTGGTCGTAACTGTTGATCTCCCACATAACACCCTGCACAAAGATCTTGTGCTCATACATGGCTGCAAGGAAATGCATTTCAGGTTTTTATTTGTGCAAGAAAACACTGTAAAGGTATGTTTATATGGGCATGTGAATTTTAACAATTCCTTCGTAAAACAAGTCAGTACTTCAGGGGTGGCCAATCTAATCCAGAACGGGCCGTTGAGTATGTGGGTTTTCACTGCATCTGTCTAATTTAATTACTAATCAGGGTTTGAACAGCTGACGTAAAGCTGACCCCAAAAATCTGCATACACACTGACCCTTTTGCAGATAACATTAGTCATCCCTGCAGTAGTTAAAGCTATAACCCTGAATATGTATGGAAGCAAAACTAGATATCCAAATAAGTAAACCCAGAATGGCATGCCCTCTCTTGCCAAACCCAGTTCCCCCCCACCACACACACCTAATATTTTCTACTCACACTTACCAACAAGTGCCCCCAGGATATAGGGTGTCAGCTTCCTGAACACTATGGAGTTGGTAGGTTTGTTTCCTTGGAAAACCTTGAAGTACAGATTCACAGGGTGAAAACACCATAGTCACCTAAGAGACACCACACTCTCCAAGTTCTTTAAAGCAGGGGTGTCAAAATACGCCCCCTAAAGTTCTGATCCGGCCCGCAAGAGATTTTGAATAAATCGACAAACTGAACGGGAAAATCCCACATAAAACTCCAATAGACCAAAGAAACGGTTTCAGAGCGCCCCGTAAGTTTCAAGTTCACACTCACCGCTGCAGCAAGAGTTCGCATTAACAAAGTACGATTACAAATGTTTCGCAAAAAGTGCGTTAAAGTTTACATTTAGCTTGATACTACAACCGACGTCTTATTTTACCAATGTTTATTTAGCTCCATAGTGACATCTTTTGTTCATATAAAATACATTCACGTTTTTAAAGGTGTTTTTATTAATAAAAATCGTTTACTTTGAACTTGATCGTATAACCAACATGTCTTGTTACATTATCAATGTATATTCAGTTCGATAGTGATATGTTGTTTTAACCGGCATGATTGTATTACCTCGACAAATCCACATATTTAGCTCAAATGGCGATTATGTTCTATTGATTATAACTATATTTAGCTCCTCTAACCATCGAATATGTGGTCGATGAAACATATCGCTTTTGAGCTGCATATACAAGCGTTTTGTTAACTAAACTTCATTTTGTGGACAATGCATTTCGGGAGCGAAAGTCATTTTGTGGACAAAAATTCATTTTGCGTACAAAATACATTTCGTAAGTGACAGGAAGTCATTTCGTGGACGAAATGTATGTCATGAATGATGTCATTTTGCGGATGAAATTGATTTTGCGGATTCACGCAACACTATTGTGGAACAACGAAATGTATTTCGTCTATTGAAAGGCACATTGCAGGCACGCGACAGTGGGGGGAGTAGTACCTTCCAATGACCAGAAGGTGGAGCGCCGCTTTGATTTTGCAGACCCGTGTAATTACGTTTAACTTAAATTTAAATGTAATAAAAATGCAAATATCTCCTGGACTCATACTTTAATTATTGAATGTACTCATTAGTGTCACTATTTTTATTACATTTTTAATATTTTTAAGGCAAGCCAATGAAAAATCTTGGTGCTGGTTCCCACCAATTGTATGTTGTATTACCATGAAAATGAAATTTAGTTGACAAAATGCATTTTGTCCACAAAATGACTTTCATTCACCAAATGCATTTTGTACAAAAATGAACGTTAGTTGATGAAATGCATATGTGCACAAAATGATTCTTCTGTCCACAAAATACAAGGTGCTGATACCAGTTCTGTGCTCAGAATGAAACATTCCTTTTCAATTCTGTGACGTCTTTATGCTTTCATGGAAAATGTGGACAAAATACAGCAGGGTAGTACTTGATTTCGTCATTAAATAATGCCTTTTGCGGCATAAAATGCATTTTGAGCATGAAATTGAGCACCTGACACTTGCACCCCCCCCCCCTAAATTCTGTTCACTGGAACCATCACATTATATATTTTTTATACACACACACAGATATACTTGCTTATACACACACATTTTATATTTATATTCACACACACACGTGTATGTATGTATGTATGTATGTATGTATGTATATATGTATATGTATATATATATGTGTGTGTGTGTGTGTGTGTGTGTGTGTGTGTGTGTGTGTGTGTG
>JAAGVU020000008.1:12684377-12704797 GCA_011763525.2 Mormyrus iriodes
ATGATGCATCATATAAAACAAGACTTTTAATGTCTTTAATTATTCTACAACTTTTAAAACTCATTTGCTCTCAAAAACAGCAAATATTTAGCAAGTGACAATCAGTTAAAATGATCAGGAAGGGAATGATTGCTTCAAGACACAGCTCTATGATAGGAACATATCATGCTGAAAGACAAAAAAAAAAAAGAAAAGAAAAACACAGAGGTACTTGCCTAACATATACGATAAAGTTACCCCCCAGTTTGTTGCTATAATGTTAAATTCAATGCCATTGGCTAGCAAGGGCTCACAGGGATAATTAGCCTAGTCTAGCATACATTATGTAGAAAATGCCGACATTACGACGTTGTGACAGACGCTGTGAATTTTGCTTTACTAATTTAGCATGATGCAGTATCAGATATCACTTTGTTCTACCTCTACACTGTTCTCCCCAAATCCAACAGGTCAGTACGTTGCCAACTTACTCACTCTGAAGAGGAGCAGCTCGTTCCCTCGTCACTGACGCTAACTGATATATTTGCTGTGATTGGCTGAATGGTCCGTCAATCAAATTAACGGACCAATGGGTGTAGTCTAAGTCTCCGCATATATTTTTTTCTCCCAGATCGGGGCTATGGTTTAGTTCACTCTTGTACCCGTAGCAGTACGTATTTTAGTATTGTTTTAATCTGACAAAAGTGGGGGGGATGGAATCATGTTTCGGCAAAAGTGGGGGTGTTGTAACACCCGCATCCCCCCCGCTTGCAACGCCCCTGACCACAAACAATTCAAACAGATAACAGAAGAGATAAATAAAACTGAAGATAAACCAGCAAATTGAGTAAGCCGAGGGTAGATGCAATAATTATCGGTCAAACATGCCAGTGAAGTGGGGTTGATAAGGTGAGCCTGATTCATTACAGGTCAACATTCCATCCTTTATTAAAGAATAACCAACTTCAGGGGCATTTAATTTTCTTATGGAGGGAAGCTGAGTCACTCCAACTCAGTCAATGACTCCTACATGCACCACTGACTCAGATTTGGAAGCGAGCCAGTGTACTAGTATGCCGTAGAAACCTGAACTGACTGTAGGCGAAATGCGTTCGTGTGTGAATTTCATCTGCCGGACACATACAAAGTTCACGTCCAGCTCCAGTTCTCATGAAATTCACTGGGCATATGAGTAGATATGTGTATGGGATGGATAGATGGAAGCAAGGGTCAATAATCTTCCACTTAGTGCCAAACAAACATGAAATTCAGGGTCAGGTGTCTCCTCAACTCTCCGCAGACTGCTTTCGAGTCACATCCTGAACTAAGTGTAACACATGGGGTTGGAGTAGAATTTCAAAACAGCAGAGCGCTATGTGGCTTCATCTTATATGAGCCTTTAGCAATTACCTACACTTCTGCTTTTACAAGTAGCTGAATGTGGTGGATTGGACTCCAGTTTAAACTAACCATCTTCAATCTGGCTTTGTGATACAGGCCCCTGGTGAAAAGTTTTCCGCCATACCACACTGTATTCCTAACAGTGCCTGTCCCTGGAAAGTGGAGCCTCACTGTTCCTCCTGCCTGCTCCACTTGCTGTATCAAGCATGATCACTAGAGGGAACACTTCACTACATCAATACTTTAAATATACTCAAATAAAGCAGCTCAAAACAAAGACATCTAGAGCAACATTCCTCAAACTAGTTTTTGGGGACGCCCAGATGCTCTACGTTTTTGCTCCCTCCCAGCTCCCAGGAAAATCAGAGAGAGCAAAAATGTGGAACGTCTAGGGGTCCCCAAGGACTGGTTTGAGTAATACTGCTCTAGATTTCTTTGTGTTGAGCTGCATTATAAGCATATTTCAAAGCTTCACAACTAAAACATTTAATTTAAAGCTACTTAAAGTACAGTGTAACATGCTAAATTAATCAAAACCAATGTATACGTTTACACTTGCCAACATTGAGATGATGAATCCTAAAAAGGATGGATGATCCCTATTGGCTTCGGTGACAGACTTAAGGTGCAACAAGCCTTAGATAAAACTGACACATTTGTCCTTTATATATAAACAAAGACGCACATAACTGGTATGAAAGTACGCATTCTCCTTAAAAAGCAATACGCGCAGACATCAATTGTTGTAACAGGGCAAATGTGAATATCCTTTGTGCATTTGCGCTGTACAAGAAATTATCATGCATTTTAACTTTACCAAAAATAAAGTATGAATTAGCCTATAAAGGTTAAAACGCATGCTAATTTCTTGTCATGACAGCGCAAATGCACATCAAAATAAGTACATATTTACAATAATCGATTGCCGCACGTATAGCTTTAAAGGGTCAATGCATACTTGCATACCAGTTATGTGCATCCCTGAATATAAAAACTAAAAGATGGAAGGAGACCGAGATACCTTGGATGCCACGATGAAGAGGGTGGTTTCGGCATTGAGCTCTGCCAGAGTCTTAGCAATGTGAGTCCCGTCGATGTTGGAGACAAACCACACACGTGGTCCACCCTTTGAGTAGGGCTTCAGAGCCTCGGTGACCATCAGGGGGCCCTGAGGCACAATCACACAATCACTAAACAGAATCTCAGGAGGGGGTACACAAAGAGCAGGCCTGCCAAAGCCAGTCCCAAAACAGAGCACATAGAACCTCACCAGGTCAGATCCTCCGATGCCAATGTTGACGACGTCAGTGATGGACTTCCCAGAGTAGCCCTTCCACTGTCCGCTGCGTACTTTCTGTGTTGTGAATAAGATACAGTATACTTAAGTTTGGCAGCTAATGTCTCCAAATCTTCATCTGATACATCTTCCATTCTTATTTCAACAGATTTCCTTCAAAGTTACCACTAAAAATAAACCAAGGTAAGAATCTCCGCTGTCACATGGCAGCGGTGTGGTAGATTTCAGAGTATATTTTAATACATATAATGCAGCAGATGAGCTGGAGAAGCATGCAGATATTTAAGAAAATAACACATCTCTAAGACTCATTTAGATTCATTGGTAAAAATATAACTCACATGGCAAAAATCCTTCATCTTGTCCAGGACCCTGTTAACCTCAAGCATGACATCGTTCCCGCCAACATGAATAGGAGTGTTGGAGCGGTTCCTCAGGGCAATATGAAGAACGGCACGACCCTATCCAGGAATGGGACAGGAGAGAGTTGAGATACAGGCAGAGTTCAATAATAATAATAACAATATTAATTATTATTATTATTATCACCATCATCATCATCTTTTTGACCCACGTGGGGAAATTCTGTTTATGCCTCCCCCAACTTGCTCTCTGTAGGTGAGAGCAGGCTGGCGACAAAGGGCAGGCACCCATAGCAGTGCCCAGGGAGTTAAGGGTCTTTATCAAGGACTCGCAGATATGCCAAGGCCAGGCTCAAACTGGCAACCTTCCGATCACAGGCACAGAAACTTAGCCCACAGAGCCACATGATTACAGAAGTTTCTCACATTTATTCACCACACAGGGGTTTCCCATCCAACCATTTTTGATCTTTAGTGACTAATGTAGGAAGGTCCTTGATGACTGGTGTTATCGAAGACATCGGTCCAGTTATCGCTTTGCAGCTGGACATAATTCTACTCGGCGCAGCATCATGACTTATCAAATGGGTGCTAAGGGAGTCGCTCATATCATGACACGCCACAATAACATGGTTAAACACTTTCTAAACAAATTATTCTAAATGTCAAACAAATCAAGGATTTTAAATGTGTAGCAGAAAAAAAGCAAGTCATGTTACATAAGCAAATGTAATGGTCCAAGGCGTTTCTGAGGTTCTCCCTTCACCTGTAATCTATATTAGCAAAATACACAATTGCACAACCTGCGTTTTAGATGTGAAAGACAGGCTGATAAACTTCCCTACAGAAGCAAGCAGTGTTCAAAGCTCAAAACAAAAAAGAAATTGGTGTGGCCGACACAGAAAATAAGAGTGACTAAATATTTATCCTTTCATTATAAAGGAAACATTAATGATGTTTAAAAGCACGCTCATCTCCCCAGGTACCTCAGTAAAGTTTATCTTCTCTCCAGTGAACATCCTCTCCCGAGCAGCCTCCACATCCCTGGACTTTGCCTGTATAGAAACAGAACAAAATAATCAGGGAAGGAAAAAAAACACTTATTCTTATAATATTAAAAGAAAATTTTAGCTAAGCACAGGACTGATATCTACCGAGACTGGACCCTCTGACAGAACTCTGAGGCGATATTTAAATGGGGAGGCATTTGGCTGATGTAGAATATCCCCTGTAACCCTGAAATAATGTGTTACTTCAGACTTTTAGTGATTGTCTTCCAGGCAGCCTGGCCTCATTCTATTGGACACATACATTTGCAGGTCGTCTATAGAAGTTGGCAAGCTACTGTTGGGGCCCAGTAATAAAATAAAAAGGGATAATGTAGTGCAAGGTTCCTTAATTCCAGTCCTGGAAGACCAGTTTGCAACACAGTTTGCAGATTTCCCTGCTTAAAAACACCTTATTGCCAGCTTACCAGCTAACTGCCAGGTTTAGTATGTGTGTTTGAGCCGGGAATCCTGTAAACTGCGTCGCAGACTGGCCCGCCAGGAGCGGAACAGGGGAAGCCTGCTTTAAAGCCTTAAAACCGCAAAACAGATGTTTTGATGGGCAAGACAGCAGAATAGAAGCTCCCCAGTTTCTGAGTTATATTAGCAAATAGCCAAGCAGCAATTATGATAAACCACTAAAAGCACAGGATATAGCACTGTATTAATCCAGGATCTTTACGGCTCAATATGTTTCTGTTCATCAGGTTATCCAATCAGCACGCTCAACAGAAACTAAACTATAGCAGCGTTTATAAGGAGAGGATTTAGTCTAATAGAGAATGACAGTTCAATCACTGTTTAATCGCTCAGTATTGCCTATGATAGTCTCGACAAGATTACAGTTACGCATTTTTTCCCCAGACACAACCACTATAATGATTCGCTGTAGCAGGGTGCCCGGCATTGGTGTGGCAAGCAATAGTGTGTCTGTGAAATGAGTTTATTACCATCTCCAGCAGCATCTTCATGACTTCCTCATTGATAAGATTCTTTGAGTAATCCAGCAGGATTTCACCATCATCAGTCTCAAGAGTGAGCCTGCTCATACAAAGGAAATTGTATATCAGTTGTAAACTGAGACTGGACATTGATTCGTTACTGGACAATTATTAACTATGAAATAAAGCATAATAACGCTCACGCATGATGCTTGAAACATCGCATAAATTTATTAAAAGCTTTACTTTGACAAACCAGTCAAAAGTATAACTAGTACGGAGGTATACAGTGGTGTCTTGCGGACCTATATGCGTTTCCGCTCCGCGCTGCCGCCGTTGTGCCGAACCGCACGTAGCGCGGAATGAATCGCCAGTGACGCGCCGTGTCCACCGGAGCCCGAGCGATGGCTCTCATGGATAACGGCGTTATTTTTCACTACATAAACACACTAGACGAGCTCATTCTCTCGTGGAGAATGTGCATCCACTCGTTAAATGTTCTCTTTGGGAAAAGGACAGAGGAACAGTGCCCTCGGTGTTTCCATTTTGCTTATTGACCGATTTTAATGAGGAGTCTGGCGTACGTGCCAGGAATCGAACAAATGAGGCCGCGCGTATTACGCAAACGCCCCGGTTTCCCCACACTGGCAGGAAGCCGGCGCTTTTTAAAGCATTTCATATGTTCGTGCTGTAAATTTTCAGCCATGACCGACAATCTACGCTACGTCAAATATAATGTAAACTACGAAATTGTTTAGAAAAACAGAACAGGTGTTTACAACTCCCCTCCCAGTTTGTTCAATTAAAATTTAATCCAAAGGCCCTGGATAGTAGTAAGCAAAATAATCTTAATGCGACTTGTTTCAATAATTTTGAAATGTATTTCTACAATCGTTTTTACAGGTTGAAGCGCAGGCCCCGCCCACACGTCAGCGCAGCGCTACTAACGGACGCACGTAAACCTGACACTTACTAACAAGCTAGCGGAATAACAAATGTCACATTAGAGAATATATTATCAAATATGCACAGAAAACAGATACTCCCACTAAATACTATAAACGGCTAGATGCTTTTTAACTTCAGTCTGAAATTTACTATGCAGAAGCGCACGTGCTAAATGCCATTCATCTGCTCTAATTAGTTAGTTATCGATCCAGAAACAGCAAACGTGCGTGTATTCCTGTACGCTAATGCTCCGCCACAGAACAGCTTGCCTTGCGTTTACCTGAATTTGCTGAATCGTTCCTTATCGGCATCAAACATCTGCCTCATGTTGAGATTCCCAGCGTTGGATTTGTACCATTGCTCCAGCTTCTGGTACACTGGGTCGCTTGTGAGTCCCATGTCAAAATGAGATGTTCGTAAGAATACTGCCTAAACGCCCGAACTGCGATGAATGTCAGCGCGTCTGTATCTGGAAGTGAAGGACAGCTCTGTGCGATACCAGCAGGAAATCATTTGATCATTTTCCTCCAATCACATGTTGACCACCTTCCCCGCCTACAGTGACGCAAAGTCCAAGTGAATAAAGCCTTAAAGGCAAAGTGCAGTCAGGAGCGTGTCACGTTGAGTTACAACATACGATTTATTCTTAACTTGAACGTGAGTTTTTCATATTATCATTAAGAAGTACAAGCCATTTTATCTTATGATATAGCCACTTATTGCTTTCAATAAAATGCCTACACGATCTGTTCAGATAGATGCTCGCAAAGTATGTGGTCAAATACACCTGACTAATATTTGTCAGAATTTCCAAAGCACACCTAAGTAGGACTGTAAAGAGACAAGTTGGATCCCAGCTGCACACAAAACCCATGATAATCTGGGTAGAACAGTTGTTATGCCGAAAAAGGCATCCCTGCCTTTCCCGAAGAATGCATGCCTGTGTCGGGAGCGCGCACCACTTAAAACAGCGATAGGAAAGCTCGTACTGTAACGTGAAAACGATCGTTACTGTTTATGTACGCGCACAAAACGTATGTAACATATACAACATTGCATTTTGTTAAAATCCAGCTATACGACATACAAACAAATAAAATAGGTTGAGGATCTGAAAACGGTTTGTTACCTAATACTTAGGCTATCACACGCATGTTAATATCGATTCAAAAGTACAAAAAGACATGAACTTGGCAATATAACTCTTGTTGCATTATAAGTGTGTATCAGGTGTACAGTAACACAATGGAAAACAGTAAATTTGTTGCTCAATCTTTTTAAAGCGTCTGGGTCTAGTTGTAATGTATGGCTAAAAGAGTGTTGCACCGCGTAGCTCAGAATACACTTATTTGTCTCCAAAAAACGTGCTCGATGCTGGGGTCAGTGCAAATGTAATGACAAAAGGTGTGCGGTGATATATTTTTCATGAACTTGTTGATGGGAGCTACAGAAATGGAACAGTTAAAGGGGATGCCTTTTTTGGCACCCCCCTGCCAGAAAAGGCATTCCCTGTTAAGTCTGGCTTAATTGTGGCTACACCTGTGAAACTTGCACAGGTTACTTAAGACATTCTCAAGTACAAAACACACAAAGCACTTGTTGATGGGAGCTACAGAAATGGAACAGTTAAAGGGGATGCCTTTTTTTCGCACCCCCCTGCCAGAAAAGGCATCCCCTGTTAAGTCTGGCTTAATTGTGGCTACACCTGTGAAACTTGCACAGGTTACTTAAAACATTCTCAAGTACAAAACATATAAAGCACTTGTTCATGGGAACTCCAGAAATGCAACAATTACAGGGGATGCCTTTTTCGGCACCGCCTTGCCAGAAAAGGCATCCCGTTAAGTCTGGCTTAATTGTAGCCACACCTGTGAAACTTGCACAGGTTACTTAAGACACTCTCAAATACAAATTAGAAAAAGCACTCGTTCATGGGAGCTACATAAATGGAACAATTAAAGAGGATGCCTTTTTTGGCAATCCTTTTGTCTGTGGTGCCTTGTGGCTGAATGGGCTGAATGGGTTAAGTGGGCAACTGAATACTCATGCTTTCTTGCTGTTATGGGTTCAAAGCTGCTCTGAGGACTTTTTGCCATTTGTTGCCACCTTATTGATTATGCTCCTCACGTTTGTTTTCAGTACTAGTCCTTATTTATAGTGTCTTTTTTCTGGTTTTCCCTGCTTTTTTCTCGGTGTTGTAGGTATGTCCTTTATTCCTTGTATTTCATGTATTTCATGTGTAGTCACTGTGGTGTTGGTTTATTATTATCCTGACCTTTTCCTTGTTTCTAGTGTTTGGTCAATTGTTTATGACCCCTGTCTAGCCCTCATCACGTGTCTGTACATGATTGCCCTTGCCCTCTTCTTCATTCGGTCATTGCATGTTTCCGGCCTGCGTTTCTTGGCCTTGTTTTGTTAGTTTTTCCTTTTGTTTAGCTTAGCTCTTGTTAGTTCTCATTTTACCTACCTGCCTTTGTTTTCACCCATCATGATCTTTGTATCTTTTTGCTTTTGAGTTTGGTTTATAATAAAGTCATCTTGTTGTTTCTAAGGAGCACTGTGGACCGTCCTATATCATGTCATGCCGTAACTGCAAATTATAAAAAGCATTTCATGGGAGTGACAAAAATGTAAAAATAAGGGGAATGGCTTTTTCGGCATAACACCGGTACAGATCCCTAGCCGCATAGCCACCATGTCCGGAAAGAAAAGTTTGTTGTAACTAGGTCAAACTAAGTTTAATTTTGCAACTGGACCACGTGTTCCCTAGTCTCTGAATATTGATCTAATTTTAAAGAACATTATTTAATATTTCAGCTTCGCATGCAAAGATATATACTAATATTAGCTTTACTGCATCGCTCTAGTATAACTCAAGTATAAGTGGGCCCATCACGGGGGAGGGGCCCTCTTCAAAGTTTACCAAAGGGAACCCCTGACCGGTAAATTTTACCTAGTGACCCTTTCCATAACACCCTCCCGCAAAATTACTTCCCCCCCCCCCCCCCCGCTAAGACCCCTCTTCCAGCCAGTGGGTGATACACCTTGATAAATGTAAAGCTCTATTTTTTGGAGGAATGAATGAAGCCAAGTTAAATAATGGGGAGACACGCCACCCTGTCCCTATGCCCCTGATTCACTTATGGCACTTTTGGGCTTTCAAATCCAGCTTCTATCCTCTCACAGGCTGTGGTGTCGTCAGAAGTTTGACATTGGGGGAGACTGAATTTGCAACGGGGGGAGTGCGATGTATATCGCGTCTTCACAATGGTAATCACGTCGTGAAAGCATGCGATGTAAGAAAGATTCTGAAAAAATAATGATTTCATCATGTAAAATAAGACTAACGCTGTTCAGGCTACAGTTTCACAACTAAAGTAAACTATGAATTTATCTCATATAAGACTACAGTCCGTACATGTTTCGTCCTCGCGCTCTGCACCCACAGCCTTGAAAGCAGCCCAGTAACGCGCCGACTTGTAATGAAAGATCGTGGACGCGCTCTTAGAAACGCGTTAACTGCAAAAGGCGCCGTTATGAACAGCGATCGCAAAACCCAAAAATATCGCACCGTGATTTTTTTACCAATATTTTCCGATGTTAGGGGGAAGTGTTCCCCTCGCACCTCCCCGACCCTATTTCCGGAGCCCTTGATCACAGCCACCCTGGATCTATTCATTAAGTAATTAGGTAAACTTGTTTTACTGTTTTTTTTTCTTAACTCTCCTAGGTATCATGACATAGCAAAATACGGGAAAATGACAATTACCTTTTTAAATGAAAAGTGAAATAGTTTTTAATGAGGGGGGAGCTGTCCGGGTATTTGGTTATAGGCAGGGGTGTAAATTTTGGGGGGATGGGGGTGTAATCCCCTCAATAATCAAAACCAGCTTATACAACCCTCTGGACCCCTGAAATGGGTGTAGACTTCAACCCGCCCAATGCTCAACCCAAAGTTATGCCCTTGGGTCTAGGCCTATTTCGGTTGTGGTTTATGTGAGTAAACATGACTGAGCACTAATATTGGTCGATGCCAAGTACAACAACTACAAATAGACGTTAAACTACGGTTACTACCTAATCCATGTAAGGAAGGACACCATGAGCTAGGACAGAATTTGCAAACTACCATTTCAATCAAAAAGACCTGGATTTCACTTAAGCACTGAGTTCTTGGTGTGTGCTGAATGGTCAGTCTCTTATAATCATACATGTTAATGTGAAACAGCTGGATGAGTCTTCCAATCAATGAAACAAACCAGTCACAGCATAAGAAGAATTGAACTATTAAGCCAAGCACAGGAATCTTTCAGTTTTGAAGTAGTCTGTAAAACCTGAAGTGGCTCAAAGCAAGGGCGTAACTTTGGGTTGAGCATTAGGGGTTGAGGTCTTCACCCATTTAAGGTAGTCCAGGGGGTGGTATTGGCTGGTTTTGATTATCAGGGGGGTCACAACCTCTCCACCCCCCCCATACTTTATGACCATGGCTCAAAGTGTCCAGTGCATCCCCCAGATGCTCAATCAGATTAAGATATGGGGATTTTGGAGGCCAAGTTAAGACCTTGAACTCTTTTTCATGTTCCTCAAACCATTCCCATAGGGCATCCTGGTGACATCTCTTCCTCAGATGAACAATGCACAGGCACCTGGCCATCCACATGATATAACAGGAAACATGACTCATCAGACCAGGCCATCTTCTTCCATTGCTCTATGATCCAGTTCTGACGCTCACCTGTCCATTGTAGGCAATTTTGGTGATGGAGAGGTGTCAGTATGGGTACGCTGTCTGGTGTGTGACTATTCAGCCCCATATACAGTGAGCTGCGATGCCTTATGTGTTCTGACACCTTTCTATCATAGCCAACCTTAACTTTTTTAGCAATTTGTCCTACAATAGTTCTCCTGGGGGACTGGACCAGACTGGCCAGCCTTTGTCCCCCATGTGTATCAGTGAGCCTTGGACACCAATGACCCTGTCGCCCATTCACCGGTTGGACTTCCTTGGGCCATTTTTCGCAGGCACTGACCACTGCATACTGGAAACCCCATATGAACTGTCATTTTAGAGATGCTCAGATCTGTCGAGGCTAGCAGCACAATTTGGCCCTTGTCAAAGTCACTTAGTTCCTTACATTTGCCTATTTTTCCCTACTCCAGCAGATCAACTTCCAAACCTGAACATTCACTTGCCTAATATTGTATACAATGGCACCCTTGACAGGCCCTGATTGGTCTTGACAGGTGCCGTTGTAACCTGATAATCAATGTTATTCACTTCACCTGTCAGTGGTTTTAATGTTATGACTGGGAGTGTAGATGCAGATAAAAATAAATGCTCATGGTTAATTCCCTTTTGGTTGTGATTCAAAATATAACCCTTTTTGCAATAAACTTTACCAAAGACATCAGCCAGAAGTCCCCATAGGTAACAATAGGCGACATTTAAATCATGTTGTTGCCCAGAGGTTTGAATTAACATGGTTATCTTATAAGTTGCCTAAGGTGACTCCAAGATATGTGTGAACTTCATACAAATATCTACATTGTTTTTAATAAAATTCAAGTAACTAAAACTTCAGTGAAATGTAATGCATTTAGTGACAAAATTATATGAGACTATTCTATCACATAACCTCACAACAAGAAGGAAATTTGCAGATGTTTGACAAATTGGATAGTGTCTCTGAAGTCAGGCAATTTTGTTCTTCTTATAATGAGCTGTATAGCAATAATTGTATACTTTATATTTTGCATAATTATATTGCATGAAACATAATTTCATCAAAAACTTCTGTTGTTTGATAATTGCACATAAATTTTAATTCTGTTCAAAATGAGTCATTCATATACAGAGATCTGTAGTGCCAAACTCATAGGAGAAAGGCCTGCTTCTACAAGCAAGCAGTTTGTAGGATGAGGGTTTGGGATTTATGTGCAGTAGGTTGCAGGTTCGAATCCAGTGGCCAGCGGAATCTTTGTATCACAGCTGGGCCTTCAGCCCCACCTGCTCTAGGAATGCTGTCTGAACCTTCACCTTGACTTCATGCTTTTCTCTGCTAAACAAATTAAAGCGCTATGATCAGCACTGAATATATCCACTAGGTGGCGACGTCATATCACAAGTTTTACTGTAATCACCGTGCAACGAAACTTCCTACGGCCATAGTCATCTTGAGGTTTGGCTACTTTTAACCCTAATTACGCACCCTTGATTTTGCGGTCTACCCAGGCATTTGAGTAACAATTTACAAAGTGTAGTTTACGATAATCTTAGTGTAATTTTGTTCAATTCAAACACAATATTTTCCGTGTACGGTTAATTAAGGTAATTTAGGTAGGTCTATTAACTGATTAAAATTTGGGCATTAATGAATGTATTAATGTAAGTTTTGCTACTAAATCGTACATTTTCAAGAGTAAACATCAAAGACAAATGTATTTAAATTGTAACTTATTTTAACTTTTGGCCAAAGCAACGTACAATTTAAACAAGCGGGATCAGCCAGTCCCTGTAACAACCGGGGGTTAAGGGCCTAAAGGTGAAATCATTCTACCGATTTGAACCGGCGGCCTTCCAATTATAGACACAAAGTCCTAAGCCACTGAATCACCCATATTCACTCTGCGTTTGCGTTTACTGGTATACAGCCCTTAATGTGTTTTGTGATTAAGACTGTATTATCGATTTAATAATTAAAGAGAAAATTTGTGTTTTATAGTCTCTGTTTTAAATAGTAAAATTTGCTATTAAGTGACCGTGACCGAAGCAATAAATGTAAACCAGAGGGGAAAAAACCAGCAAAGTTAATAGACTATATCAAAATTGCCTCCCACTCGAATCCAGGGAAACTCCCTTTTCGGCCACTTCGAGTCGGGCTCGGCTGATGTGCAGTGACGTCAGTTCCGGTGTACACAGACAGGGATTCGCTGTCAGGAGGGTGGGATGCGTAGCTGCCCAGGGATGCGGCTGCCTGCTAGATTTTAGAGGGGTTTCGTCAAGCTCTGCCAACGACGAATTTCCTACCGGGAGGTAATCTTTCCGCGTTTTTATGACCCAGACTATTTGTATGAAGGGGTGTGGGTGGTGGTTTGGAGAGCTTCGCATGTTTTTCGTAGAGGCACGGAAAACCGTGTCGCAAAACGGCTAGGGGATCTGAAACGCCCGCCAGCCCCGGCCATGGTGCAGTGCATTCGGAATGCACCGTGCAGGCTCGCTCGGGGGACTGCGCGGTGCTCAGCCGCGTAACACTTGCAAGTATTTCTTTATTTCTCAGCATTATAAATTCTGGTAGGGGTCTGCATGAGGGATCGGGGAGGAAATGTGGATTCTGACGGGCTTGTTGTTTCAGGATACCCGGGTAGCGAAGTGCTTCTGTGCTGCGAAAAACTGCAGTATTCTTCAACCCAGTCTGTGTTTTTGTTTTTCTACCCGACTGGTTTTAACTTGACAGGCGGGGTGCGATCGGGCGCAGTTACGCTGCGATTCCGATGTCCGCGTTTCCCCATTGCACGGTGCGCAGTAAGCCGCGTCGATCTGTTGCGTCGCCCCGAGTTCAGAATCAGCGAGGCGACCCCTGGCTGGTGTGCCTGTGTGTGTTTCTCTGCGATTAAAACGCTGTATAAACAGAACTCTGCCACAAAGTGTCCCCCGGAGAAGGGCTGTGCGAGTTTCGGTGAAACTGGCACACTGCGCTTGCGGGGACTCCGGCACACCTTCCTGCGAAATAGTGACTCACTGCCAGCAACCCAGTGTCTGTTTTTCCTGCTAGATATGGTATTTACCAGCTAGTGAGCTAGCTAACTAAACCGTGAGGCTATGGTATCTAACCAGCTGAATTAGCTATGCGGTCAGCAGGCTGGCATAAATCACCGAGTGACAGGTAAGAAACGCATGTCGATGCAATTTAACGTGGCTTTTACTCGATGCACCAATCCCCTCTCACGTCTTATAAAAGTTACTGGAGGGCTATCGTGGGTTGTTTTGTCGTTGGATGAGACGCCAGATGGTGCATTATTAAACTGGAAGGTGGAAAGTACACTTAATTAACCACCGAATCAGATGATCATTCTATATGGTATTATTTATTGGTAAACAAGTGTGTATGAAGCGTATTTAGTGTACAAAATTTCAAGTTAAGGATGATATGGTGTGCTGTACGTCTGAAACCGAATGTCAAGATATTCAGCAGCAATTAGAATCGACATGCAACTTTTGTCTTGTTTGCGTGATTATTCCTGATGCAGCCTCGGGGACAAGCATTTTCAGTTTAAAGGGATCGCATTGCATGTGTTCTGCACGGAGCGGAATGAAGACGGCTGCCTGGTTTACCCAGTAACTCAAATTACGGCATCAGAGCTCGGACCTGAGAAAAAGTTTGGGGGGCGCGTTTAGTCCGGAGCGCCGGTGACCGTGTAAGGGAAACGCTTCAATGGGGCGCATTCCTCGCGGATAATCCCTATTCTTACGAGCCCATGACCTAATTATACTGGTATTTGCGGAGCTGCTTAGATAGTCTTTGACAGGAGGTGCTAAGTGTGTTACTCATTTCTTCTAGGATGTTCATCTCTTTCAACATGAATATTAATCTGCTTAAAGTTCGGCATGTTTTCTGTATGTGTATGTTAATATTATTTGCTACTTTATTAGTACTTTGCGGTGTGGACGTAGTTTTTTTGGCGAAAAGGACTGTCTGCCTACATTGAGGTTGTGTGGAATGCGCTTCCTGTTTGGGTCCCCGATGCTCGGAAATGTAGGGAAAATATGGCCTGCTGCTTCATAGCGTGCCATTCAATTAGCGTTCAAGAAAAAAAATACTATTGAATTTATAAAAGGCACCTTTTTTTGTTATGCACAGGTTGACAGACGATTGCTGGTCAAAGTGGGTATGTTGAGTGCCTGGGCAGAAGTTATACTGGGCTGGTTATTTATTTCCTTGGCTTCTGTGCTCTAACCCTTTGGCAGACCCAGCTCTGAATTCTCTGTCAGGAATGTGCTTTTGGCCACTTTAAATGTAATTCTGCCAAGTGTTATATTACAGCCTGTGTTCACAAGGCTTCTGTTGTTTGATTACATGTGCAGTTTCTGGCTTGTGTAGCATGTGTTTTCATGTATAATATGCACTGATAAATGAGTCAGTTTAATATTTATTAAATATTCTTTAAAATTAATTGTTAAAATACAGCGAAGAACTTTTTTGGGGGGAGGGGGAGCATTGTAACCTTGGTCGTGTTCTTATAAAACTATTCTCATGTGAAGTAGCCCTGTAGTATTTCTGTCTGTTTTACTTTTGAGTTCAGCTGTTCTGCTACAAATAACTAGCACCTACACAGGTGCTGGACTAGAAAATACCAGCTGCGTATTGCGTGCTTATAGGCAGACAGTTGTAGGCAATGCTTCCTGTCACTGTTTTTGACTGTTCGGCAGAAATTTGGCACCATTCTGCCACAAGGAATGCATTTATGCTCTGTGTCAGTGAGCTGTAAGCTTCTTGCAGGCGTCTCTTTAGACGTTCCTTTAGATATTCCAGAGATTGGTGTTTGCTGATTGAAAAGGACAGTGGGAGATGGTAGATACTTGCAGCCCTGTGCTCTAGAATCACCTGTTGACAACCTGTACCTGGTGGATTGGAGCTGTGCCACGCTGGATCTGCGGGTTCGATGCACCTCCCTGAGGTGAATGATGCTTACCTAATAAGGTAGTGTGATAATATTGTGCTGTGTCAACGCAGCTTTGCTGAAGGATTAGTGAGTCAGCGCCAGGGAGGAAAATATCTATAAAATCTGTGTGGTATCACTGGCACTGTTACAGGATCGACTGGGGTTTCCCTTGTGTGATACCCTCAAAAGTGCTCTATGTGATCCAAGGTAGTTCAGTGTGATTTTATTTAGAAGAAACTGGAGAAAAGCCCCCCTTGTTAAAATTAAACCATATTATTAAGGTATTATTGTTCGGAGTATCCTTCGTGTGGTTAGGACGTTGCTTTCATGTGGTTTGGCAATTCTCGATGCTGCTGTAAAATTGAGACGGGTGAAATGTTTGAAATCGTTCTGCTTCTAGTCTCCGTCGTCAAACGCCAGTTGTTTTGTTAATGGCCATTACCTTGATGATATGAGCAGCCTATGTACCAGAAGCATGCTGCTCTTTCCAGCCATTTAAAGTTCCTCTGTGTCCATGTTTTGCTGTGGGACTCCTGTGATGCAACGTTGCTTTGGTCTGCCTTCTGTCTCATCTCGTTGTCCGTGCTAGAGAATCACTTTTTCATATATGGTCCAACCCCCTTTTCAAAACATCTCCGAAAATGTCTATCTAATATCACTCTGGCTTTGTCGGTTTAGTGACATGTAGCACGGAGTTCCTGTTTTGTTTGTCGCTTTTCCAAGACACGGATCCTCAATCAGACCCCGCTTATAGTGGTTGAGGTCATCTCATTGAGTCTCGCTGGATTGTAATACCATCCGTAAGACAGTAGCTTTTGTTCTCTGACATTTACAGCTGTGGGAGTTGAGTTTTTTTTTTTTCCCAGGTCTCACATAGTTGTGACACTCGGAAGTTTGTTGGTTGGATGTTCCTGGGAAACCCTGCTAGAAGTTCTTTGGAATAGAGGATTTCTCAGTGGGAGGATGGGGCTTTGGCGAGTTTGACGGAAGTCTGTCTTTGGATTTGTTTGTCGTGCGACGGTCATGGTGCTGCGTCTGACTTACCTTTGTCTCTCTCTGCCTTCTTTTTTGGTTTTGGGTTATTTGTTCTAGAAGATGTTTAACGTTGAAATGTGAAGGTAAGCAAATAATTAGGGGTTTTGGTGCCAATTTCCAAACGAAGTTAGATCGGTTTTAAAATCCCTGTTCACTGGCAAGTATCTTAATATCCGAATACCCCCCTTTGGGTTTATGACTTAATGTTTGTAAAACAGCTTGATGGTTTAAGTTGTATGAAACTAACACGTCACGTTTTTTTTCTGCTCTGCATAGCACACTTGGAGCATGTTGCCAAGTGTTTCTTGAGTGGAGATGTGCAAAGGTTTATGTGGAATGGTGTTTGTTTTCAGCATTTTATCCTACGATGAAACTAAGAATAAGCTAATTTTGAGGGGGGGGTGACATTGGCGATTAGCTGCTGTCATCTAGACCTACTTGACTGTGTCCACTCTGCTCCATGAGGTACCACCGTAAACCTGGTGTACATTGAGTCCTGGAGATGCTGAAGAGGAAATCCGTAAGGCCCCTGAGGCAGAGAGTCCCTGGAGAGCCAGGAACTACAGAAGATCTTGTTTCACACCTTTGTGGGCCCCGTCAGGCTGCTTGGAGTAGATAACGGCAAAGCTCTGCCTATTGCTCAAACACACTGAGTGGTTTTTCTGTCCACTTTACCGCCGAGTGTTGCTGAAAAAGATTATTGATCACATGGTGATTCATGGGTGTCAACTTGTTTACAGGTTTTTTTTTCCTGAACTTTTGACACAAGTTTAAACTGGACATGTTAGGACTTGTTTGTTTATTTGTAATTGTAATTCAAGAATAAAATCCAGTATCAACAGATCCAGTAATGCTGTCACTGTATTTCATAGGTATAGGTAATGTGTTTTTGGAGGCGTGATGATTCAGTGGGTGGCGCTGGAGCCTGGCGGCTTCAGGGATGTCCACTCGAATCCCGCCTCACTTCTTTGTGTGTGCAGTTTGCATGTTCTCCCCGTTTTGTGTGGGTTTCCCCCCCACAGTCCAAAGACATGCAGTTGGGTGCATTGGCGTCTGTAAGCTGTCCTGAATATGATGCATGAATGCGTGCGAGTGAGTGTTTTTGTGTTTCCTGTAATGGCCTAGAACAGGGATGAGGAACCTGATCCATGGAGAGCCGCTGTGGGTGCAGGTTTTTGGGATGACCTCTCAATCAGCAAATTATAAAGCAGTGGTTCTCAACTCCAGTCCTGGGGACCCACTGTTACTGGCTGATTGAGAGGTCTCCCGAAAAACTGACATCCACACCGGCTTTTAGTGGATCAGGTTCCCCACGCCTGGCCTAGAATCTTGGACGGGGTGTATCCCTGCCTTGTGCCCTATGCTGGCTTCAGCACTCCCCCTCCCCCTCACAACGCTGACCAGGATAAGCATTGAGGCGATGGCTGGACGGACGGATGGATGGATGGAGGAAGCAGTTATCCATTTCATGGGGGCAAGAGCAAAGGCTATTGTGGGACATTAACCTGCACCTTGTATTACTGAATGCTCTCGACATCATAATCGCTGTGCGTATTGCTTCTCCAGTTTGTAGATTCCTCCCAATTGTTGTCTGGATTTTCAACTTTGTGTCATGAATGAAATCTAATGAAAAGAACCAGTCTGAATACAAATTAAAACGGTCATACAGTCACAAATAATGTGTAACCTGTAGCCTGATAAATATATGGCAGTGTACCTTATGCCTTATCTAGTTGCTTAATGCCTAAGAAAATGAAAGGGCTTTGCTCATTGGCTAAACAACAATGTTCCATCTATGGCCATTTCAGGTTCCTAATCCATCAGGGCAGTAAGATATAGGTACCTAGCTGGGCCACCCAGACCTAAGTGTTGCATTTAAACTAGTAAACAAGTTTTCTTTTAGTTTTGTGGGGGGGGGGGAAAACAACTGAAAGACCTCAGTTTTTCAGTGACACTATTTTGAGATGATGTGGTTGCTGTGTGTGTCCAAAGCCCACCTTTATGTTTACCGGTTTGCTCTATAGTCAGAATCCGTTCACACTCTCGTTATCATCGAACGTGACCCCTGTAGACTCATCTTATGGACTTTCTGCTTATAAACATTCACCACAAATGCTACGGTGGGCACTCCTACCAAAGTGCTACTTTTGAGTTCACTATGTTCAGTGGAATTGTACCTTGGAAGCGGCCGGATTGGAATGCAAATTCATGGAATTTTTGTGGCGCATCTGTGCCGCCAATTGCCTCCTCTGGACTCTTTTTTTTTTTTTTTTTTTTTTTTTTTTTTTGGCGTTTTTGTTCTTGGCGCAGCCGTACCAGATACATTTTATGAGTAATATAAGCCAGGGCCTTGGATGATGATTTAGTCCAGGGTTTCCCAGTCCCATCCTTGGGGATGCACAGGCAGTCTGTTTTTGCTCCCTCTTAATTCCTACTGGTAGGGAGCAAAAACGTGAATTGTGTGGGAGGGAGCGAAAACATGGACCGTCTGTGGGCCCCGTGGACGGGGTTGGGAGACATTGATCTAGCCTGAGGCCTGGCATGGCTGTTTGTGCCGTTATAAGACTCACAACTTCTTCACATAGGACTTTTCACATCCTCCACTATTACGCAACAGAGCTGACCTGCTCCGTTCACTATTATGCTGAGGTCATAATAAAACATAGCACTTACAATAATACAGGATATTATTTTATGTCAATAAGCCACACACCTATTTGCCTGTTTAGGGAATAGATAGAGCAGAGTTAGTGTTATTTGATGTTTAACATGATTATGAATTTAATACAATAGTCGTGAAACAAAATAACATGATAACGTGATTCTCTGGTTAGGCCCGGGCAATTTATTTGTTCCCATATGCATGTCATGCTGGGTTGCAGTCATTGTTGGGTAGACTCCCATACCTGCAGAAATGGCCTGGTAATGAAAGCAGTGTAGCTGATTATAATAGCTGTAAGACTGAGAGCAGTGGCTGACCGTAGAGTATTAGAAGCAGCAGTGTGGTGTCCCATAGAAAAGGGATGATTGAAAAAATGCCACAGTGGTCCTTTATCAGTATGGCATGATGCAGGACTGGCCTGGATGGAGGAAGACGTTATCTGCTGTGAATAAAGGCTGGAGTCATACACTGGTGTTGGACAGAAGGAGGATCTTCTCTGCCAGAGAAGCGGCAGTGTGGCAGGCAGGCATCACTGCTGCCCCAGGCCGGGTTTCCTTGGAAACCAGCACAATGCCCGCACGCCACTTGTTTCTCTCCATCACAGATTTCCCATGTGGAGAATGGGGATTCCAGACTGTAGCATTAATCATCATTCACCAGTGTGTGGATTGGCGTCTGGCTCTGTCGGGTAAAATTCCGTGTCTATGATGGGAAGGTCGCCGATTCAGATCCCACAGCGGGCAAAGTGAGTGCCCTGGCCAACCCTGTTCTCTAAAATGTATCTGCTCAATAAAGAAACGCAGATGTAAAATGTTCAATATGGTTGTGTCTGTCAAGTTATCACCACGAGGGATTTGTTTATTGGTTTAGTTAAAACGATCTTAAAATTAAGCTGTATATATTAAAAAATCAGGAACGTTATGAAGTTTAAATGTCTTAAGATGACATTTCTAATTTAAAGTTATGAATTTTTGGTATTAGTCAGTCATATGAACAAAACGAGAACCTGGAAAACTGGGTTTCAGCTGTTAAATAGCTTTATTGCTTTGTGTCTTATTCTTGTTGAATTATTCAACTTGTTATTCGTTT
>JAAGVU020000008.1:12704897-12715670 GCA_011763525.2 Mormyrus iriodes
AACTGGGTTTCAGCTGTTAAATAGCTTTATTGCTTTGTGTCTTATTCTTGTTGAATTATTCAACTTGTTATTCGTTTAATAATGAAGCACTTTACTGTGCTTGTGATTAATCATTATATAACATTCTGTTTATATAGTCGTTTTATTATTGTTCTTATTCTAATGTAATTGTGTATTTATGTCACATCATATAATTGTTGAGTTTGCATCATTTCTCCATGAGAAGAGAGAACTTGGCGCAAAATGAGGCTCCACAAGACATCTCCGCCTTCACACTGTGAAAGAGGAGTGTTTGTATTGCATCCATCAATCTCCTATAACTGCTAATCCTGTCGGGTGTCAGAGGGAGGCTGGAGCACGTCCCAGGAATCACTGGGTATGAGGCGCAGGGAACACCCTCACGCATTAGAGGCAGTTTAGAAACGCCCATCCACCTAACCACATGTTTTTGGGCTGCGGGAGGAATCCTTTGCAGACACGGGGAGATGGCGCAAACCCCTTAAACGCTGAGCTGGCAGTGGGAATGGGTCCCCCAGCCTTTGAGGCAAGGTTAGTCCTTCGAGTGGCTGTGCTTGTGTGCTGTAGACATTCAAATTTTTCAAGTCTTTAAGACCTGACAAAGCTCTTAACTCTTCAGGCTTTCACATTATGAATTATAAGCCATGCAACTGAATCACTAATTGGTTTTAATTTTCCAAGTATTAGATAAATGAGTGTGTAATGAATCGCAACAAAGGTTGGCCTGTCCCTGAAACCGCTGAATTAGAGATGGTTTTCTCTGTGTGCGTGACAGTCACACGTACGTCTTTACGTTTTTTCTGGCATTGCAAGTAATTGAGATATTAATACTTGGGAGCGTGGGTGGCACTGAAAGCTAAAATTGTGTTGCTAGTTCTGTTGAATTGTCTCCTGCTGTTTGCTATGCAGACTCCTGACCTCCTGGACAGAAAAACACTGTAAGCCTTTGTGACAGCTGGGCTCGTCTTTCTTGAACTGGCTGTTCTGATTTCAAACCTCTTTATTTGTTGACAAGGAAGGAAAAAATAATTCTTTGCCACATTTGAAGGCCTCAGGTCCTCATTCACAAAATGAGACTTGATGTTTGTTGTGCAAAGCGAGGCTGTTGGGTGTTTTTTTTTTTTTTTTTTTGTTCTGCTGGCTTTTGAGAAGCGTATGCGTTGGTAGTTCTTTTATTAGCTCTTATTTCTGGGAGAAGTTGCTTTGATGCTGATTAAATTGAATTAAAAAGCAAACTTGAAGGAGTTTTGAAATTTCGGTGTGAGAATAAAAGTTGAAATTGCAGCTTGTGAACTTGATTGGTAGTGTAGCTGGGGTTACAGCGTGTAACAGCACTGAAACACCGTCCTGTTATTCAGGCACGTGAGCTGGATTAATATGAGGAGCACAGGCTTGGATCTTACTGGAGGTTACAGTGTAATGAGGTCTCAGGAGCTTGGCATCATTGACAGATTCAGTCGTCAAAATATAGTGTAGAGAGTAAACATCAAAACTGGATGACCAGGGTGTGTGTGCCTGCTCCCTGCGGTCCTGGTTCTGTGTGCTGGCACCCATGTCAACAATGGGGCAGTGCTCCAGCTGAACGGGTCAGGGATCTGTGCCCATGTCTAGAAGGTTGTGGGCTTGAATCCTGTGGCTGGTTGGCTGGAAGGGGAATCATATTACCTATAACCCAGAAATGTGCTACACGCTTGGTGATTCTGCTCCCTCACGCAAAACTTTCTCACCTATATATACGTATCTGTACCTCTGATGGAGAGCATTTAGGGGTGTGTGGTGATTGCAGATGAATGAAAAACCTCTGTCTGCAACACAGTTTATTTAGGACTGTGTTTTCCAACCCGGAAGCTGGGAGGGAGCAAAAACGTGGACTGTCAGGGGGTCCCTGAGGACTGAATTGGGAAACACTGATTTGGGAGCTGTTTTTGTCTGAAGCAACATACGAGTTATGTTTATCAGCTTAGTCATATCAAAACACCACCAAAGTCAGCCCTTTATTTTCATGACTATTTTGGCTGGCAAGTCAAACAATAGGGCACCTTGTTTGGCTAATCAGTACCTCATAACCTTAGTTAACTAATTAAGTGAGATGATGATGAAATGTAACAGATGCATGGATTGGCTGGGGTGCCCCAAGGACAGTTCGGGGAACTAAAGCTGTTGTTCTATCCACCCATAGGCATTTCTAGAACTAACAGATATACATTTACTGCCGTACACTGTTTTCCTTGGGGCCTGGTTCTCAGTACTGTATTTGCAAGACCACTAACTGTAGAATGACTGTAGCTTGTACGAGAATGCTGACTGTAGCCATATGGTGATAACTGTAGAGTAATTGTAGCTTGTGTGAGGTGTTTGTCAGGTGCGACAGTAAATTTACAACAGCAGAGGTGTCAGTGAGCAGAGCACAGAGCGTCACTTTTGTCTGTGGTTTGCACCCATCCTGCGGTTTTAATCATGTATCCATTACGGTGTTAGAAAAAAAAACCTGGAGTTTGGTTGCTAAACTGAACGGTGTGTGACTGACGCTAGTGTACTGGTATATTGGACACAGGCGAAGTGGGTGTGCCCTTGTCTTTGATGTGCCGTTTTTTCATTATGCGTGAGTTTCAGTGTTTTAGAGGTGAAACATCCCAAATATTTCAGATTTCAGCGCCGTCATTCCTAATAAAAAGCTAAAAACGCCTGTAGAAACTGCAGTAATGTTGCACTGATTGCCAGGTCTTCTCTCTGGATATCCAAGATATCACTGCAGAGGATATCCAGATTGTGTAACACTGTGCGCTTCGTCTCGGGTACTCACTCTCTCTACTCCATTTTAAGGGGTCAGAATGGTGCAAGAGACATGGCCACTTTTGGGCCTTTGTAGAGCGTCCTTTTCCTGACTATGGAGAGATACGGGCTTGTGTTTTTACTGCCACCAGATGTTGAGAGCTTTTCTTTCAAACTGAACTTTGACTCTATTCAAAATAAACCACAACAGCTGTTTGCCTGCATGAGGAGAATCAGCGTTCCCCCGAGGTGTAATTTTCAGACGTTCCCTTGGATCCATTGCTGGTGGAACTGAGCCACGGGGTGTCTTGGTGTTAAGGGATGTTTTTAGGGGGTGGGCTCTCTGATTTAGCTCATGAGGTCTCCTGTTCGATTTCTAATGTTCATGTGGCATCAGGCAGCAAGGTTTGGATTCATATCTGAGGGGCAGCTAGTTCCTTTAAGTTCAGCTGTTGTATTATTGAGCAGATACTTAAGCTGAGTCTTTTCAGTGGCCTTATTGGGTGTAAAATTGATGGAAGTGCCAGATGATTGAATGTAAGTGTCGAATTTCCACCATTGCTCCGGTATGGCTTCTACCCAAGTGGTAACCTTAGGAAGGCGGGCTGTGTGCTTTCAGTGTATTTCTGCTGCGTAAATGTGCATATGTGGGCCAGCAGCTTAGTATTTAAGGACATGGATTCATAACCCAGAGGTTCGAGTCCCAGGAGAGGTGTGGCCAAGGGACCTTTAACCTGGATGTCTGTAGTTAAATGTGAAATTGCATAGTTAGGTAACTAAGGGATGACGTGTAGCGCTGAGACCCTGTGCTAGAAAATGGTGATGCTAAACACTGAAAAAAGCTGTAGTTAATTTTGTAAGGCTGTGATGTGGTGAGCCTGTAACATCAAATGTGGTGAGTTTGTAACATTCCGCGTGTGCTGTTTCTCTGACTGGTCTTGGCCTGGAGCCAGTTGCTGGAAGCGTGGGGCATAACATGGGCTGCACATGGTCTCGTGCCGCATGCCGCCACACTGCGGACGGTTTACAGTCTCTCGTACATCAGAATGGCACGTGTTCAGATTGTGGCAACGATCCTGTGTCTCTGAGACAATCAAGCAAACACAGTGAGATGATCTCACATCCTGGCTTTGGGTTCAAACAGCAGTACTGAGAGCTTCAGGGGATGCAGCGTGTGCTTTCTGCCTGGTGAATGAAACCACTCTTTATAAAGCCCCTTACACAGCTAATCCCCAGCAAATCTTAAAAGTTGAATTAATTAAGACTAATGTCTTTACGCTATTGCTGAGAATTAGGGTGCAATATGACTATAATTCAAGGGTTCTCGACTGTTTATTATGACAGTTTGTGTAATTTAAAGAGTGGAACTTCTAGTGTATGTTCTTTTTGTTGACTATTTAGGATACCCTGGGAAAAGCTTTAAAAAATATTTTTTTGTTTATACATCCTGAATTACTCTCTCCTTGAGAAATGTCAAATCAAATACAATGACTGTGGGGGGGGTCGGAGTAGCTCAGCTTTGCTAAAGTCGAAAGCTAATCGCAGTCTTGCCGTTCCCATTCCTGTTCCCGTTCCTGTTCCTCAGCAGTTTCCAGGTCTTCCTGGTCACCAGCATAATAGGCCTGTGTTGTGGTGAAGTGGATTAAGTGTGAGAGTTCTTTATCATTGGCTTCTAGGAAGTGCCGGGCAGACTCCCCGGGCGCCTCCACATGTCAAGGGCCAAGCCATCCTCCCGGCAGAGCTGTGCTCTGACCCCATGGAGGGGCCATATATGGATTACAGGGCCTCGTTCAGCTGTGCTTAGAGAGTAAGACCAACCCCGGTTCTGCGTCTCAGTTGAATAGGACCAGGAAACAGTATTCCCCATTTATGTCAGAGCTGGTTCCTGGAAACATGCATATATTTCTAATTTATGATATTTTATTCAATTTTTCCTTATTGAAAAATAAATGTTTGTGTTTTTGTCTTGCCCCATGTATTTACTAGAAAAATATATTCTTGAAGCTGCATGGCACTATGTTGGTTATCACAGTTTCCCAGATGCACCATTTCTGTCCGGGCCCCTGTGCCGGGAGGAGGGGGAAGGGGATCCATGATGACTGGATCTCTGTTAATGAGGTGAAGGGCTCCCACAGGTCACCGCGTGCGTTAGGCTTACGCCCCCTGCCACACGCGGTGGGTATGGCGACCATCCCTCTTGTATAAATGGAAAAACTCCCCACCCCAAGGCAGTGATTTAAAGCCGATCCCAAAATGTTCTGCCCGGCCTCCTCCCAGTCCTCCAGCATGATTCGTCGTGCTGTTTTTACACCCAGCTGTGTCAAAGGCAGGTCAAAGTTCAGCTCCTGCTTGATTTACGTGGGTCATGAGCCCTGCCCTTACAGTGTATTTTTAACACATTTAGTTACAAGTTGATTCAGACAAGTTTAATATGTTTCGGCGACGCGAGCCAGCTTAAAAGCCCTTAGATATCAGGGCTAAGTGGCTGACTGCGTTCAGTGACTGAACCCCCCCCACCCCCAAACATGCAAATGAGTGACGCGGATTTAAATGGTGACACCAGACCACAGAAGGCGGAGACGCAAATGTTTCCCCACGGGCTTTACAATTGCTGCATTGTGTGTGCTGCTGCTGCTAGCGATTCACCCCAACACAACAGCCCTGTTGTCCCAGTAGCAGGATGCTCGCACATGCTCAGTAGGTGCCATCTCTGGGGTGGGCTACCTCGCACGTGCTCAGTAGGTGCCGTCTCTGGGGTGGGCTACCTCGCACATGCTCAGTAAGTGCCGTCTCTGGGGTCGGGCTACCTCGCACATGCTCAGTAGGTGCTGTCTCTGGGGATGGGCCTGTGATCGGAAGGTCCTTGGCAGAATAATCTCATCTCTGTTAGATCCCTTAACCCCATAAGAAATACTCCTAGGGCACCAGATAAAGGGCCTGAGCCTATGCTTGGACCTTGATATATAATATGTATAATATATACACACACACACACACACACACACACACACCTTAACTACACATATATCTCTGTGTCTCGAAGGAGTGAAAGATGGGAAATGGGAAGCGTTCCAATGTACCTGTACTTGGGCAAATGGTAAAGAAAGGACATTTCATTTCACACTCATGCTCACCATTTTACAATGAGCATTGTTATTACTGACTGACACACACGGAGCCCGCTAAGAAAGTGTTCTGACTTGCTGTATATAAGTGAGTGTGTGTGTGTTCCTACACATGTGTTTTTGTAAATATTACATTGTGAGGAACAGATTTCCCCACAATGTGATTAAAAACCTGTACCTTTTTTCCTTTGTGGGGACCAGATTTCCCCACAAGGATAATCTCAATTTTATAAAATTCTGTGAACCAATCAAAAAATTATTTTGTTTGGTTACTTATGGTTAACGTTAAGGATGTCATGGATGTGTGTGTGCGTGTGCTTTGTCTTTATTTGCAGTACTCTGCATGTTTTTCTTTTTTTGCATCCTTAACCCTTAATATGATCTTGAATTGTGGTCGTTTAACTCCTGTTTGGGGTTTTTAAAATGTTTGAGAGAGATTGTTCTGAGAGTGGGTAATTATTATTAATTGCTAGCCTTAAAGAAATTGGTCGATTCATGCTTTAATTAAGGATTACTTAATAATTCATAAATACTGAATAATTTACTAACGTAACCTTAAACGGAATATTAATTTCTGCCCGTTTTATTTTCAAACAAGAATGTTAAGTCCTGTTAATGAAGCCCTTTGTTTATTAAAAGGAACACCCCCATGATTGCCTTTCTTAAAAGACCTATAGCTTGTAACTCATGAATGTGAATCAGTGTCACAGTGTGAGCCAGTGGCTATAATAGTACAATTTAGGCCAATTTAAAGGCTTGTTGGAACAAAGACAGACTGGGGGTCCAGGAAGAGCATTTGGAAAACTCATAAAGTTTCCAGCATCCTGCATGCCTCCCAAAAACAGCCACATTTTAGTACTTTAATCCTGGGTGTGGCTGACCAGGCCAGCCTTTGTGTGAATAAAATGTATCTGTCTGTCCGTTTGTTTTGACAAATTTAACAAACATTGGGCCTCATTCCCTTATATAATAAAGTTTTTTTTTAAAGTTCCTAAGAAGAGTCCATGTCAGATTCAAAACACATTCTTAAACCTCAGAATTGTTCGCAAATGTGTCCTTATAATGATGAATCCTATTGTCCTTGCTAATTGAAAGCACGTACCAGGTCTTCCTCATTAGCATATGTAGACGCCCTGCCAGTCCCCATGAAAAGGTATGAGTTTGCAGGACCGTGTGAAAGGGTGCGGAGAGTGAGGCGCTGAGGGTGCTGCAGCACCCCCTATTGTTTGGGTCTGGATCTCCTTAATTGATATACTAGCACTAGTAAATTAAATATTTCTTTGAAATACTTATATATATTATCGGGGCTGACAGAAATAGGGGGGATATCAGAAAATAATGGGGGAAAAAATCACATTGCAATATTTTTGGGTTTTGCTATCACCGTGTATAATTCCGCCTTTTGCAGGTCAACAAGTTTCTAAGAAGGTGTTTCTGATCTTTCGTTATAAATCAGTGCCTTACTGAGGCCACTTTGCCATGCATGCAGAGTGTGAGAACAAAACATCTAATGAAGATTGCTGTCCTGTATCACACAAAGTCATTTTGTCATTTTTTAGCTACATTAGTTTAGTTGTGAAACCGCACCTTAAACATTTTTAGCCGCTTTTAAATAATTTTTGACTCTTCCACGATGTGGCTATTGCATGAGTGCCCATTGCAATGTCGCGATAAACATCACACCCTCCATAACAAATATAACATTACAACATTATACAACTATAGAATTAAAGAAAATGCACCAAGCAATTATTTTGCAAAAACTTGTCTGCACTGAAATGTGTGTAAGTGTTCTCTTGAGTGTGCCTAGATTCTGTTATAACCCAAGAACAAATCCCAAACAAGAAAACATTGATGAATGTCGGAAACGTGAAAACTGCATAAGTGGGTTTTAAGAAGAAATTATTCCCTAAGAATGGTTGGTGAGTGAGGCCCACTCTGCTTAAAGAGAAGCTGATATAGTTACTTGATCTGATTTCAATAAGATGTCAATCAACAAAATAGTGCTCTATCGTTGTAGTTTTTTTATAAATAGATGTTATATCTAGTTGGTTTTTGTGAGATTTGTTTTATGTGTCCCTAAAGGAGGAAATGGAGTCTCCTTCATGGTCATGTGATGTCTGCTCAGAGCCGAGGAATCTGGGATGATTACAGTGAATCTTTCTTCTGTCAAACTCTGTTCAGCCTTTTGATATCCTGCCCTCCTGACATATCCCCCCTCCCCACAGGAAATGACCTAGAGGCTTCACGGACATCCACCACAGGCCGCCGATTCTGGGAACTGTTTCTGTGGAGACGGTGAAAACTACCTCAGCAGGCAGAGAGGGGAAGAGCAGAGTGCCTGTGATAACAAAAAAAGGCCCCGCTGGCTTCAGACCGCCATCAACTCCACCCCCCCCCCCTCCAGCTGGGCCTGCGTGGACCGTTCCACAGGAAGGAGCATCGCAGAGTCCAGTCAGTGGGAGGAAACGCAGTACTGCTGTAATCCCCGTCATTTTTGTTTCCTCCTCTTGCTGCTGACCATTGTTCCCATCTCCAGGAAAGCCTTTATTTTCCTTTCCCCACAGTACTTTCAGAGTTATATTTACCTGTGTCTATCGCTTTTTGTGTGTGTGTGTGTGTGTGTGTGCGTGCGTGCCCCACAGACTTGTTCCCGTGTTGAGGATCTCACGCCAGATGACTCGTCACTCGTCCCAAGTGCAGATGTGATGTGGAGGTGTCGGATTTCCTGCCGCTGACTCTCTGTGGGGCTGACCCTGCCCACCTGTACGGCCCCTCCCCCCCCCCCCCCCACACCTTTTGATGGCCGAATTGCGGCACGGCTACACCGGGTAGCCAGTCCCAGGCCGTGAGACCACATCCTCCTGCTCTGCCTCCCCCCCACCCCCCAATTCCGCCGTTGCTTGGAATATGCCCCCTAGGGATACTGTGACTTTAGGTGGCCCGTTGGTGCAGCGTGAGGCCTTCTGCGCTTAGACCGGCGTGGGAGCGTCACCGCAGGCCCCACAGAGGCTGATATCAGCTCTCCTGGTAGCCAGCAGGTGGGAGGACCCCCCTCCGAGGCTCACTGCGTCCCCTATGTATTGTTGCAGCGCGCAGGACAGTAAGATGGACTACAAGCGGCGGTTTATGCTTGGCGGGTCCAAGCAGAAGGTGCAGCAGCACCAGCAGTACCAGATTCCCGAACTGGGCCGGGCTATCGGTGGACCCCTCGGTTCCTCGTGCTCTGGGCCGGCCCCCATTGGCGGCTGCGGGCACCCGCCCCCCTCTCCTGGCGGCGCCGGCGTCACCCCCACCCCCGGCAGTGCTGTGGCCGACATCCAACAGGGCATCTCCAAATACCTGGACGCACTGAACGTGTTCTGCCGTGCCAGTGCCCTGCTCACCGAGCTCTTCAGCGGGGTCTTCCACAGCTCCCACTACGCCAAGGCAGCCGCGCAGCTCAAGGACGTGCAGGACCACGTCACGGAGGCGGCTGGCCGGCTCACGGCCGCCATAAAACCCGAGATCGCCAAGATGCTGATGGAGCTGAGCGCTGGGGCAGCCAGCTTCAAGAACCAAGACGACTTCAACCTTCAGGACGTGGAGGTGAGCCGGGGGACTCTGTCCAGGGCCAGATCTAGGCATAGGCAAACTAAGCAGATGTCTAGGGTCCGAGCAACACAAGGGGGCTCCGGTAAAGTCCCCAGTCATGAAATATAGCGAGGAGGATCACGCATAGCGTCCCTGAAAAGGTACATCCGGTCCTACCTCCTTCTGCAACTTTTACCATTGCCAACAACCCCCCCCCCCCCCAAACAATTGGGCTCTGAAGGGCATGAGATCCACATGAGCTTCGGCCACCGCTGACCACGTGCCGTCAGTGTTTGCTGTTGATGTTCGTTGTGGTATGTCTTGATTTTCTATTTAAACATAGCCGTGTTCTGGTTGGACTCAGTCCTAGAGGTCATACTGCTCAGTTCTTGACCCACCTTTGGGCAGACTCAAGCTGGGCGTATTACCCAGGATTCCTCAGTGCCACCTGCTGGGCTGAGATGCTTGGCCGGCACCTTATTTTCCTCACCTTTCTACATTGTGTTTGTTTACAGTGCGACAGCATTGTTCACAGTTTGCACACGGGCAGGCGAACATGCAAAAATGAGCAAGGACTGTCGTGTGACGTGAGGCCTGGGGACGGGCTCTGTGTCTGTGTGCCTGGAAGTCTCGCTCCAGCCACCCCGGCTTCTCAGAGGGCCAGACTCGAACCAGTTCTCAGTCACAGATACCTCCAGGTACCATGTGGAAATCCCCAGGGCTTTTAGGCTGCCCTATCTGTTGTTTCCAAGGCAACATGGTGACCAGTGAGAGCTAAGTGAGAGACGTCCCATATATAAGGTCTAACAGCCGTGTGTGGGTCGGGGTCAAAGGTCACGTTTGCGTATGTTTTCATTTATCACTTATCCTCTGCCATGTTTTTCTTGGCTGTAATTCCAACCTTTTTCTAGCTGTTGCTGTTTCTCATCATTTTGGGAAATGGTGTAACGGGGCGGGGGGGGGGACGAAAACAGGCTTTGTTTAGGATCAGTCACTGCAACTGCAGCGTCGAGGGAAACTCTACCAAGATCTAGTGTGGCGTCCTGCCCATCCTGCTGCCAGATGGGGGGGGGGGGGGGGTCCTCAAACTGCTCCTCCTCCGCTCAGCAGAAGGATCCGGAAGGAACCGGAAACCTGGCGTTTCTGGACACTCGCGTCAGACTGCCGGGCTCAGGACAGCATGCTGGTTGGCTGTAGGTAACTTGGTGTGAACAAGGAGACTTTTTTTTTTTTTTTTTTTTGTATAGCAGTGTTTTTGTGGGGCGGGGGGGGGGAGGGGCTCGGG
>JAAGVU020000008.1:12715712-12785289 GCA_011763525.2 Mormyrus iriodes
GGGGGGGGGGGGGGGGGGGGCGCGGGGGCTTGAAGCTGTAAGGAATGCTGGAATGTTGAGCCGGCACCCCCCCCCCCCCCCCCCGTCCTGCTGAAAAGCCCAGCCAGGATGGGGAAACAAAAAGTGATCTTTCCTCCTAGAGAGTATGCTTAGTCAACTTGTCGCAAAACAGGGGACATGCAGCTAGCTGAGCAGCATCAGTTATTATTATTATTATTATTATCATCATCATCATCTGTACTATTCACTGTCATTGCCATGATTCTGTTGCCATGGAGATGGCAAACCCTAATTATTTGCCTCGTCCTGGGAGCTTGCTAATGGAGAACAGTGATCAGATTGAGAGCATTTGCTGGGCTTCATATTTGATTGGATATGAGGCAGATGCTCTCAGCTCATTGGGCAATGGCAGTGTGTGAAAGAGAGCTTCTGCTGTTCATTCATGTAAATTGCTGTAGAAGGTAATGTAGGTCGCAGCTGGGAGTCGCTCTGAGTAGCGCGTGTTGCAGGAGGAGATGCAAGATGAATCCTTGTACCTTATCAGGGCTGTCAGAGAGACCGGGACTTACGGAGGTCACGTGACTGCCCAGCTCTGCAGCAGTGATTAAAGCACACAGCTCAGAGTTTCCTAAGAGGAGATTTCTGTTGGTCGTTCACATCCTGGAGCAGCCTGTCATGTCGGGGCAGAGTTTACACCATTACACCGCTGGCTGGAAAATGGCCCATGTTTTGGCATTCGGTGTACTCTGTGGCTGTGGGGGTGAATGAGTTTAACTCTTTTGTAAAGATACTTTGCGTGGCTGTTTTGAATGCTGCCACAAAGCCACCCCGTCAGTGCCATGCAGGATACACGGTTATGCCCATTCGCCTTCATCACCAGAGAGTGTGAAATGAGAGGTAATTATGCAGAGTCTGGGGTGCACTTGTGTGTTTGGTCGTGAATAGGCTGCCTTTCTGCTCAGGCTCTATGAATAGTGCTGTGCTTAGGCTGTAGTGGGGGGGAAACACAGTTGAGAGAGAGACCTCCAGTGCCTTTTCTCAAAACCCCCACATGCTGTTGCCGCCCTGGTGGTGGAATGTCAAATACTTGGTGATCTGTGCTAGGTTGTAGCACTGGGGGGGCAGTATATTCGAGTATTGGGGGGGGGCAGTATATTTGAGTATTGGGGGGGGCAGTATGTAGCCAGGGCTGTGTGTTATAGAGTTATTGGTCACTACAGTTTGACACTAACCTTTGTTACCTGTGGCCAATCTGAACTGTTGAAGGGAGGACCAGGACTGTTAACTTGCCAGTCAGTGGGATTACCAAGGGTCGTTCTGTCTGCTTTAACCCCATCTGAACTGAGAGAGTAACCCATGGGAAACGGGTCTTTCATAACTAGTTAATTGACAGAGCATGATAATCCCACCAGTCATTTATTCGTATTATTTTTCTTGTATGTCTTGAATTATTCTTTCCATCCATTTTCCAAACTTTTGTCCAGCACGGGATCATGGGGGCGGCATAGGACAGAAGGCAGGGGGCGCTGTGGACAGTACAGTGCCATGTCCCTCTCAATCGCCGCCTTTCTTTGTCTTACTCTGACTGAGGAGGATCTGCATGTTGTTTGGGGCCCTGACAGTCTTTGAATATGATATGAATGCAATGTAGAGTGTAACATGGGGAGTTTTGCGAAATGGTCGTGAGCAGCCCCGGCGTCTAACCTGCGATCAGCGGGGGCGGGGAAGGGGAGGGGGGGCGCTCGTATGGGATCGAGACCAACTGGCTTAACATGAAACCCGAAACGGTGAGTAAACAGAGTGCTTAAGTGAAGGTGTAACTCAGAACGGGGGCCGTGGTGGTGGATTAGCAGGAATCCCCCCCCCCCCCACGAGACTCCGTCTGAGACAACACATGGGAACAACAGCGATGTGGGGGGGACAGGGTTGAGGAGGAATGTGTATCTGAGCATAATGAGTCCCATTTCGGCCATTGTGTCCTACTCTTTGAAATGGAGAGAGGGACTTACCCCCCCTAGCCGCCGCCCTTGAAGGAAGGGGTATTTTTCAGCATGTGGGGACATGCGTGACAGCAGCATTGCATTCCTTGCGCTGTGCTGCATTTTCCAGCCAAATCAGCGGTGGGGCTCCAAGGCTCGTGCATGCGGTTCAGGTCGCCACAGTGACGGGCCGCTGTGTCCTGTCACTGCTTTCCTCGCCGATCCGCGGGGTGACTCGATGCGCGACGTGAGCATCCACCGCTGGAGACCATGTACTTTGTGTTCTGATGAGGCATGCTGAAGATAACGTGGGGTGCTAGGTGTCGGTGCTGAGGTTTTTGGGAAATTCCTGCCATGCGGCCTCTATGGGGGTGCAGTGTGATTCTGGTCTTCTCTACTGGGCCGGGGGGGGGGGGATAGGCAGGGGCTGGTCTCTGACTCCAGATCAGTTTAAAAATCCATTGATTCACAGATAGGAGGATGGGCTGATTGGGAAGTGACTCTCATTACGATGGGGACCTTGCTGACTGTGACCTTCCCAACTGTGACCTCCCTGACCTTACTTGCCGCAATCTTTCCCAGTGCTGACCTTCCCGACCGTGATCTTGCCAACCGCAACCTTGCCGACCTCTCTGACCGTGACCTTACTGTCTCCCGCCAGGTGCTGGGCCGCTGCTTCCTTACCGTCATGCAGGTACACTTCCAGTTCCTGTCACAGGCGCTGCAGAAGGTACAGCCAGTGGCGCAGTCCTGCCTGGCGGAGGCGCTGGCGCAGGCCCAGGAGCGGCGTGGTGGAGGAGGCGGGGCCGGCCGGCCGCAGGTCTCCACCGCCGGATCGCTCAGCGAGCTGGAGGAGGCCTCGAGGTCCTGGAAGGCCGCGGCGGAGGTACGTGAACAGCATCGACGTGGCGTTGATGCGTTCGGGGGGGTAGGCGCTTTTTGAGTAAAGCAGCCGGAGAATTTCTGGCCTCTGATTCAGCATCGCACCTCCATTCAGCTGCAATCAAGAGCCAATCAGCACACTAACTGAGCTGGACTTCGCTGCAGTTCATTGAAGTCAGAATTCTTTGAGTGTAATTTCTTCCCTTGATATATATCCTGAGTGAATTTCATACTGTCCTGTGTGATTACGGCCCTTTGTTCAGAGAGAGACGCTTGCGTTTGACATCGCGTGGACACAGTCTCTGTTACTTGCTGTACTTGTTTAAACATTCCTGTCCCTGTACTGTTATTGTCCAGCTTAATTTACTTTGCCCTTTCACCCAAACCCACCCGCACCCCAAACCAATGAAAAATAAGATTTTGTGTCAGGCAGGGGGTAGGGTGCGGGGTGGGGTATCTGTGCATCTTCGCCATTCCCACTCAGTGGGAGCTCCCAGACTGTTCGTACTCTCCCAGGCTGAGGCTCAGCGGCTGCTCGTCTGCCCTGGGGCCCCTGGCCCACCCGCCTCCCTGCGGCATAGCCACTTGGCCGACAGCCACACACACTCTTATGCATGTATCAGCGATATAGCTTAAAAACCGAGTGGGGAGCGTAGATGGAATCGGACTGCAGGAGTTTAAATAAAGCAAGATCATTAATAAGCAAATTGATTGCCTAGTTTTGTTTTATAGGGGGTAGTGGAACTCTCAGAGTTGTCAAAGCCCCTAAGGATGGTCATTTTGCATTATGCCCCGCCCTCCGCTTGTCCTTGAGCCACTTAGAGCAGAGGTGGGAGGTCCTGCTCTCCTGATTGGTTGTCTCCCGTGCCATTCAGGCCACGGCTCGGCTCAGGGAGAAGGGCCGCGACGGCTGCCTGGCGGGCCTCCAGGTCCAGCGGCTTTTCTGCTCGCACAGCCCCACCCTCCCGGAGCAGCAGCTGAAGGAGCTCAATCTGAAGATCGACAGTGCCCTGCAGGTGGGCTGCATCTGTGCCGTGCTGTGACACTGCCCTAACTACTCATGACTTTAAATGCCTTGGGTACCGTTTTGGAAAAAGGCACCGTTCTGGTAACTCTGGAAAAGAGAATGGCCTCAATACAATTGAGTTTAAACTGACTATTTTGGATTTCTAAAAGCATGTAGCCTCCAAGCACAACAGTGTCCTGCTGCATTTAGAAGGCCCAGCGACCCCAGAACACCTCTGTGTCATAGGCACTAACGAACGACGTTTCTGACAGGCCTACAGGGCGGCGCTGGAGAGCCTGGGACACGGCGAGTATGCGCTGAAGGCCGCTTTTCACCTTGACCCCAAAGCTGCAGAAGAGTCTCTGCAGGTATGGGTCTGAGTGGGCTCCTGTCTCCAGGGTGGGCTTAAGCTCACATGATCCGTGTGACCCTGGTGCATGTTTCCGTGCCTCATAACATGGAAAGCCTGCCCCACTGTCTCAGTGACAGACAGTTTCATTTAGATTTTTTCTTCCTTTTGGGCCATTTTTTAGTGTAAAGATTTCATTTGTGAAGGAGAACGCATCTTCTGTTAATTGGTACAGAACCTGTTATGCATGACAGAGAGGGTTTTTGTAACTGACAGGTGACCTGCACCTTCTTGTGCCTTCCTGCACCATTCTATGCCCTCCCATGACTTCTTGTGCCCTCTTGTCATCCCGTGCCCGCTCATGCTTTCTGTGCCCTCCTGTGTCTTTCTGTGCCCTCCCATGACTTTGTGCTCTCCTATGTCTTGCTGTGCCGTCCCGTGACTTCTTGTACCCTCCTGTGCCTTCCTGTGACTTCCTGTGCCCTGCTATGCCCTGCTGTGTCCTCCCATTACTTCCTGTGCACTCTTGTGCCTTCCTGTGCCATGCTGTGCCCTCTTGTACCATCCTGTGTCTTTCCATGCCTTCCTGTGCTACACAGGGGTGCTGCAGTGAGGCTGAGGCCCAGCAGGCGGGCCGGATGCAAACCCCCACCCAGCCCATCCAGTGCGAGCTGCCCACCATCCCGCTGCAGATCGGGCCACACTTTCTCAAGGGCGTCTCCTTCAACGAGTCTGCGGCCGACAATCTCAAGCTCAAGATGGTACAGCTGCCACTTCAGTGCGGGGATCTGCGGGAGCCCTTCTCCTCTTCTTTAACTTTGTTTTAGCGAGTTTCCCCATCCCCCCAAGATCTCTTTGTTGATGAGTTCAGCAGAAATTCCAGTCAATGCTGTTTGAATCTGCATGTGTAACCTGCCCCCCCCCAACCCCCACATATTCTGTTTTTGTTTTCACTGACCTCTTAATTAAATGAACTCCAGTAAACCATTAGAGAATAATTATCTGCGCTTCATAAATATATGTAAATTATTAGCCATATGCTGCTTCTGCCAGTAGTTTTCTCTTTCTCTAGCATCTTTTAATGGTCAGTTTGTTTCTAGAACTTGATTAGGTTAGAAAAGACAAGGCGACACTAATTAAGCTACTAGGATAGCAGCTAACCCTGGTATGAGGCAGCTGAGGGGTATTAAGTCTGGCACCCCCTACTGGTAGGACCCAGTCTCCCACATGTTCCTCATCCCCCTTTCTCTCTCCCTCCCTCAGCATGCCATGCTGCAGCTCCTCAAGGAGGCGGCGGGGCCCAATGGACAGGCGCTGTATGACGGTGACTCCCCTGCCACCGAGGTGCTCAACCAGGTGTGCCCCTCCAGCTGGAGGGGGCCCTGCAAGACGGCCGTGCAGCTGCTGTTCGGCCAGGCGGGGCTGGTGAGTGTCGGCTGCCCTCCTGCCCCCTGCTGACCATAATGCATACATACTCATACAGTATATCAGACTTAGAAGTCTTGCGCTTAGGGGCAGCGTTTCTGTTTCAAATTGTTTTTCCAGCTGTTGTTTTTTTTTTTTTTTTTTTTTTTTTTACTGGGCCAGCCCTTTTGCTTTTGTTATTTGCGCAAAGCCGGGTTTCCTGATTGGACACTCCCCCGTTTTGGCTGGGGAAGCCCTGAGCAGAGCCAGCTGCCTGGAAACCATGACCTGGATGGCTGAGTGGAACCCTGACCGAGCCATTAAGATGTCCTGTGCCCCCATTGGGGTCAGACAGTGCCCCGCAGAGGTCGCATGGCTCTGCGCGGAGGTGCTTCACTCTGTCCTGTTTACTGACTCTATTTCCCCACCACCTTTTTTTTTCTTCTTAAGGGGTGATGGATGTGGTTTTCCCTTTTCTTCCACCTCCCTGGGTTGTCCAGGCGTTTCCGGAATCCCCCCCCACCCCAAACTCAAAACTGACATCAGAACAGCACATGCTCTGGTCTGTAGTAAAGGCTCCCCCCCCCAACAACGAGCTGACCTCAAATCCCTTTTTTCATCAACTCCTGTGAAGCCATTTCACGTGTGAGTCAGATGGACACTCTGTCCCTCCCTGTTTCCATCAGGGGTGTGGGCTCTGCCCACCTCATGTCACAGAGGATGCGTCATCCCTGTAAATAACGATGGGGGGGCTTCCTGAGAGACAGGAAGGCACTCACTTCCCAAGCGGGGGGGAGGGGCATGGTCTCAGTCCTTGTGTTGGAACACCCCCTGTGAGCATGGCGGCACTGCCTGTTTGCGCTTAACCTCCTGGGTATGACCTTTTGATGTTGGGCTTTTCACCTAGCAATGAGGATTAGTCCAGTTTATCAGTTTAATTTGAGGAATTCAATTTGCTGGCCGTTGAGATGCAGAATCTTTGAGGAGGGAGTTGATGTCAGGCGAGGTTGACCATGGCGGTAAATGAGCATCAGTGATTTACCCTGGCCGTCTCGGTGTGTGTGGACAGGTGGTGGTCGACACAGCGCAGATGGAGAGCAAGGAGGCATATGCCCCACACATCACCCTAGAGGGGGGCACGCTTGTGGTCCAGGTTCCTTCCACATGGTAAGAGTGATACGTCACCATTAAGATGCATGCATGTGTACAGCCACTCCTGCTGTTATCTGTGTGAGTCGGCTCGTAAACGGGGAAGACCATAGTATAATTCAGGTCTCTCATTGGCTAATACACTGTTTCACCCCCCGCGGAGTGACGAGCCAGGCACGCTGGTCTGTGGAGGAATACGCTGGATACTACACACTTTGTTTTGGAAGGGCTCATTTTTAGGGGAACCGTCTTGAAACACAAATCTGGTCTAAGAATCACCAGTATAGCTGCATTGAAACCCTAAATCCAACTTGAATTTGGAAGGAAATAGACAAATAGAACTGGTTTATCTCTTACATTGCAGAAGTGCATTTGTGTACATTGGTGCTGTATTACGCAAAAGTCTTTGGCAACCAAAGAAGACTTAATGTTTGTGTGAAACTCTTTTATGCCTGTCAGAGTGTGTTAGCTTAGCCATCTCAAAACTTCTGCTAAAATCACCCCATTATTTGCAGCAAGCATCCAATACACCCATGGGTCTTTTGACTCGACCACCCCGTATACCTTGTCTAGCTAATCAGTATCTCATTGACTTTTTTAACTAATTGATTAAGTGAACTGGTGGTGAAATTTAATAAATGCACGGAATGACTGCGGTGCCCCTGAGCAGAGGTTTGGGAATTGAAGTGGTGTTCTTGTATTCATCCATTTATATTTACAGCATTTAGCAGACGTTCTTATCCAGAGTGACGTACAACAGTGCTCAGTAGTCCTCGACTATTCTTCAATCTTGTAAATCCAACTAGATATCATTAACTTTTTGCAGAGCAGAAGGAACTCTTACTAGTTTTTCTTGTGTAAATCCTAATTTGCATATGTTCTTATTATGCTAAATGTTTTTTTGTTCTGAGCAAATGTGCACTTACTACCCAGATAAATGGCTTTAAACATCTTTTTGACTCCTTAAGACTTTTGCACAGTAGTGTGTGTGTGTGTCTATATATCTACATATGTCTGAGTGTACCCACTGCTTTAACTTTTCCTTTCACTATAGAGAATTGTTCTCTCAGACCTTCAATTTGTCAGCGATTTGATGATTTTCAGCACTTTCTTGCGGTGATGAGAGATTACAGCGTTTTGAGCCCCATGTTGGGTTGAATTTCTATGTGACTGAATGATTGCATCCGCCTGTTTGTCCCAGGGGTAAACCAGGGAGTGAGCCACAGCACTTGGTATCTCGCTTACAGTAGGTTTTGAAGCCCCATCTCTCTCCTCCTGTATCATGTCCAGGTGCCTGAAGGAGGACCCAGCCACCATGTCCCTCCTGCAGCGCAGCCTGGACCCCGAGAAGACCCTGGGCCAGGTGGACGTTCTCTACACAGCTATCTTTGACCTCAGCAGGTGGAAGGAGCGCAGGTATCAGATATTTCTTTCTAGACATTGGGTGGAGAGTGAATCCGGTTGTGTACCTCAATGTCCTGGATTGACCTGGTCCATTATCCATCAGAAATCAAGTCCTGCCCACAATCCAGATGCAACTACAGCGCGAGGTGCCCGACCTCCCACCTGGAAGTAGCTCCAAGTCTTCAGGTGGACTTCCCAAGACCATCTCCAAGCTCACCTCCAAGTTCACTAAGAAGGCCTCCTCCAGCGGCAACAGCTACTCCATCCCCAGTACACCCTCCCGCTCCCTCTTCTCTACCACTGGCTCTGAGGACAAGACCAAGGCCCTGGGGCCTCCGGATGGCCGGGTGTCTGCCGTTTTCCCAACAGGCAGCCTTCCAGGCACGCCTGATCCCAGTGGACCACAGTTAGCCAACGGCTGCCCTGCTGACGACAAGGGCACAAACCTGCCCACGGACCAGGAGATGCAGGACGTCATCGATTTCCTCTCAGGGTTCAACATGGGCAGGTCACAGCAGGCCTCGCCCCTCATCAAGAGGAGAAACTCTGTGGCGTCTGCTGGAGCAGCCGATCTGAAGCCACCCCCGGCTCCAGCAGCGCCCCCCCCTCCCGGCCCCCCCCACGGGAGCCTGCAAGCACCACCGCAGGTCATGCAACCCCAGCCGCAACCGCAACAGCAGCAACAGCAGCAGGGCCATCCGGGCCAGCAGCCACCTTCCCAGCAAGCATTGCAATTCTACCAGCACCTCCTGCAGCCTATTGGCCAACATCAGCAGCCCCCGCCCCCACCACTTCAACAGCAGAGGGTGCCATCCAAGTGGCTAGGCAGCCCAGGGCAGCATGCTGCGCCAGCCCCTCCGGCCGGCCTCTCCCCCATCGGGCCTCTCGGCCAGTGGGGCTCGCCAGGACTGCCAGACCTCAGCTCCGACCTGTACAGCCTGGGTCTGGTCAGCAGCTATATGGACAGCATCATGTCAGAGATGCTGGGTCACAAGCCACAAGGGCCCCGGAACAACACCTGGCCCAACCGTGAGCAGACGGACGGGGCCTTTGGCATGCTGGGAGACGTGTTGCCCTTTGACCCCGCTGGTGAGTGGGTCTTCTCAGACCTGGCAGGGCACCCTAGAGCAGTGAAGCAGCGCTTCTCAGCTGGTTTAGCCTCAGGACCCACTTATTTCCTTGGTCATTAAGTCAAAACACAATTTTTTTTCAATTTTGAACCAAATTTATTTCACAAAAAATAGTGCAGTAATAGTAAATAAAACGGTTAACAGTAGCACAATGTCTTCATGCACTGTTGGAAAATTTTTTTTTTAAGTCTAACATCAATAAAAATGATCCTGCAACCCACTTTTCGGTGATGACCCACCAGTTGACAAACATTGCCATAAAGCAATGTTTCCAAAACCAGTCCACAGGGCACACTGGGCGGATCCACATTTGTTTTATCCCAGTTCCCAGAATACCTTACCCAAGCAATCACAAGCTCTGAATGCCTTACAGGTGTGCTGGGAGCTGGGATAACACAAAAATCTGGATCCATCCAGTGTGCCCTGAGGACTGGTTTGGGAAACGCTGCCCTAAGCAGTCTGCCATTAGTAAGGGGTGTGTGGAGAATGATTTTTATTCTAAACATACTTTGGTAATTATTCATTTAAAATTATTTATGCAAATTTTGTTCATAAAATCATGATGCACGTTCAAGTATTACGGATTCATTTGATGAGGTCACAAATTTCACACATTCAGATGCACACACATTTTCAACATTATATCCACCTTACAAAATGACATCTGCTCATTGAGAGATTCTCAGCGATGGCGTATAGATTTCAGGTGGTTTCCGTTTGTGTGGAGGGGAATCCGATTGGGCCTGGCCTCAGAACAGAAAACATTATGGCAGATTTTCATCTCCTCCAGTTTAGCTGACGTTGGTCTGGGCATTGTTACAATGGAAAAAAAAAAAACGATTATTTAATAATAATAATAACAATCATAATAATACTGGAAGGAAACGTTATTTCTGATTAATGTAGTCAGTCTTTTCTAGTTTTGGGTACCTTTGTCCCAAAAAGTGTTTAGCCGCTGAGAGGAAGGGGCATACGACGACTAGAAGTTTTTGTACAGCAAACTTGACATTAAACCCTGTGCTCAGCTCTGGATACTGCAGGAGGGGTAAATGTCTTTACGGGTACTTGTCTGCATTTGACACCATGCTTGGAAGACCTGTACCGATGGTGACTGGAGGACACTGTGTCACCATTAGCTACTTTTAGCCGGTTGGCTAATTGTGATGGCCCACTGTACCCCAGTTACTGTAGACCGCTTACAGTCATTCAGGATTTGCCAGATTTGTGCTGTCACAGTCAGTTTTCATTTGACCATTTCCACCCGCAGTTAACCAGGAACACACACAAAGCAGAACTCCCATTTCTGAATTAAGTTGTTACTTTTTTGATGTAAAACTGATTTGACAATATCAATTGACCTATGAGGACAAATTTCTTTTAGCTGTAACTGTACGAGTGTCTCTGTTAAGCGGATGCTAATGTTCAGCTGCCTGTGTGAGGGGGTTTGTTTACTGAGGTTACTAAGTATGAAATGACTTTATGACCCCTCATTAAGCAGCACTTGGGGCACAGGGGCTCTTTGTGAATGAATCAGACTGATTTTCTGTGTGCTGGCTAAAGCGTCCCGCCCAGGCCGACCTCAGGAGCTCGCTCTCTGGCGGCAGAGACCCACAATGCCTTGCGTTTGTACTGGTTCGGTTGAGGCTGGGCATATTTGTCATGGAAATCCAGCTGTACAGCACACAGAGGGCAAACGGCCAGGGCTCCCTAACGGTTTGTGTGCTTGGGTTAGGATTCTGAGCTCAGCTGGGTGCAGCGTCACAACAGAGACTGCAGTATTCTCTGATTAAAAGAAAACATGCATCCAACACCACACCCCTGTCACCTTGACAATAGTCAACAGAGAGTCAACCATTGAAGAGCTAGAAATGTTACTATTATTGCTACACTTTCTGCTGTTTATTAAACTGTGCACTCCGCCTTCGATAAGTGGTTCTGGAAGATGAACCGAGTGCATGAAATAAATTTCGGAGTCGTCCTACTTTATAGAAGTAAAGTTTACTTTACTTTACTTTGGATATTTGAGGGCCAAAATTGAATTTCATTAAAAAAATGAATTTTTACGTGAAATGAACCTGTGTGCTGTGACCCAGCGTTGCATAGGTCTGTCTGAGCACAGGCCTGTGCCTTTGGCCCCATAGGTACACATGGGATTGGCGGGGGCCGCACCAGTAAACAATGGCAAGTGTGTCTCATTTAGCCTCAGAAATATTTGAGTTGATACACAGGCTGTCATTGCCCTGTTTCACTTCTGTTATCAGATCCTTTCCCTGTATTTCAGGTATTTTTGGCATTTGGCCGTTAATCTCTAAAGAGCTATATTTCATCTTATCATTACTGTCATGCCCAAACTGTCGAGATAAATATCTGTGCGTGACACTGGTTACACATTTTTTATTCTCCTTACTTTTTAATGTTTTTGGAATTAAAACTGAACATCTTTTAATAAAAACTATCATTGATTCAGCCAAAGCAAGGTTACTTAGAAAGGAGAGGGTAGATGATTTAATCTTTAATTTTGTCACCTAGCATGCGACGAACAGAGTCAGCGTAATTTGCTTAGCTGGCTAAAAACAGCACACCTCTGACTGCTGACTGAATCTGTTATTTAACAGTGCAGGACACCATATCAAGGAATATATTTCGTTTGACGCATTAGACTTTGTATTGGAGCCAACATCAGTATCGACGGGTGTAAACAAAGCTGTGAATTGTTCTTATGCCTGATTACTGCTAACGTTACCACTAAGTAATTTGATGACTGACATTGACCATAACGTATAGTCAGCTCACTGATAAACAGCTGGTCTGGATTAGACTAGCATCAAATGCCCTTTGTGGTGTACTGAAGTTCCCACAGTAACATCTAGCCATCTTCCATAAGACCTTACTATTGGGTTGCCTGCAGGTAGCCTGGAGCCTATAACAGGCAGCAGAGAGTAGAAGAACACACTGTGTCTGACACAAGTCCATTGCAGGGCTTACAGACACATTTGTATTCGTATCTGTGTGGAGAAAGTCCATTCATTTCTATGGGAAAAACCCTAATCCCAGCAATGATGACCTTAACCCCTACCCAGCCCTAACCTTAACCACAAGTAACCAAACAAAATACGAGACTTTTGGCATTCTTAGTTTTTTTTTATTTTATTCACAGATTTTTATAAAATTGAGTTTCCCCTTGTGGGGACCGAAACAATGTCAAAATAACAGGTTCTTATTACATTGTGGGGACATTTGGTCTTCACAATGTAGTATGTACATAACACACACACAGACACACAGACACAGCCTGTTTTCACAGAAGGGAGGCAGAGTACCCAGAAGAAACCAGCATGACAGGGAGAACACTCTGGGGAGATTTTCCTTGTCACTGTTGCCTCTGGCTTGCTCACTGGGGGCTTTGAGCAGGGATAATGTAAAGTGCTCTGAGACAATGTAATATGAAAATGCGCTATACAAATAAAATTGAATTGAATGCAAACTACACACACTGAACATTTTATGTGATTTGAACCTGTAACCCTGGAGGTGTGAGGCTACATCCCATGATAACACTAAGTCTGAAATATTGGCTAGAGTTCTGAGTGCTGGCAGCATGTCCAGCACATACAACTCAACTCTGAAATCTGAAGAATGTATTTAGAGGAGTTAATCTGATCGACAGCTTTCAGCAAATCCCATGAAATTGTCTTTTTGACATTCAGCAATTTAATATCAATAATATAAATTGTCAAATGTCGAACATGTGACTTGAACACTGGAGAGGTTTTCAGTTTATCATCTGTCCATGTCTGGCTTTTTGGACCTTTTTATTATTTTGTGGAAATCATGCATCAGCCTAGCTTAGGTAACTGGTCCTTGCGAGCGAAATGTGTTAGTATACGTGCTGTTGGTAGAGGGTCCATCATGTAAACATGAGTGCTGTATGTGCAGGAATCGATTTTTTTTTTTGTAGGGGTCTGATATTTTTGAGCATCCTCTTAAATGTGCTGTATATTGTCTCTACATGTGTGCATGTGGCTCAGTGGTGTTTGCTGTTTGTGTATGGATTAATTAGGGTTTTGGATGAGTCATCATTTGTGTTGTGTGGAGAGCTCTGTTTCATATGAACACAGGCCATTGTGCCATTTCTGCAACCGTAGACAGTTGGGTTTGTTGTGCTCCGTGCTGGAGCTGAATGGTCTCAAAACAGCTGAATCTGTCAGAATCTGAAGATGCCCCCGCATTTCCCTACCCCCCATGTGCAGTTGGCTCTGACCCTGAATTTGCCCGCTACGTCGCTGGAGTCAACCACGCCATGCAGCAGAAACGGCAGGCGCAGCACGTTCGGCGCCCAAGCAATGCCCGCGCAAACTGGCCTATCACGGACGAGCCTCACAGAACATGGCCACACCCGGAGTACTACACAGAAGGGTGAGTACCTCTACAGTGAGATTATAGGATCATTTTTGTGTTCCCAACTGCTCCTTGGCTAAACTGCTGTATTTACACTGTGCTGAATATGAGTAGTATGTTAAGCTGACTGGACGGTCACTCCTCCTGTTGAGCCAATACTATTATGTATAGGGACACCATGAGTGGCAGCTGGTCAGCCAATCAAGGGGATTCAGCCAGCTCCAGTGATGAGACCTCTTCGGCCAATGGGGACAGCCTCTTCTCCATGTTCTCAGGACCTGACCTTGTAGCTGCAGTCAAACAAAGAAGGTTGGACTTGTCCATTAACATACTAACACACGTGTTCAAGACCAGTCTCGAAACCACTTTTTAACTTAATTGGTCTTGTCATGGAATTGAAAGCCTTTCTACTCGGTCCTGATGTGGTGACGACTCCTCCAAAATCTTGGTCTTTACTCGGACTCTACCCTTTTTACAGTCTTGGTCTTGACTTGGTCTAGATATAGGCGGTCTCCTCCACATCACTAAAATACATAGCTCACAAGAAGTATATTTTTATTTCCCTATTCACAAATCGTTGTTTACAAGTTGCTGCAGAATAATGAAGAGGTTTATTAGATACTGTACAGTTTAAGGCAAACTGCAGACAAAGCAGAGAGCTTCAAAAAAACACCTGATGGGTATTATTGGGGTATGCGGAAAACGGCTGATGGGTATTATTGGGGTATGCGGAAAACGGCTGATGGGTATTATTGGGGTATGCGGAAAACGGCTGATGGGTATTATTGGGGTATGCGGAAAACGGCTGATGACTGCCCCTCCCCGATAGGCACAGGTCATTCGCTTGGTCCGTCTCTAACTGTCCTCAGCCTTCCAGCCTGAAAAAGTGTGCACATTGACCTCATTGGGGGAAATCACTCAAGATGTTCACCAGCCATTTTTTTTTGTCTTTATCCAGAAAACACAGCTGTGGTGAACCTGAAGTGTGCACCTTGCCATCACCGCCTACCCATCACCCTGGGGACGATGGCAGCCAGGTAAGGAGCCATGGTGCTCATTGCGGTGTCTTTGAGGTACTGGAGAGTGGGTCCTATATGAAGGTCCAACTCTGCCTCCACAGGACAGCAAAACGAAGACCTGGCCGCCCAAAGCCCCCTGGCAACACTCCTCCCCCCACACCAACACACTGCCCAATCTGAGCTCTTCCTTGTACCAGATGACCATCCCCTCCAGCCAATGGAACGACTCGATGCAGATGCTGCAGTCACAGGTGTGGTCCACGGCGGGCGACTGCCCCGCCTCTGTGGGCCTCTCTTCTGCCTTCCCATTCACTACGCAGCAGCAGCAGCCAACAACCGTGCAGCAACAGCAGCAGCAGCAACAACAGCAACAGCAGCAGCAACAACAGGTCTCCCAGCACAAACCCATCAACAAGGGCTTCAAATCCTTCCCGCTCAAGCACGAGCACAGGCCCTCCTACCTGCCTCAGTACTGATCACAGGTGTCACACCTGCCGCTGTTAGTGTGTCCTTTGGCCAGGCAGACGGCGTCCTGTATCAGATGTGCCACATGGGGATCTTATGCTGATGTGTATATAGGCCTGTTGGATACTTGTAGTGCTCTCTTAGTGCTCTTCCTCGTTCTACGAAGCTAGTCGTGACTATTAATTTTCACTTGCATTATTTTTTTTTTATCTAAAACCTGTATAATGGAAGGAAAGTCTTTATACATAGTTTATTATTATTGTATTATTATTTTTTAGACCAACTGCATTGTATAGGGAAGCGTGCGTGTCTTTCCCATTCCTCGAATGCTCCTCAGAAGCCTCCCGTGCTGTAGCACTGGCAGCAAACTGTGAGATCCGCATAACAGCGGTTGCTGAAATGGCTGCAGCTCCGCCTGACCAATGGGAATGCGTTTTGTCGCCGAGGCTCCTTCCCTGACCAATGGGAACGTGTTCTGTCGTCTAGGCCGGGGTTTCTTGTGGCGTACATTTGTTCAGCTGCCGCAGCTTGAACATAGTTGGGGGGGGACCTCTTTGCAAGACCTCTCCCCCCCCACTACTGTTCAATTATACTGTGTGTCATGAAACTGTAACTGCCAAATCTTGTGTTTGCATCACGCAGGACAGACCAGACTACAGCTCACACTTACTGTTCCATAACTTAGAAATTACTTAAACTGAAAAAAAAAAAAATATATATATATATAAAATCACATATATCATTCTTTTTATTAAAGAGGCTTTGAGCTGGCTCAGCAGAAATATAATCATTGCAGATGTGTAATATGAAAAAACAGACACTACTTTTTTCTCCATACACTTGGAGAGAGAAACGGCAGTAACCTGTGCCATGTTGATATTTATAACACTTTCATAATCTTAGTTTTCAACCAAAGCGTTGTTCGGAGGATGAATGGTGCTTCAGAAAATTTTATATATATATATATATATATATATATATATATAAACAAGATGAAAATGAAGATAGTAATCATCAGTAAATTATACTTAACTACACTAGAATCTAGCAGCTTTGGGGGGGAAACTATATGGTCAAATATTTAAATTTGCATTTTTGTTTGACAGGTTGTTTCTGAATGACAGTGACAAAAAAAATCAATACAATATTTTCTTGTACAAATATTATTGACAGTATTAATCTTATTTTTGTATTTTCCTAAATCTTATACCATTACTGTACCTTTATGTTGTCATATACCGTTACTATACGTTTATGTTAATGTACTATAGTCACATTGAGTGATTGATTATCCAGTCTCCCAGTTACGATAATGAAAAGCACATTTTCTTTTCTACAGAGTTTAACTACATCGTATCTTTAAAGATTACCAAAAATATGCCATTATAAACACTAAAACATTATTGTAATATTAGGGTGTTTTTGAACCCGTGTTACTTCAGTTTCTATGGTGATGGGCTATATTTATAAGCCCAGAATGTCAAATTTTTTTGTGAGGTTTGCAGATGCCAGTGTTGCCTGTATTTATGATGACAACATGTTTTCAGAAAACTAACATACTTACCATGTTTACAGAGAATTGTTTGCTGTATATAACTTTTTATAGTTCTGTGCTTTGCACAGTCAGATGTAGGATTTGTTGCTTTTGTCTGTGTTAATCTCAGATGTTTCCACAAAATGTTTATATGAACATGTATGTATGTATGTATGTATGTATGTATAAAAACCCTCAAAGACCTTGAACTGTAACTGTTAGCATTTCTCAGCTGTGTCACATGGTTCACCAGTTGCTTCTCTTTAAAGCGAAAACGTCCCCCTGACAGTAAGAAATATGAAGGGGCAGGAATGCTTGGCTTATGTTGCTTGCTGTTCTCTTCAGCTGGTAACTGAATCTTCCATTTTGTTCCAGCGATGCAAAAAAAATAAAAAATAAAATTACTAGCAGTTTGGAACAATCCGTATCTCTTAGTGATTTTTTTTTTATAACTCAGCTAGTGTCGTCTTTTACAAAAACATACAGCTTAAACTGTATGTCTGAGAATTGGCTTCTCTAAGTGCCTTGCACTAAGGATGTTAGATGGTTTCTTTTGAAGAAATCCTGCATGCTGGTGAGTGAGTTCTCTTTTCGGCACGCTCAGGACAAGATTATCAAGAGCATTCTTCTCAGCAGCTCTCAGGTGCTGATAGGGTTAGACAGCTGCAGTTCATTTCCTGTAGATAGACTGGTCTGTTTGAGGCATTTAATTTTTACCCGGAACTGTATTTTTATGAATTTATTTTTGTGAATACCAGTTTGTGTAAACTGTAAAAAAAACAAAACATGTAGTACAGAACCAAGTAACTATTTGTCACGAATGACAAATTTCCATCTAATTTAAAAAAAAAAGTTGTTGCAGTAGATAAAGGGAAACTTCAAAAACAGTGGTGCCCTCTACTGGATTAAAAAAGCAATACCTACTGTTCTTTGAATAGACCTTTCTATACTTGGGGTGTGTGCAAACAAACAGACCAACAGAAAACTAGGTTGTACCGATAAGTACACCCTAAGGCCTTGGAAAGTCAAAAGCAGGGGGACTGTGTTTGAATGCGTGTGTGAATTTGCCCTTTCAAGGACTGGCACCCCCACCACCCCACGGTTTCAAGAGGAAAATGTAACTGTGAACAGCTTTAAGAATTAAGTCCGCCTCAAAAAAAAACCCATATCACACATTTGGGGCCTTAGCGAAGTGTGTAGCTTAGTTACTTTGTATAAAGATACTTCTAGCAATATTTGTGCATTTAAGGTAAGTTTTGAACTTCGAAAGGACAAGATGTAAAATAAGTGACGGACACCGAAAAAGAACTCAGAGTGTACAAAGTAAAGCAACCACATATCTTAAAAGCGATAGCGAAATAGGAGTGGCTTATTAAATTTAATGGAAACAAATTGCAGGACATCCTTAAAAAATCAACAATATGTAATAAAAAAACAACCCTCATTTTAGTTATTAAACGCACAGAAGCGTCAGCGTCCTTCAGGTTACCATTCAGGAAATGCTCATGATCTCTCCGCACTGTCACACGGCGCCTAAAAACAAAGTGCACGCTATTTATTTATAATTCAGCTTATGGTATAACGTTGAGCAAACCGATATTAAAATTTGTCTTAAAAGTTATATTAAACACAGACAATTTTATTGACTAAAATTAACAAAGCATTTTATGGACTTTCAAAGTAGTGTTGAAACTTACAGGGTCCGTCGGCTGTAGGTCAGGACTCGCATCAGCAATAGTTCCCAAATAAATTATGTTACGGTGCAGTATCTGTTGATATCTAAAGATGGAATGACAATTCAGTGTTAATGTAAACTTTTATTCATAAATATACAATTCTGCATAATATTATTGCATTGTATGAATTGCAAGAATTGCATTCTTATTTCATCCCGTGCTGCTGTGTATCACACAAATGACTATATTTTATTGTCACTGTAGATCATATGCCAAAAGGCATGGATGCTACTGATAAGTATTGTATATGATGTTAAATATTAACAACTCACTTACTGGACACATTCAGTAGCTCTTCCTTTCTGCATGTATTCTGTTATACATCGTATCAGCTGGTCATTCTCATCCAGTAACTACGTTTAAGTACAAGAGAAAAAAACATAGCCTTTTGGAGACTCCTGCAATTTATCGCAATTTAAAAGCTGTCTTTGAGTGACTGTTACAGATTAAAAACATAAGGGGTATAAAAATAAAAATACGTATCGTCCACGATTTAACACAGTGGTACGCGCCACGAGCATAGATACGGTCCACAGTCACATACCCAGCTTGTGATAGAATGAGTTTTTTTTTTTTTTTACTTTTTAAATTTATTACAAACCGCTGTTTCTGTCACCTGTTGTCGCAATGCCGTCCTTGGGGAGCGTTATTTCCTGACAAAGGACTCTTTCACATATCAACAGGATTATATCCTACAATAATACTAATCCTAAATTGGTCAGATGACACAAGTTCCGCAACCACGTCGCAGTCATGACCTGAGTCCCACTGGAGGGTGCCCGTCATTAATCTGAGGGGTGCCATGCACCTTTGGCACTCCTGTAATCCCGGCCCTGACGCTCCATTCGCCTCCTCCTTGTTTCGGTGACAGCCAAATATATTTCAGTTATACGGCGAATAAGTGCGACCGAAAGTCCCTAGGCCACAAAGTTCCAGCAAAATTTAATGAACGACAAGTATTTCCAAAACGCAAAGCCAGACTCCAAACCCTGGGTTTACACAACAAGTTTCATAAGCAAGAAGTTACCCTTTGTATCGTTTCCTGGTTGATCTGTGCTTTTCCCCGTTGCTTTTTCGGCACGAAAACAACAGACATTTTAGCTTACAGAGAAAAGAAACAAATACAGAAGAGGCACAACAGAAAACACACCACTTAAGCAACGTCTCTGCGAAGCCGAGAACTGTACAAGGAGACGAAACGACATGTAAACATGCACCACCGCCATTTATCCACCGGAAGTGTCGCGTGTCCGCGTCCAAAAAGAGCGTAGTGGCGCTGACCAAATTAGAAACGCTTTTCGATTATGAAAATTACAATCCTTTTTCGAATTATTAAATTTTAGCATCAACAACAGTGACACATCAAACGTAAACTACACAGACTTATTTCATTAAATAAATAAATTTAGATAGTTTGTGATTAGGTTAAGGTATTTGCGTTACCACTGGGAAAGCTTAGTAACTCCGGCAGAGCCTCATAAATCAGAGGATGACCACAAGTGACCTTCAAAAAGAATCGGAAACATTAAGTGGTGTGAAGTGCACTGCTTGGATAAGTTCGGGACAGGCTCCTATAAGCAGGACTGAAGTCCCCTAAAGCAAAGAAGAAGCTCTTCATCAATGATGAAGAAGAGCCTGGTTGGAGTTTACAAAAAAAAAATGTATATTTTACACAGAAGCATACCTATAAATTGAGAAATGAATGAAACTAAAAATTTTGCTGCGGTCTCTTAATTTTTTCCAGAGCTGTATTTTCACTAGTGATGTAGTCAAGACCACCTACAGAGAGCAAGTCACTACCAAGACTAGAGGGAATTGAGACTGAGACAAGACTAAGAGAAAGACAGGGCGAGACCGAGACAAGATCAACAGAAAGGCAGGGCGAGACTGAGACTAGACCAAGACCAAGGTAGGGCTAAACCAAGTGAAGATCAGAAACAGGCTAATGTTTGAGTCTACATAACACAACACACTATAAAATGTGGAGCATAGGCACCATCTTGGGGCTAGGCAGTATTGCCTAAAATTTGTGCCACAAGTATAATTTGAATGATGGACATTATTTATTAAAATTTCAATATAAATGCTCCTGGACAAGGTAAAGCACAGGCATGGCTACTGTATGACAAAAGGCCATAGATTTGGTCTCAGTGGAAAAACAAACACACAGCACACACATCCAAATGATAAACTCTGGGTCCTGGACAGAGGAAACAGTCAGTGAAAAAGGATGGACTCCGCACATTAGATGATGCTCCCGGATTTTTTAGATTTTGCTACCATATGTGTCGTTTCAGGCCCAAGCCCTTCATTAGACATTCAAATAAGACGCACCTTAGCGGCTGCATTTGAACTTCAAAGCAGGATGTTTACACCAAATCACATTACTGTGTTAACAAACATAAGTATTAAGTTGTTGTGATAAATACTGAGAAATTTTGATGAGTGGTCTTCACTGGTCTTGATATAAAATCTCGAGTCCTCTATGTCCGAGACCAAGATAAGACTGAATCAAAATAAAATCGATTCCAAGACAAGACCAAAACTGCAAAAAAGACCGATTTCGAGTACTAGAACATTAATTTTCACACATGTATACATTGTCCATTTTACTACAATCTTGATGGTTTCAATTGGTTTGACATTTTACCAGGGGTTTATTCATATTGTACCAACAAATAGCTTGGTAGAGGAGTTTGTGCACTCACCACCTGCAAGGCAAAGCATGGGGTCAGGTGCAGTGATATCAGGCTGGCAAACAAGTGCAGAAAGGACCCAGAGAGGTCAGACCATGACAACAGAGGCTGGCTTTGAGAAGTCTGAACTTTTCTGTTGCAGAAGAACCCTGAGCAGGTGTAGGAGAACTGAGTCCGCAACAAGATCATTTTATTAGGGAATTGAGTTTCTCCTACTTTGGTGTTTGACATCGTGAAAGACTCAGGTGGGTGTAAGGATGCTTACAAGCTCTAGGATGAAAGCTGTGGAATTATTCTTCCCAGTGGATAAAAGAGTTGCCTCTGTGCAGTGCTGGTCAAAGCCCATGTGGTGCCCCCTGTCCAAGATTAAGTGAAATTAGCTTGCTAAGCCTATGCTTCATGAATCATTTGCTGTATTTTCTGACCCCATTAGATGGTGCTCTCTGTTCAAAAAAGGGCTCAAAGCATGCCCCAAAGCAAATCAAGAACACCATCTAGTGGGGTCAGAAAATACAGCAAATGGTTCATGAAGCGCCATCTTGGCTGTCACTAGTTCACTGGTACTACCTCTACGCTACTGTGAGATTCAGAAAGGAAACCCTCTGACTTGTCTGTGTGTGAGTAAATTCAATGCACACATGGGCGACAACAGAGATACCTAGAGAGGCATGACTGGGAACAATTGCCGCCTGAATCTAATGCAGAGGCTGCATCCCAATAACCTTATTTGCACCACCTTCTCTCACTACCTTTATTTTGTGTCAGAAGTTCAAAGATCCAAATTTCAGATGTTTAAGTGCTGCCAATATCTTAGGGAACAAGCAATCAAGGGCTGATTTTCAGTCAAATCACCCCTTCTCTGGGAGTGTGTGGAAGTCTAGTTGGGAATATCCTTTGTGGAAGAGAAATTCACATTTGGTGACAACCACGCATGACATGGCATAAAAGCTTCTACTTCAGTGCTGACTTCATACTTACAGGTGGAGCATGACAAGTCATCGAGGACGCAAGTGTGTCCCGATATCACTTTTTGTCTGCGGTATTTTCCTTATACACTCAGTTGTTCCTTCCCTCGTCAGCTTCATGAACATTCAACTTTAGACAGTGAGTCATTGAGAGAGGGAGCTGTCAAAAAACAGTGTTGGGATGTAGCCCGAGTTTCATTTGCCCTGAAGGTTAGAAGTTGGAGTTGGGAATGATGTCACACCTGAGTTAACCGCGTTCCAGTATGACAAGTCGGAAAGCCATTTAGCAATACTGGTTCCAGCCAGGTTCATTGTTGGCAATGCCAGTTGATAGCAACGCATTACACAGTATTTTGCCCATACAAACACCGTAGCAACGTGTCCAGATAGCAGTTGGAGTGTACTTCCGAATTAATAAGACAAATAAGACATAAGTGCTAATAAGCAGTATATAACTACAGCGTCCACTTCTATTGATGAAGGGTGCAGCCAACTTGAATTCTGAGGTAAGAGTTGCAGAGGTTCTTATGACTTTCCAAGTCATAACTCTGACTTCAAGGGGCTTTCTAGTTCAAATTTCCGACTAGGAGCTCAGAAATTCCAAATTCAAACTGAATGCACCATAAAACACCTTTGAACTTTCTGTATAAATCATGGATTAGAGCACCCAAAGACAAAGGTCAATATTTGTCTGCGTAGTCATCTTATCTGCCTTGAAGTTGTAGTTTTGTGCAAAGACAGAGGGCCTGAAGGCAATTGGCCCCTGTCATGACTAACTCTAGGACCTTCTGGTGGACAAGTGAGAGAAATTATCAAGGTAAAAAGGAGGCCCGTAATGCAGGTGTGGGTAGGGCTGACGGGCTGCAGTAAGCTCGAGTCATGGAAGTGAAAACTTGTGCTTGGGGGAAATTCATGGAAGCCATGGACATAGACTATTAGATGGCCACAAAGATGTTTTGCCAAACCATCTGATGCCTCTGGAGAGGGAGATTCAATTCATTTGTATGGTGCATTTTCACAACATTACATTGTCTCAAAGTGCTTTATAGTATCCCTGCCCAAAGACCCCAGTGAGCAAACCAGAGGTGAAAATGACAAGGAAAAACTCCCTAGAAGGAAGAAACCTTGGGAGGAATCAGACTCAAAGGGGGAGCCCATCCTCCAGGGGCTGGCAGAGGAAGTCAAATGAGCAAGATTACAAAGTCACAATGATGGAGATAGGATATCAGGTCATATTTACTGGAACGGGGAAGGAAGCAGTGGAAGGAACATTTTGAGGAGCTTCTTACCTAGGTGGACAGGAGTCAGAAGTGATTTAGGCATTTCATAATGATGCCGCCTTACTAGCTACCAAGGGAGATTTTCTGGGCATGTCCCATTTGTTAGAGGCTAAGGGGCAGACACAGGACACGCTGCAGGGATTGCTTCTCTCCACTGGCTGGCTTGGGAATGTGGGGAATCACCATGAACGTGTCTGTGGTATTGGAAAGAAAGGTGACTTGCCAAGACTTTGTACGGTTAAGAGGCTGAACATAACCACATGACCCACAGATATGAGGATGGAATGGTTACTTTATTTGGGTATACGTTTGACAAAACTGAAAACAAATGAAAATAAAAGCAATTTAGCTTAAGCACAAGGGAGACAAATTAAAATCTGTGTTAGGTCTTGGCTTGGGCCATAGCCTGGCAACAGAGCAGGTAAATAGTTCTAGGTGTATAGATAAACGGGAACCTATTTTCTACTCCTGGTAATTTAGTGCAGCTGGACTGGCTTGTGTCCATAGCGAGCAAACAGTAGGGTGTATTTTTTTGAATTAGTACAATGGTATGGATGCATGCATTTGAAAACTGCCAAGGATACTGGAGGCAATCTTTGCAGAAATTTCTGTACAAGTACCACTATAAGTACGGTTCAACAGCAAACACAGATTAGAGAGGATCAATGTTAGACTGCCATGTTAAATGCAAACAATTTAATCTGAAGCTGGATCACATTCTGGCATTGCAGAACATGGACTTGAGTATAAAGCATGCCAGACTTACCACTGCACCATGCCTCTGGCACTAACACACTTTCCACTAGCTTTGAAGAATCATTCAATGATCTTAGATTCTCAAAGCTTCACCCTTTCATATCAAATGGAAATTCAGGAATCACTTAAGCAGCTAACACTTATGAAAATAGTAGAAAGCAACAACTCCAAGGTGATAAAGGTTCAAATCAAAGTGCTGACAAGGACAGCTATCGAACAACTGTTTATTTCTCAATTCCAATAAAAATCCCAGTCATGAGGCACTCTGAAAGTATGCCATGCCAATAAATTGAAGGACAAAACATCTGGTTGCTTCTGAAGTCACAAGGATCAACCAATACTATTAAATCTTCACAACATGTAGCACGTAGACATTGTTTAATGGGACATTTCATCATTTAAATGGATCTAATCATCTCAAGAATAGTGGTTGTTCATTTTCATGATTTTTATGACTTCTTGCAAATCATGGCTACCATGCAGTGACTCATGTGCTCAGCACACCCACATGTTCATCACTTGAATGTATTGCTAGATCTTGTGGCATGAGCGTCAGATCAATCTGTAGTGCTTCAAAGTCTGAAGTAGGGAATACAGCTCCCTGGCTCAGTGAACCATTTTTGGGGAGTGACAAACAGGGATGTACCCATACAGAACTAATTCTGTCCCACTTTAAATTTAAACAGCTGCCATAAATCCTATGTACCAGTACATGGCAAATATCTAGAACATTTACACTTAAATTTCCATAAAACAATACTATGGTTCCACACCATACGAGATGCCAGGAAGAGCCTCGTTGGGGTATCCTGCCTTGTCTAGATATGATCAATTTCTCTCTGCATTTCTCAAAGCTCTTAAACATGAGGCTACTTGGGGAAAAAAAACATTTGGGGGGTTGGAGGAGGAGAGATTACATCATATGACAGTCTTTACACTGTGCAAAAGTTAACCATATAGGACGGACCCCTGAATACAACCGGACCCCTTCAATATACAATTGTTCTTGGAGATACACTTAAGTAACCAAGCTAAGAAAACTGCCCCCCTGCAGTTCAAACATAAAACACAAAGCAGAACCCAAATTCAAAGCACCGTTGAACTACAACCTCCACGGACCATTCATACATAACAAAGCAGCTGTTGCAGGACCGGAGCTACACAAAATCGTTTCTGATTTATAACAGCTGACTAGGCTTTATTAAGTAAAGTGCAGAGTACGTGTTTCTCAAGATCCAACCTCATCCTTTAGGAATTTTTTTCCTTCCTACCGCCTAAATACTACCATCAAACTCCTGCCCATTGACATGTTACAGAACGGGAAAACTTCAACTAGTAGGTAACGAACATCCTATGCTACTCATCCCTGCGTCTACTGGCCCCAACTGGACAAACTAGTGCATGTCTTCATACAGCTTAATGGCAGCAAATCACCTTCTAAAGCAGCCATCAAAACTAAGAAGGGGCTTCTAAATTTTCCGACGAATCACATCCCACAAAAGCGTAACGAGGTCGGCACTACAACTTCCCTCTGAGAACAGGAAGACCCAGAAGAGTGTTGATGGCAGGCAAATACATTCCAGCCGTGCCAGGGGTCTGGACAGCATCTGTCCGTCGGCTTTTGGAGAGAAGTCCATTGCACCCCGTGCAAAAACAGGTCCTTGTGGAGGACCAAAACCAACTGGTCTGAGAAGAGTCACCTGGGCTGGGGGAAGTGCCGACAGCTAGCTGGCTGGCTGGCTAACAGCTTGGTATTTTGTAGAATTGTAACTGCTAGTATGGCCCACACTGCCATTTCACCCCACACACACACACACACACACACACACACACACACACAGTAATTTTGATGAGAACAATCTGCAAGTCACAGCAGGCTGTACAAAGGTGGGATAACTGACTGTAAGTATATGTGAAGTACAAAACAAATTAAGGTAAAAAGGTAAAAAGCTTCAACTTGAACCAACAGACTATATACACAATTTAGTTGCTTCTAAAGGTACCATACAGAATATATATATAAAAAATAAAGCTATTTCAGTGATAAGTTCTCACAGTATCAGCGGGCTCCTCCATACATACCGTACACCTAACAGAACATTATCAAATACATTTTAGGAGAAAAGAGATGCAAAAATACTGAAGTTTCACTGAAATACGGTATTTATGAGATAGTTTAAATAGCTGAAACATTTTCAAACACTGCAATACTGAAAAAAAAAAACTGCATTTACACTCTGAAGTCAAGCAGTCTACCCCAGTGCTGGTGACAGGTATACATCAAGTTTGATTCTTCATTTTCCTTTTTATTAAATGAGCTGAAAACTTGTTTTTGGACCTCAAAGAGTTGTTTCTTGGGTCCGGTTTCAGGTGCATCATGCAGTCACTTTATCTTCCTTCTGTGGGGGGGGGGGGGGGGGGAAACAGCCATCATCATCAAAATATTAGAAGCTTCGATGGCTTTCCAAAGCGACAGACACAAAGATGACTGACCCTGAACTCCAGGTCTGAGACTCCCCTTCCACCACGTCCTCCTCTGAAGCTGCCCCTGACATTGCCCACATTGCCGTCGCTGCCCGTGCGGGGCGGGCCGAAGGACCCTCGGCTGGCCCCCCGGCCTCTGTTGCCACGGAAACCAGCGCCACCCCGCCCCCGGAAGCCACCGCGGGTGCGGCTGTGGCGTAGCGGGATCCCGAAGGTCTCGGCGTTCATGCGGCGCTCCTCGGCCCAGGTCTGCTTCCGCTCCCTGCTGGCACTCAACGTGAAAGGGACGCGTGTGGACGAGCACAAGACCTCAGACTGACTGCACGAGGACGAACTAGCTGCGGGTTCACACTACACGCAAAACCCCCAACCACAGGACATCCTGCAATCCTAAGGTGGTATTGCTCAAATACCCAGCTTCCAGCCGGCATGACATACCTGGGAAATGCTGATCCTCCAGACTTTTCAGCTGCTTTCCTGAAAAAAGAAAAAAAAAAAGAATAATAATAAGCCTGGCCTCTTCTTTCAGCAATACTACTGCTGCCTGCATAGTATAAAGCAGGCAACCTTTCCAACCACAAGGCTCGGCTGTTGACCATTACAAAGTGCCAGTGGGCAAGGGGTAGACTAGAGGTCGAGAATATCCTGGTATAAGGCACAATGCACAAAAAATGTTTTCTGGTGTATTCTAATGACCAGGCGCTTCAATACAAAGCAACTAATTTTTTGGAGAGAAAATCAGGATGAGGCAACCCCCCATTTGGTGCAGGGGCTAAGGGCCTCGCTCAGGGGCACAACGGTGGCATCACTCTGCCGGCCCAGGGATATGAACCAGCGCACCTTCTGACGACAGGGACAGCGTCTTAATCTGCCAAGCCACACACTGTGTCCAGACGTTTCAAAACTCATTACAAACTATACTAAATATCTAGTTTAATATAGGATAAGCAAAATGCTACCACTGAATGTGAAGTCGTCTGTATGCCATCGACTATATACCCTTAACATGATGCCACCCAGAAGCCCTTTGCTGTGCACAAACTGCTTGCCAATTTTGTAACCAGTGTGAGCCTTACACCATCAGGGATGTGCCTGCAACACCCCCCCGCTACAACCAAATGGCCGGCTCCCGTCCCGATCGGGCCTGTACCTGCTGTCGTCACACGAGATGTTGTCAAAGAAGCTCTTTGACTTGTCGTAATAGCAGTTGGGCCCCAGCGGGTCGTCCTCGCCAGTGTTCTCCTCGCTGTTCTGCGTGTCCACCCCTGAGTCACCCTTGTCCTCGCCATTCAGTGCCTTCTCAGGACGCTCGTCTACACGGGCCAGCGGGGCAAGAACAAGACAGTATCAAGGCACACGAGCAAGAAACTGTTGAAGGACCACCCCCACCCCTCAGAGAACCATACCCCAAAGTTCTGACAACAATCCAAGTTATTGATACAGAAATGCAGCATCTGGCAAAGTGTGCTAGATACTAAGACTCAATCCTATTGCCTGCAGAACCGGTAGACAAGCATACTGGCAGAAAATATGCGAGGCAGTTACTGCACTACAGCAGCACTTTGAAAATACTGATAATCACACTAGTGGGGGAAATAAAACCAGCTACATCCAGTGAACTCGGATAGTGTCTGGTTATCGCAGTACTGATGGAGCACCTTTCAGCTTCAGCTTGCTGTGAAACTCTCTGTCAATCTCCTCCTTGTTGAACTGGGCGTTAGCGCTCTCAAAATCGAAGTCCTTCTCAAACTTGACGGGGCCGTCCCTACGCACGTTGAAGCGCCCTCTGCCGCGGTGCCCGCCTCCTCCCCCGCCCCCGCCACGACCACGCCGGGGTTGGGAAGCACCTGCAAGACAGCACCACCATCAAATAACCCATCAATCACACAACATGTGAAATTTAGAGACCACGAACTGCTTGCTTTGGAGAAGGGAAGGAAACATGCCCCCCTCTGACAAAATGTTACCTTGGGTCCCCATGCTAGGGTTGCTACTTTCAATCTTAACAGGAGGGAGGTGGATTGGGTCCCCACAGCATAATGTTCTCAGAGTGCATAATTAATTTTTTTTCATATTCAGAGTCCTTATAAAGTCCTGGCTCCCCTGAATCAGTCAAAGTGTCCATGCCCCTTTACAACTAATTAAATCAGCAGGGGTTTATTCAGGCACTGCCCCTACACCGTAACTTTACTCCTTAACTATATTTGTTTTGGCTTGTTTTTGTTTTTATGGTCTTTTAAATTTTAATAACTTTGATTTTTAATGTGCCCCCATGTCTCGCTAAAGCACTTTGCATTGCCATGTGTTTGAAATGTGCTATAGTAATAATTTTCCTTTACCCCTCCAGTGCCCCTGAAGGGAGCCCACAGCTGCATGGGGGACAACGCAACACCTCGCAGGGTTCAGGAAAGGGACTAACCCTGAAGGTTTTCCCGAGGCACAGTCCTACCTGCTTGCTTTTTACCGCCATCCCTATTTTCACCGCGTCCCTGTTCAGGGTCGGGCCGCTGCGGTTTCTGCACATCAGTACCTACAAAATAACATTCTTTAATAATAAAAAAAGAGGCAAGTTCCTGCATGCCCTAAAACTTTTCTATATCTCTTTTCTACACCTAAATCAGAGAAGTAGAAATATGATGGGTGCTTGGAATTACACATGACATAACTATCAAGGATGGCCAGCACCAACACAGAATGCCCCTGCAATATCATGCTGTGCTTCACCAGCAGGGGGCACCAAAAGCCACTCTCACCCCTCCGCAGCTCCTGGATTTCCACGTGCTTCTGGCCGCTGGTGGTGGAGGGCCTAGCCGGACTCCGGCGGCTGAGAGGTGCAGGGGCAGAGTGGACAGGAGCAGATGCCGACGCCGGTGGCACCGCCAGCTCCAGGGCGGGGCTCTTTCTTGGTGGGTCCATCTGTGGGCTAGAACGACCTGGAGGGGAGAAAACGCACGGTTAATAAGAGACACCGGAGACATGCCAAGGTGCAGCACTGTGTCAAGCAGAATCTAAGGGTGCTTTTCCCTGGCACCAGGCACTATACTTTTGGTACCTCACAAAACTACGAAAAGCACAGTACTTCTAAAAAACTGGTACCGCCGCTGAATGACATCACAGCGCAAAGTGGAGTATTTTGTACTGAATTTGAAAAATGGATGTAGTATATAGGGCTGGGACGAGGTGTGATATCTCAACACTGCATTTTATGCATGTGCAATCCTCACATCGCAAGGACCACAACAGTCAGCTAGGTTGAGATCAGGCTTTTTCACACTGTCTAAACATTATAACATTTGGGGGGGGGGGGGTTAAGTTTCGCTAAAACATCTCTACTCTGTCATAGGAAACAAATGATAATGCTTTGCACTTTTATGATTATTCCTTTTCAAAATAATGTAGTATATGTTTAAAGATCAGTTTAAACTTTACCTCCGCTGCTTTTGCATGAGCGCTGCTTGCGTTCTCTGAGACAATCAATCATTTTCATCCTTGCTGTTTAAAACACTCCCAGATGGGTTTGTGAGTAATTTTGAACTCCTTTTTGCTATATAAATGTCCCAATATTTATTGCAACAACATTACATCGCAACATTTGAATATTTTCTAATATTGTGCCAAAAATACTTGGTTTTTTCATCTGTCCACACATCCATTAGTATGTTTTTTTTTTTTTAACTTTATCATTTTCTGAGATCATAACTATGCTTTTTCTGCATTCTGGACGTATTTCGTGTTTGTGAAGCAGGTTATTTGCATACCCAAATTGACAAGCACACTTGCAAGTCCCGTCCCAAAGGGCCAAAAAGTACTCCAGCTAGATTGGTACATCTAGTATGGAACCGGACCACAAATCAATGGAAAAGAGAAAGCACCAAATTTTTAGTACTAAAAGTATGGTACCTGGTGCAGTGGAAAAGCACCAGACACTGGTGAGAGTCACTGCTCGTTGTCTTCAGAGAGGGAAATTCAGCAAGTCCCGCATAAACACATCTTAAAATTCCCGCTATTCCAGCAATGGCTAAATATTGCAAATGTGATTAGGTGTAAAGTATGTAACGCAAACACCTCCCAGTGCTTAAATGCATGTCTCAAGCACAAGGACATGGTTTACTTAATATCAGTTACACTTTATTAGAGTATAACTGTTATGGCTTCCTCTTTAACAGCACGGTGCCTGGGGAGCTGACGAACCAATTCCGCACGTTTATGGTCCTGGAAGTCAGCCATGACGCCGTTAGTCTCAACAGAGCATCTAACTGCGAGCTCGTTACCTTCCATCAGGCGTGTAGTCTGAGAACGCAACTCTGGGGGGAATGCAGAGCTCAACCCGCTGCTCTGGGGTAATGGGGGGGCGGCGGCGTCACTGCCTGTGTCACTGCCAAAGGAGGGTGCTGTACTTCCTGTACACAGACGAACAGTAAAAAAGGGAATGTGACTAGCTAAGGCCACAATGTGAACCTCACACACGAAACTCCACAGAGTGATATCTACATGAAAGAACAGTATGCCCTTTCCTGGCATGAGAACCTAGTCAAAATTTTTAACCACTATGCCGCTTCCACTTGGACATGAGGTTTGGCACACTTGCTGGCATTTTGCAGCTCAGCAGTTTAGGGATCTGAGCCTGTGTTTGGAAGGTCATGGGTTTGAACCCCATGGTTGGCAGAGTAATCACATCACCGCTTGATCAAGGCCCTTAACCCCAGCTGCTCCAGCAGTGCTGGATGCTGGCTAACCCTGCTCTCTGAACCCAAGCTTTCCATACTTGTAAGTTATTTGGAAAAATAAAGTAAATGTACCCAAATGTGTATATGAACCTTCAACACTGACTGACCCACCCTGTGCGGTGAATAAAAAGAACCCAGTGGAGAAAACCTACCGATGTTCCCAAACTGCTGGTTTACCAGGGAGTTAGAGCTGAACTGGCTGTAGGGGGCAGTAGGGGGCTGGCCAAATGACCTGTAGGAGGCCATGGGTTGGAATGATGTAGCAGGAGGGGCGGATCCCAGGGATGACTAGAAAGTAAAAATAAACAGACACAAGGCATTTATCAATATGCATACTTGTGTTCCCATGTACCCCTTTTACATCAACTTCCATTGCCAAAGACCGGTTCCAATACTCATGAACAGAAGTACAGAGGATGGAAAAAATGATGACGGGCAGATGACGTTTTTGCCAATCCCATCATTCATTGTGCCCAAAGTTCTTTCTTGGGAGGCAAGTTGCCAAGACCACAAGTATGATCTTTGCGTTCTTGGTATTGAGAAACACCCAGTGCCCACTTAGCAAACACTTCACAAGGAGCTCTCAGTGAATGAGACACCATTTATAAGAAAGTTCACACAGTGCCGTCAGTAATGCATCTAATCACAACCTTCATCGTCACGTTGGAGGCCGCATACCTGGACAATAGCTGGGTCCTGGGGGAGAGAACAGGTGGGCTTTGGAGGCTCACAGACCGTAAGGTCTTTGATATCACTGCCACGGAAGATGATGTACTCAAAAACCTCATCTCTGGGTAGGATGGGCCTGTCAGTAGGCCGGTCCTCGGTACCAAAGGAGCGCACTGGAGGGTGGGAAAGACATGTAACCAGCAATGATCAGGAGTCACCAGCTAAAACTGTAAAACTGATCTTAAGCGAGTTAGCGTGAAAGTACAGTCAAGAATGCATAACAAAAACACAGACACTCAGTTTCTTCAAGCTGTCAGTCTCTTAAACCCCAATTTCTATGAAAGCTGCACACACTTTGTTGTCTAGGGCCCTATGAAATCCATTTTATTTCTCTTCTCAAATTCAGTTCCATTTTTTTTTTCAAATTACGTTTTTTCAGATATATTTTGATCCGTTTTGGATTTTAAGTTTTTATATGCCACTGAACCAAAAACGTCATTGAAGAGACAGAAGTCTTGTTTTCAAAGTATGACACATAGTACTCTTTCCCTATGCTCATTTTTTTCGGTTCAGCAATTTTCAAAAACTTATTTCTGGGATATTAGGGTCAGTTGCGGGCGAGTCAGTTAAATCGATATGCTTAAATTATATGTTAAGCATATATAGTGGGCCGGGCATCATTTTCTCTTTATTAATATTAGCTGTTTCAGTTGCAGTCGGGTTGGATAAAAGCATTGGTGGTTTCTTGGGGTTGCTCGTGAATGGACCTGTGCATCACTGGTTCCTACATCGCAATGGAGATACAAAACCACTATAAGCGCCCTCTGTATCTCAATGCAGCTATTCCTGCAAATGGAAGAGCCACCTTGAAAGGGCCCCGAGTTCCTGCAGTGGAAACAGGCCATATGGTTAGCCTACAAAGCAACATCCTTGCTCTCATTTGGCCAGCTTTGGCTATGGCAGAGTCCTTCCTATTAAAAACTCTTCGACTATGCCTACCGCAAAAGCATTTCGCACTATCTGGACAAATTGTAAAAGGCGAAGAAATTCATAGGCTAAATATCCGCAAATCCCGCACGATTCCACGTTTTGAGTAAATACCATTTTTCATGTCTCAATCCTGTGATTCTGTCCGCGTTTTCCACATTAGGGAAATCACACGGCCCTAATTGGAAAAATAAGCCAATACAAATACACTGACAATATTTATTTCACATGGAAGAGCACCCAGTACATTTCATTAAAATAAATTTGGTCAGGGATGACATTCATAATACAACCTTCAATTGTATCAAGTGATTTATGCAGCTGCTATTAAACAGTGCATCACACCATCTATGATGTTTGAATTTAACATGCTTGTTCCCTCTCTCTTTTAAAAATCCTGAGGAAAACAGCAGATTTTGTGTGCAAGTGACTTCCGATAACTGTGAACCTGCTAGTCTTTAAGTTAATTTCACAATCGTATTAAGAATTTTTACAATGATTTCATATGGTCAACTGCACATTTTGAATTCTCTCTTCTCGCTACAGAAAATGTCCAGGAAGAAAAATATAGCTTGAAATTAAGTTTGGTAAGTCTATCTGGTTTTGCAAATATTAAAACAGGCAGTCCAGATTTGCCATTTAACTTCCAGATGGGGGGGGGGTATCACTCGACAGATGTGTACAACCTCCATTCTGATTGAGCATTAAACTGATTAGCACCATGCATACAGTATAAAAAAAAGAAAAAAAAAACACCAGGAAGCTGCAAGAATAAAGAGCGGCTGGCTGGATAATCTGTTTATCTCAGAACAACATTCAGGAGTCACAGGAAAGCAAACGGGAAAACCCAGTGAATTCCAGTGCACAACTAGTAATTCTTTAATTCAGGCCAGCAGGGAGCATGGTGCCTATACACACAGGCACCTGAAGGTCAGGTCCCAGGTGGTGTACTACTGAGCATTCTCTACTCCAGAAACACTTGACTGTTATATAAATGCAGAAAATCATTCTGGAGAAAAGCGTTTTCTGCCTTGGCTAACAATGGACAAATGAATGAACAGTTTCCATCAAAAAGTTTAGATGGAGATCTGTTTTAAAACAAATTAATGCCAGTTTGATTTCCTAATTTTCCCCACAGTAAAGCACAAATTTAAAGTGATAGACTAGTAGACAAAGGGGGGGTCGGAGGAGTCTAATGTGCAATTGCATCAAAAGTTATAAACTTAAATTGTATGCAACTTTTCACTCATTAAGACCAAATGAGGGAGATGTACATAGAATACATTTTAAATTTTATAACAAGCACATAAAACACGTGGGCGCACACACACACAAACATCCTTCTGTCAGAAAAATGGATATTTAGGCATAAAATATTAAGTTCAGTATCAGGAAAGGGTCCTGCTGTAGTACATTAATGGACAATGTTTATCCTGATATTCAGCTGTGTACATGCCATTAAAAAGTGGCTTTAAAGAGACCTGACTGGATTCGAGTGAACATTTCTAGGCTCCCAGCAGCATCATTTAAAGCACGTAACCTAAGCGATGGACAACCCATATTCCGAGCCACATAGCCATTTTTCAACAATCTGACTGGCGAAGTAGCTTCGTCAACGCTATATTTCATCCTTAGACGTCATTAGCATCCCAATAAGCCAAGCATTTAGACCTAAGTTGTAATGTACAATGGAATTTCTGCATAAAATGCTAAATAAACTGGTTCGTGCAACTGAACGTATCCTGCATGCTAGTGTTGCATATCAATCTGTGTCGGCCGACAGGCCTATTTATTTCATCAGATGTCACTCAACCATGTATAATTGCTTAAGTTAGCTGAACAAAAGAAAACCAACTTTGTTAAAAATGGCAGAAATAATTATGATGTTAAAGTAACTGTATAACTATGATTTAGCTTGCTTCCTTGCCATTCTGGTTAAGTATTTAACTAAACAGCTGTATCTGCATTAACAGATTAGAATCGGACAATCACTGCCAAACGAAGGCAGAGCTGGGTTCAGGTTAACCCGTAGAGAGAACCCCGCAAAATGCTATTTTATACCCTCAGAAGCATTACATCACACACCGGCAGGTAAACAGCATCTTCACCTTTTGCGAGTGCGACAGTGGAGTTCTCGGTGTCGATGGTGTATAATATCCCTTCGTAACGAATCTCGGCCTTGGAGATCAGACTGATCTTACTGCCGATGTAAGGGGTCCCCCCGCTCATGGCGCCTCTTGTAGGGTCCGGACTCCTGGGATGGCTAATTATCTAAATCTTCTTGCACTCGTTTCTTTGTACTGCCTTAAGCTGCTTTGGCCCTCCCTTGCCGCGTTTCTACCCCCTTTCTTTCGCTGTGTGCTGCTAACACAATATGGCCGCCTTCATTTTCCCTGCTCAGGCCGCGGTGGCTGATGGGAAGCCTGTCCCCGATTAAAAAAGGGGCCTCGCGCTTTTTCACGGCCACGTTCTACTACCTTCCCATAAAGATCGCTTAATTTATGTACTGATTTTCAGATGCGAAAAATTAAAAAGGAAAAACAATAAACTTAAAAACCAGAAACGCACATAAACACGTATTTATTAAGAACGTGCCACTTAAATAAATTAATTTAAAAAGAAATAGCATTATACATAATATAATTACGTTATTACTTAATTATATACTTTAATGAAAATTTCAAATACTAGAAATGTCAATATTTGTGATAAAAGTAGCCAGGAATTTGTAAATATGAGTATGCATTATAAATGCAATTCATACAATGTACGATTTATAGTAGGCGTAATTGACTCTGGCAATGATGTATGTTAAAGCACAATAGAGCACGTCGTGTCTGTAAAATTTTAACATTATTGTAATTTAATTCTGAGGTTTTGTTTCTCATCCACCCACCATTTCTTAAGTCTGTTTTCAACAACCCCAACCCTCGTAGAATTATATCAAGCGGTGACAGAGAATGAATTTTGGCGCTCTGACGTCAGGCCCACTCCCACAATGCCCAGCAACACGCATGCGCGTTGGGTGCACGAAAATTTGGACAGCGATCTCAGAGCAAAGATGGCGGGCACCTCCGACCCTCTGGAAGATATGCTCTTCTCCGAGGTGGACGAAAAAGCTGTAAGTGACTTAGTTGGCTCGCTGGAGTCGCAGCTTGTCGGCCAAAGCAACCCAGCAGCCCCCCAAGCCGAAACCAGGAGTGCTGTGTCTACAGGCGCTGCCAATCACCACTTAGGAAGAATGCTACCTGCCCAAGTGGGCACTATACTGGAACAGCAACAACAACAAGGACAACATAAAGCTGCGCTAAATCAGGAGCCCAACTCTAAAGAAATCAGCTCCGAAAAAACTGTGATGCCGTCTTCGCTCAGTTCCATTACACCTTTCGAGGAAGCTCCCATCACTTCTGGGACCGGAGTAAACGCGAGTAGCGGCTTGCAATCACATGGAGCATCTAGTAACACAACACTCTCTGCATCTGGACTGGTAACTTTGCCATCTCCGCTGGTCAGCGTAAACGCCGCTAATAGGGGTTCTGTTCTGGGGTCAGGTGGGTCAGCGGCGGTCACGACGGAGACCGATTCTGCAAAAAACCACATCGCGTCCACCATACGGACTGCTCCCGCGGGAATACAGAGTTTAAACGGGAGCGACGGAGCGGCGGCGGTAGTTAGCTCTCCCACGAATACCGCTAGTCCTGCTGCTGTTGCGGGTTTCCAGCCCGGATCTGTAACCGTGTCTTTGGTTAATAATGTAAACGCTGTCGTTAGTAGTAGCGGCAGCGCAGTTAACTCGAGCCAGACTCTGTCGCCGTGCGTCAATTCGACCACTTTTAGTGTGTCTCAGCCTGATTTCCCTGCATCGCAGACCACGGTTACTCCGGATGGTACTGGAGGCACCCCTACTATAGCCCTGCAAAGACTCCCGAGTCACATCATGGCCAATATTTCACAGAATGGAAACGGCACTACAGCCGCGGCGCTCGGGCAGCAGGGTGCACGCGCGGGTACCCCTGCAGCCACGGGCACTCCGCTAGTAAACCACAGTAAGAGCACGGATCCTGGTAATCCCAAGTCCGACTCCCCCGTTCAGGCAAAAATAACCGCATCAAACCAGCCTGGCGTCGTCAATTCAGCACCCAGCCCCATCACCTCTGCTGTGACCGTCCCTAACCCTTCGACCACACAGCTTCAAAGTTCCGCTGTTAGTTCAGTCTCGGCATCCAGCAGTCCTGTAACTCTCACCGCCTTGGCGAAACCCACTGTCAACATAGTAGGACAACCGGCATCTACCACCATGGGAATGATCAGATCCGGAAACCCCACGTCGCCGGCAATCATAGCTTCGCCAGCGCAGCCACAGCAGCTCCGACCAGGGCTTGGGGCGACGCAGAGGCTTGTGTCGCCGCAGCTGATCGTCAGGTCTCCTCAGGCACAGACCACCATCCAGCTGCCTCCTGGGTTCACCATCCCGCAGGGTAAGAGCGCCGGAAAAAAGTTGCACTCGCGCCTCACCTTTTGAGAAGCCTGTGAAAGGCAACAGCGATTTCTATACGTTGTCACGACATCTCTTGTTTTTACTTGTATCTTGTGGCTGTTTATGCCTCGCAGTGCATTCTATTCATAAGTGTGATCCGTAGCTAATTTTCAAGAAGAATGCATCCCGTCAAACCTGATTGCTTTTTTTTAAAAACAGTGACAAAGCGACCCGGTGTTATGCAAATGTTCTGTAACACCCCTTCCCTAAAATAATCAATTCTGTACTTTAGTTAAGCTTACCATGTCACGTGTGGGACTCCATTAGGGAAACAAGATGAGCAAACTGGGGGGAAATGCGAAGCGGGGATTGTACGCTGGAGGAAGGTTTGTGTTCTGACGGTTCCCTGCACTTCGCATCTAAAGGAGCACGTCTGTTTATGTGATCCGCGGCTTCGCAGAGTATAAAGCCATGTTTCGCCCTCACTGACAGGTGAATCCTTGCATTCCTGCGCGCCCACGTGGGTGCTTGTTATAAATAATTCTGACTGCCAGCGAAGACAACCTGCAGCCGTCAGTTAACTACAAAGTGCATATTTCGTAATATTAAAATGCTTTGTGCACTCTAGCGGAGCTGATATTGTATTACACTAAATTCTATAAACGCCGCATGGGTCACACGATACGTCTCGTTGAGTGGGATTTAGACGCGTCCCATCTAGTCAGGTGTTTTCAGCTGCCTACTGGGTAATAATGCCAAGGCCCAGCGTGGCATCATCTCCTTTTCCCTTTTAAGTCATCCTCTCTTTTCAGTCCCAAGGATATCTTTACAAGGAGTGGGCTGAGATTCAGCCTTTGGGTCCTGTTTTTCTCTAACAGGTTGCTGAGCATGTTTATTGTTTATTGTTTATTATTATTATTATTATTATTATTATTATGGACGAAGGAAGGCGGAATATGGGCCTGGCCTGAAGGCTCTGGGATTCGATCATTTCACCAGTGAGAGTAAACAATATTTTATGTTTGGTAGCGGCTCTGTGTCGTTTCCAGATGTTTCAGGGGCCAAGTACTTATCACATAACTGTGCTTTTAAGAGTTGACACTAGAAACATGGAGATTTATCTGGCTTTGTTTCTGACCCGATATCAGCAGGGAGCACAGCGATTCAGGATACCGGCTTACAAACAAAAATTGGGGTTCTTAGAAGGAGCACTGGAGTGTTTTACCTCCTTTGCTTTGATAAAACACTTAGCTGTGTAAATGTGTAACCTACTGTATATAAACCTTCTGCTAAATTACATCAGTCCAGTAGACTATGGGGTCCCTATATTGTGAGTTGTACATCAATTAGGCTATCAATTATGCTTTTTCCCTGTAGTAAAGAGATTTTTTATTCAAATTATAGACTAGCTCGTACAACGTCGTTTTTAAAAAATCACGCCAGAGCACACTCATGGCATACTTTTGGAATATGTTGCACTTGACTGGTTGGACTTAGAAACCGGAGAAACGCTGCCTTGAATCTTTTGAGCTGGAGGTGAGACGCGTCGCTTCCGCTTGGCCGGGCGTCCACGTGCGCGACCCGCCGCCTTTCGGAAGACGCTCAGAGATCCTGCTTATTTATTGAACAGGTGGACGTGCCGTGCTCCCTTGACACCCGATCCCAGTGTTCTGCGTGAAATATTTAGGGAGCCGATTTGGACGGAGCTGGGCGGCAGAGTGCGCACTTGCGTGCGTTTGGCGGAGGCACATTTCCAGTCGCCTGGGCGCGAAGGCTTTGCGCCGATCCGCTGTATCCATCGTCTTGGACTCTTCGACTGCAGCCAGGAGCGTCGCCTTGGCCTGATTTATCCTGGGGCTCATTAATGTTTTTATTTCTTTTTCTTTTTTTTTTTAAATTTCTTGTATCATGGCTTTTCTTAACTGAATGTTTCATTGGGGAAATACAGGTTAATTAGCTGCGTGTCCGTAAGTGTTGGGGGGCTGAGCGTTCATCAGCTGTTCTATGCCGACAGTTAAATCTGAAGTCTTTTGATTGTACTTGTTCTTTCCCAGATCATGCTGGAGTAAACGGAGAATCGATTAAAAAAGTTACTGAAAGTTATCGAGAATTATGCAGTTCCTTCTTTATACCTGCCTGCTGTGTTTTATTGCGTACTGTACCCTGAGACGTCCGTTTCCATCTTTCATTTAATCCTTGAGCTTTGACATCTGCATGCTTTTATTTTAATCTTTCATTGATGCCTTTTTCTGAAGTGAAGTATTTACCCGTTGATACAGCTGTGCGGTTCGTGGTCAAATTCCTAGTTATGTATCTTGCTGACAACAGGCACGCTTTGGGTTACACGTCCCCAACCACTTTACTCTGTAAGGCTGTCCTTCCACAGAGTGGTGACTGCTTGAGGCCTTGTTTGCACTATTCAGGTTTGCAGCCTCCTATAGCTGAGTCAGGTTTTTATTTAATTTTTTTACAACAAGCGCAAACGGTGTAATGGCAAAATAGGGAGGATCTGAAGGGGTTAACTGCAAGGTGCTGCACACCTGTCCCGGACAGATGTGGATTGTGCCATTTTCTCGCTTTGCATGCAGGCCGTCGGTGTGACAGTAAGATAATGTGCCACCACCGGCTCGACCCCGTTTTCTGCATGGGGGTTGCCGGCTCATTATCGACACGGGAAGTGGGGAATCGATCCTCTCCATTTTTATAGGATCCTTTCCAGCAGCCCATCTGAACTGCTCTGTGAAGACTTAGGATCAGCAGTACAAGTAGATCCTAAAGAAGACCAGTGAATTAACTGCAGACATTAAGATCATATATTAAAAGCCAGAAGATTAAGGAAACATTCTCTCTATAACTAGGGAAAATGTGTATTTACTGTTTTACTACCTTAGCAATGTTATGCATGATATTATGACCCTGAGCTATTTTATGTTGTATTCCTTTCTGTTGTGAGGTGTATGTGATTTCCTGTATTTTATGGAATTATGAGTGAGTTTTTATACTGTGGGTGTATCCAGTGTGTCTTTTTTTTTTTTCTTTCATAGCATGTGGCATCAGGGGTCCGCAGACTCTGTGTGACCGCGTGGCTATGTCTCGTGCTTTCAGGCATGGTGTTGGTGCGTACTGAGATGGGGCAACTGGTGATGGTTCCTCAGCAGGCTCTGGCCCAGGCCCAGGCTCAGGCCCAAGCTCAAGCTCAGGCCCAGGGTCAGGCCCACAACAACATCTCCCCTCGACCCGCCACACCCACCACCGGAACTACCTTCAGAGTGACCACCACCCAGGTACGGCCTCACGCACACACACCCCGTCTCCAGCTCTGGGCTCCTTGCTGCCCCATGGCCATGGACTTATGGATGTCCTACTGTACTAGCAGGATCAGGTAGGAGGTCTGGTGTTTCTTTAGGTTCCACACAGGTTAGAAAAGCGCTTTGTCGTCCACTGATTGGTTCTTCCTAAAATTTTGTCAGGTAGTTACAGGGTGTCTTACGTTCATGGCGACTAAAACATTAAATGTTTAATGTGAATTACATTCAGTTCTGATTTCTGTCTCCTAAATGGTAGTCCAGGAGGCCACATAAAAAGCAGAAACATATTAAAAATAGATAGATTAAAAATAAGGTTAACTGCAGCAGTACGTGAGGGTTGAGTTTCTCATGAAGCTCCGAGCCGCTGGTGCTGGAGCAGGGCACGGATTTGATGGGAAGTGTCTGCTCATGGGAATGGGGAGAGGGTGCGATTGCAGCTGAATTACACGCTTGAGGAACCATGGGATCCCACCTGTCCGGCAAAAATGCCGTCAGCCCCCCTCACAGTGGTGTTGGTGTCAGGTGACCAGCCTGGCATCGGCCTGTTGTGAGGTTCAGTAGTGATACAGGAGTGAGCGGACTTCTATTCTGACCTCTTGGAAGGGACCGAGGGGCACCCAACGGACAGCCATTGGTCCTTGGAGGCACTGGGGCGGTGGTCTCCATGAGAAGTGAGGTCACCTTTGAACGTCTGTTGCCTCAGATCAGGCCCTCTGATGGGGTGCCCCGCCGGTGGCACTGATGACAACTCTCGGCTGGAGTTAGTCCGCTGACCGCTCTCTTCTGAAGTTAGTCCCTCAGATGATAGTACAGGTGCACCATGGGAGTCCTGTGGGGTGTGGTGGTCTGTCACCTAGCTGAAGTGGCTTTCCAGAGGAGCACCGTCTGGACCTGCTGTGTGTGACGGACTCTGGCTGTGCATTGCATAGGAGGAGCAGAAATGTGGACATGAATAGTTGATCTGTCTGCCCCCCCCCCCCCTTAGAAGAGTGTTAATTACCTTTACTGAGGTCTGGTAGACACGGTTCTGGAGACTGACATGCATAGATAAATTTGTATTTAATTGCTGCTAATAACTTAAGCAGCACATACCTGCAGATCAGTGTTTGGATGATGCTTGGTAGGTTAAGAAAAAACCTTTTGTATTAATGGTCCAATGGATGAGTTTGGGCTGTGGTTCAAGTGCAACTTTCCTTCAGTGTTTGCCTTTGATCCCCAGTCTGTCACTTACCGTTGGCCTTGTGCTGTTAGTGGTGCATAGTTGTGCTTCACGTGGTCCCTGAGATGGCAGGGTGGCGGTGGAGTGAGATAATAAGTTGGACCCTGTGCAATGAATATGTTCTCTATTGGCCATTGTATCCATATTTGCTGCATTCACTCTATTGATAATATCTTACAAAATAATGCAGAAATGATTAAAGAAGAGAGCCCACCTTGGGGTCATGCTTCAGTTCAAGGTTATGGCGAACTCCAGGACCCCTAGGCCACAGAGCCGTGGATATCTTAGGCAGGATGCCAGTCCATTGCTGGGCCCACACATGATTTAAAGATGCCTGTTTGCCAACCCACGTATTTTTGTATTGTCGGAGCAAATCCGAGTACCTGTAAGAAAAACACACAGCACCGGAAGTTACACGATTAGACCACACACAGGGCTGTGCTGGGACTTGAACCCCAACCCTAGCAGTGTGGGTGTGTTTCAGCAGTGCTACCATACAGCTTTGCTCCAGGATCAGCTGACTAAAACCAGGTATGACTCATCAGTTGAGGTTCCCTTTGTTTGTTTTCTTTTGTATGAGTAAGGTGAGTGTTGCTCTACCTTACACACTGACATAAAGCTTTATGATGCAGCTAAACGAAGATTCGCAGTAAACAGTTATTGCCTTTCAGCCATCTAGTGTTAACATGTTCATAATGAATACTGGAAACTAGGTCTCAATAGCAGGTGTACTGATAAGTTCCTTGTTTCTCCAGTAGGGGTCAACCGATATATTGCTAAAAATGGGCCACTGGTTTATCGCCTCTGATTATGTATCCTTAAACATTTCTGATGCGAAGTGGAACTCTCACTGGAGAAGCTGACAATCTATGCCTCCTGTAACTTAACACTCTTAACAGGGGCTTATTAGTCTTTCGGCTCAGTCTACAGTTCAGCTGTGTCAGAATGTTTGTGTAGTTATATATGGTAAAGGATGCCTCATTTTACTGTTGAATACCGATTTTATAGAGTTTATACTTGTGGTGAGAGAGGGCCAGATCTAGATTTCACCAAAACTACAAACAAAATCATACATTTTCCTAAATGTACGCTAAACAGGGGGGAGGCATCGTTTTAACATCCAAAACTGGAGGAGAAATTAATGTGACTAACGAACAGTGAAAAGCAAATATACAATTCTGAAGTGGCCCAAATCCAGAATGGGCTATGCAGACTCATCAAACACGAAGCTCTGCATAATATAATAGAGTTGTTGTTGGTTGGCTGGGAGTGCGAATATGGTATTATACCACACAAAATCCTTGGGGCTCACCCGATTTTCGTGGCATGAAGAGAGATGATGTTCTGAGGCCTTTGGAAATGTGCCATCGGCTGCCTGCCTCTGCCCTGGCCCCAAGTTTAATTAGTGAGCTGGGTCCACCAATCATTGTCATCTGTTCTTCTGAGCAACCCCTAAACCATCAGATTGGTTAGTGGGCCTGGTGTACTTTTTATGTTGGTTGTCATCAGAGGTGGATAGTTCAAGTGCAGAAAGTAAACCTGGAGACAACGATTTTGTTTCAACCAATCAGTTGAGTATGAAGAGTCACAATCACAGAGAACTCAAGTGGTTGGTTTTTAGGAAATCTTGTTCAGGATTTTTACTTTCTGGTTACCATCATTTAAAAGCTCTGGACTTGAACTGTCCACCTCTGGTTACCATCATTTAATGAATGATGGCATGAATAAGTCTGGTTAGGATACATAAATTTAATTTCATTTTAGCACTGAACATCTGAGGCTCTCTGCCTTTAAGTCTTCCAGAAGTAACGCCTCACTTAAAGGTATTAGTGGGCCATGTTATTTTTGTTATTTCTTAATTTAAATATTTTTTTAGCCTTTTCCGCATTATTTGCATGTTGGCATTCCCAAGGCCACAGGGGAGCCACAAGGGGGTGGCACTTCCCACCTTTTCTGGCAAAACCAGACCACTTGCCAATGTTTTGCTGCCCATGACAGTGCAACCCTAACCCTCAGGAGGGCAATCCTGATGTGTCCTGCTTTGGCACTTGGAACAGAACAGCAGGGGAAATCCTCAGTCTGCCGGCTCTTAGTCTCAATGTTAGCTTGCATTCTGGCTAATCGGTTTAAATTAACGCAGAAGGATAAGCTTAGCTTTGGAGCCACATTGTATGTAGATACAGGCTAAGTGCTTTAGATTACATAAAGAATTTAAACACAATTCACTGTCCTGTCATTAACGCTCCAGTAAGCACAGGTGCTGGCTCTGCTGTGTAGGTTTAATCTTCTTGTAAAGGACAGGCTGCTCTGCTGAAGGCTTTAGGTAGCTTTATTATGCTCGAGCTCCATTTGGTCTGATACCAAATCCGCCTCCCAACACTTCCTGAAACGCGTACCACTGCACTTTAAGATGCTGGAGAAACATGTGGTGTTAGATGTGCTGCATTCAATCCCTAGCAGATCGTCTGAAAAGATTATTTTATCCAGGTCCCCGTTCACGTTTGGGTCCCCTTGAATCATAAAGTGGTCCCTCCCGTTTGGAGCACTTCTGGTTTTGCCTTTTGTAATCAATCAGTATTGGGGAGACATTGAAGAGTTTTAACAATAGTAATAGTTTTTCGACTGAGATTAAAAAGTTACATCAAGGGCAGTCGGTCTGTAATCATGGAGGTGTCGCTGTGGAGCAAGTGAATTTCGGTTGTTAGGACCCCCCACCCCCCCCGTCTTCATATTCTGGTGTCATGTGTTCCATAAACACATTTTTAAAAGGGGATATTGCAGAGTTCATGGGTCAGGTAAGTATCTAACCATTTAAACTGAAGCTAACTACTAACTGCTGGTTATTGAACTCGGTTGACAGCTTCAGCCCATTCCTAACCAGAACTTGGGAAAGCTTCTTGTGTAAATATGAAATAAAATGTGAGAGACCTCGGGCAGCTTCAGGGATGGGAAACGCTCTGTTCCAAGGTTGCCTGGGAGATTGTCCATATACAGGATTATTACATCATTAGCGTGGAGTTGCAAGAAAACACTGGCTCAATAAAGTTGATGCGATTTGAATGATGTGAAGGTAAGAACATCAGACAAACTGTCCGCTATGTTATAGTCATCTTCCAACCGCTTATACTAGTCAGATTGCAAGGGCTGGAGCTTATCCAAGGCAGCACAGGGCACAAGGCAGGGGTGCACCCTTGACAGCATGCCAGTCTCTCGCGGAGCGCACACACACCCCCAATGGGCAATTTTGAGACACTCCTTGGTCTGACTTTGGGAGGAAACTTATTTCAAATCCATAGACAGAGAAGGCTGGATTTAAACCCCCCGTCCTGAAGGCATCAGGCAGTAGTGCTACCCACTGCCCCACCATGAAAACTGGGTGCAAAATATGCTTATTTACACGGTGTGTAGGACAGTGCTTCCCAAATCCGTCATCGGGGGCTCCCAGGCAGTCCATGTTTTTGCCATACCAGGAGCTGGGAGGGAGCAAAGATGTGGACTGTCTGGGGGGTCCTCAAGGACTGGGTTGGGAAACACTGGTGTAGGGAAGAAACATCACCTTTGTGTAAGTAAAAGCTGCATTTTACATGTGGGCACTAGAGGGTACCATAGTCCATTTTCTGCCAGTACTGAATTGTGTTTTGGAATTTAGCATTCCTATTCTCAGCTCAAACACCTCATTTGTTCAGATGCTTTTTAGCTGTGTTTCAGTACATCCGTTTCTTACGTGTGAGTCATAGCTGGGAAATTGGCTGTGTCCCTGTACGTGCCTATGTTTACAGGACTGCACATATGGAGAGCGGGCCGTCCCAGATGGGGGCCCAGGCTGTACACTGTTTTTTTTTTGCGCACTTTTTGCCAAACTCTGGAACTTTGTCTATCCTTGTGGAACTCTATGTGGATCAATAGCAGGGGGGAAAAGGTTTTCTCATGGCAGAAATATTGAATACTGCTTGATTTTATTTCAAAATAGAAATTAGAGTAATGTCAATGAATGTGTCAGGAGTATTTGAGCTTGACGTTATTCACATTTCACCTGTCCGTCGCTGCTTCACAAACTGCCACCTTGGGATTTCTGGGATTTTTTTCGATTCATTGCTGCGATCGGAGCTTGTGCCATGTTTTTAAATGCCGTTGCTCTCTAACTCTGCTTTCACTGATGTGTCCTGGAGCTCCGTCATCGTTTAAGTGTCCTGCAGTTTGTGTTCTCTGTTCACTTCAGCATCCGCAGACATAGCAGCCTCACCGTCTGAGGTGTTGGTTTCCTGCTGAGGTGAACCCTGTGTGAATCCTCCGTGTACGCTGGCTTGTTCGCCTCTGTCGACCACAAGAGCTGGCCTGTTCACAGACGCTCCCTATCTCATCCTGCCGTGACAGTCTTGTGTGGTGTTGTTGAAAAGCAAGACTGGAGGAATCAGTCTTGAGATGCGTAAGGATGGTAGTGGAATTTGGGACCTTACCTGTCCTGGGGCTCTGCCCTTTCCCATTGGGGGGTATGGGTGGGGGTGAGGTTCTCTTCCATGCTTGTTAAATCATTCATCAGCACACTGTCTGATCATTTTTAAAAGCTAACCGCTCCTTTGCTTTCATGTGAGTAATCTGTTGTGATGGAACAGCCAATGTCCCCCCCCTAAATCACACAGACATGTACCCCAGTGTAAACACTTCCATCACTGCTTGGGGATCTGCAGCTGGTGGGCAGCTCGGCAGGCATGGCACATCCTTCCCGTCCCCGTGCCCATCCCCACCCCGCTCCCACATGCCCTTCTGGGTATCGCCCAGGGCTGTACCGGATGCCGGTAGAACAATGCCAAGGGCTGCGGCCAGGAATAGAAGGCCCCGGATCCCCCCCAATGAGTGATTAGCTGGTCTGGCCCAGGAGACTCCAGCCACGCTGCGTTCTGATGAAGTCTGTTCACACATCTCGCTCTCTCTCCCTCTCTGTTCCAACAGGCCCCTGTGACCTCCCAGGCCATCCGACCTGGCCCTCCTGCTCAGGCCAAGGTGGTGCCGTCTCCTACCCCTGCCGGCAGCCCTGCCCTCCAGGTGGCCTCGTCGGCAGCGGCTCCGGTGAGTGGTCCTTCCAGCACTTTGTCTACTCCACCAGCAGATGTCACTATCCCCTGAGCTTTATCAGTCTACCTTGGCCTGGGGCTGTTATTTTAGCCAGTGTGGGGAATTAATCGGCTGAAATCAAACCCTGTTTTCGACGCGTTTTCTGATATTCAAGGGTTCCATCTTGTGCATTAGAATGCTTTAGAAATCGCTTGAACTGCAACTTTTTGAAAAACATTCATAAGAAAGCAGGGGTCTGTCTTGAAGAATCCCAGGCAGCTCCTGTAAAATGGGGGAGGTGTGACTCTGCCCATCTTTCCTTCCCAGCCTTGCTGTGAGGATGTCACATCACGTTTGTCTGTCCCCACCCAGAAGGCGACCGTGATTGGGGGCCCCGTGCCAACTCCCCAGCAGCCCCAGACAGTGATCGCAGCGGGACAGAGCACCCCCCAGACTGCCGTGTCCGCCTCTACGGGCCCGGGGGCCTCAGTCGTCTCCCAGGTCTGCAGGCCGAGCTTCTCGGCGCAGCTATGATTAGATTTGACTTTAAACCCGTTCCCCCCTCTGCCTGCGATCCTTCGTTCTCTCCCTCCACATCTGATTCCACTTGCTTCACACCGTTTGGCCCCTGAGTCTCCAGGACCTGTCCTGATGTTGGCTTCCACATGCTTTTCTTGCTCCCAGGAGATGCAGGAGAATGTGAAGAAGTGCAAGAATTTTCTGGCCACCCTGATTAAACTGGCATCCCACAACTCACCCTCACCGGAGACGTCCCGCAACGTGAAGGCTCTTGTACAGGACCTCCTGGTGAGATAGCGCTGCTGGTACCCCCACTCATTTCTCCTCATTTCTCAACACTCAGGGTCCCATAGAGGCACTTTATACTTGTATCTATAGAGTTAGAGCATTTCTGGACAGCAGGTGACATTGTGGTTAATAGATTTTACCACAGTTTAGCAAGTTCAAATACTTTACATTTTTTGAAAGGTGAGGGAGGCTGCAGTGAAGTATAGGGATATAATGGGTGAAAGTGTTTTTTTTTTTATATTGTTCAAATAGTACAAAGTATGAATCAAGGCAGCAGAAACTGTTAAAATTATCATTTCAGGAATTGTTACTGTCATTGTTGGTATTCTGTATCATTTTTCTTTGGTTGCATTCACTTCTTCATCCTGCCTGTAGATGGCAGCAGACACAACCTTTTGACACAACTTGCTGTCACTCGCGGTTCAGTATGGCGCTTTTTTGCTTCTTTTGACACCTGATAAACCTCACTAATGGTGCACATCAGCACAGCGATGATCAGAAAGCTCATACTTTCTCATGATAGGTTTTGTAGTGTCTCGTAAATTCAGATTAGTGCTGCAGGAAGCAATCCCTCACCCAGTGCTTTGCACCCTCTGCAGGATGCCAAAATCGAGCCGGAGGAGTTCACAAATCGGCTGCAGTCAGAGCTGAAGTCATCCCCACAGCCGTACCTGGTTCCCTTCCTCAAGGTGGGCGTCCCCCCCGACACAAAGCACTGTGGCCCTGACACGATGGGACCTCACGTAACATGACACCTGACATACAGGACAGCGCGAGGCCACATTATCACAACAGCAAGCCCCCCACCCCCGAACTGCGTGTGGCCACACGTCTCTCTGACCCCCCGGAGTCCTCATGCCATCTACGATGAGCGCCATGGTGCGCTATCTTTGGGGGTGGGGGTCACATAACATGATGACTGAAATCCACCCCCCCTCCCCCCAGTCTTTCAGTCCCATCCTAGACATGCTAACTCTGTAGAATTAAATTCGCAATCTGCTGTCAATCACTGCCGTACCCAGTTTTCCATTGGCTTAAAGCTGTGATTGGTAGCGATGGCCAAATGAAGTATCGTGAACCAACTGTTGTATTTTCTCACACCACTAGATGGGGCTTTCTGTTCAAAAATGGGCTCACTTTATACCACAAAGCAAACCAAGAGCACCATCTAATGGGGTCAAAAAATACACAAAATGGTTCATGAAGATTCATTTGGCCATCACTAGTGATTGGCAAAAGTCATAGTCCCACCTACCATGGTTCTTCTGCCCTGATTTTGGCATCATTAATCTAATGTTTTGCCTTGATCCTGATTGTCTGTTTGATGGTAGCCAGGTGACCTGCCCAGACCCCTGACGTGGTGCTTGGACATTCACGCTATACTCACGTCTCCTTTCTCCCCCATTCCCTACACAGAAAAGCCTCCCGGCCCTGAGGCTGTCACTGCTGAACAACCAGCAGTCCCTGATGCAACCCCCCCAGGCCATCCCGCCTGGGGCTACCCCTACTGGCGGTGCCCCAGGCACGATGCCCGCCATCGTAGCCAGTCCCGCCATCAGGGTGCGGCATCCCAACAGCATGGCTGCCAGCGTGGCCACCGTCCCGCCTGGCGCCGTGCAAGCCAATGCATCAGCCCTGGTACGTGCCCCCACACCCCAAGCCACATCCAGAAACACACCAAACATGCTTGAAACTAACTTGATTTTATTAGGAGGTGGTAAGTGATAGGTGGGGGATTTTAGAGGTCAATGGTCACGGTTAGCAAATACGTGCCCACAATGGGACGAGCCTAGCTTTGCTAGAGGTGGGACAGGGAAAGTCACGGAGGTCACATGCCATTCTGCGGGTACCAAAGATGCAGGAGATCTGGGGACACCACCTGCCAGACCTGCTCTACCCTTGTCCAGCCAAGCAAAGGGCATATTCAGAGCTCCGCCCTTCTGGTAGAGGTTTGCTCTAATCGCCTTAGAAGAAAATTTAAATCTGGTTGCTTGCAGAAGGTTGCTTGTGGTTAGTGAGGAGGGTTGAGCGGTGGGGACCTCATGGTTGGTAAGGAAGGTCAAGCGGTGGGGACCTCATGGTTGGTGAGGAAGGTCGAGCGGTGGGGACCTCATGGTTGGTGAAGAGGGTCAAGCGGTGGGGACCTCATGGTTGGTGAAGAGGGTCAAGCAGTGGGGACCTCATGGTTGGTGAGGAAGGTCGAGTGGTGGGGATCTAGAGCTTGGTGGTGTGAGATTATGTGGCTAAGCGATGGTGCTACCCTTCGTTTTCAGAGATTGTTTTTGCATACTGGGATTGTAGAAAATAAATTAAGCAAATCTATTTAAGTCAAAGTGATGACAAAAACAGACAAGGCTACTCCAGGAGGCTAAACGGCTCAAATCTCTGTGGCTAACCTCATGTTATCGGGTGAGTTTGTCAAACCTGAATGTCTTCTTTTAAGATGCGTTTGCATTTCAGTCCTGCTGTGGAGATATTTAAATTCTGCTTTGCAATACTGACATACAATTGCGTTATTCACTTGTAATGTTAAGTGCTCCCACACAAATGATGCTCTCACTCTTTCTTTAGACCCCCGTCCGCTATGAGCCGTCTTCCTTGACAATATTCACAAAAGGCGAGGTATTGATTAGCTAAACAAGGTCCATTCAAAAATTACAAGGGTGTACTTTTGATCGTTTAGTGCAGAAACTTGGGTGATTTTAGGAGAGGTTCTGAAATGATTAAGTGACAGACTTTGACAGATATGCTGTATTTTTACACCAACATGAAGATTAAGCATCATTTTCTTTGACTGCCTAGACTTTTGCACAGTAGTGTGCATCATGACACTGAGTCACTGGGTGTCCTGTTCTATACCTCAAATTAACCTTCCTCCTCTTCTTGCCCCAGGGTATCAAGAGAGCAGGTGTTCAGGGCTCCCCAGTCAGGATGCCCGTGGTGATCACACAGGCCGTTCGAGCGCCAGGTACAGTTCTGCGTTCAGTGCTAACACACATACACATTCTCACACACACATGCACGTGTGGCATCCTGCCCTCAGCACCACAAAGTGAGTCAGAAGCCCACAGGAAATTGTATGTGTAGAGGAGATTTACCTTAATCAGCTGAATCACACTACACTGATATCGTGGTCCCAAAAGGCCGGTTGTGCACGTGTGCAAATATACCAGCATCTGCTTTAGCTTCTGTCGGCCTGGTGTGCTCTAGGTTATCTGTAGGTGGCTAAAAGTCCTCGACACGGACTGCAGGAAGTCTCTAAAAATACCTCCTGCCTTTTGGCGAGAAACATGCCTGTTGAAATCAAGTTTAAATTCACTCTGGCTGTCTGGGTGCCTTCCCGCAAACGTGTCTCGCGGCTCTGGGGACCCGCGGCCTCTTTGAGCCACAGCGATATTGACAGTGTGGCGTGTTTCGTACACAAACCTGGGGAGAATTCCCTGTGCAAGTCTTTACCCTCTGCTATATGTGTGTCTTATTTTTTAAATAACTCCACAGGGAATGGGGATTTAACAGAAATGGTTAAAGGTATTCCTGTAGCAATGAGAAGCTGTTTGACAGAAATTCTAACGGACAGCTTGTGACAATAATCCTTTTTAAAAAAAATTTTTATCACTCTCCTAGGTGCAATACTGAAGGGGCCGGTGATTCAGGCAAACAAAAGTGCTGCTGCCTTTGCTGTCCAAGGCTCAGCCAATCAGAAAAATAAGCTGAACGACCCCGGGGGTGGTTCATTCAGGTATGCCACATGCAGCAAAGGTCTGTTCCAGGGAACAAGGGCGTGACGTCCCATGTGTCACCACCAGGGGGCAGCATTTCACAGAGATTTAACATGGGCCAGTATATGTCTTGTGAAAGCAGTCTTTTTTTTTTTTCTTTTCTTTAATTGCTACCAGTGCTTCTCCTTGTGCGATGTAAGGCACAGTGTGAGGCTCTGAGTGCACACAGAAACACATTAATGATCGTTCATAAGGTGAAGAGAGGCCAAACACCCCCCCCCCCCCCCCCAACAACAGTCGTTTGAAATCTTTTCTTCTCCAAATGCGATTTGCATAAAGGGTTCATATAAATCTAAAAAATTTACTGTAATAAATGCTATTATTTGTTGCTTACTGCAGGTTAATGTTAGGGAGCTCATTACAGTTGGCTGCAATGGACTGTTGTCCCACTCAGGATGTATTATAGTCATACTTGCAGTGCATTATGGGATATGCTCCAGATCGCTCTGATCCCACTGGGCTGACGCAGCCATTAGGGCCGTGACTACTGGAGGGAGGGTCCAGTGGTACCAGGAGGTGGTGGCTCGAAGGGTGGGTCTTGTAGGGGGATGGCTGGGGGTGGGGGTGTGTGGCTCGAGGTGTTGAGTGACATGCTGGTGGGCTCATCTTCCCAGCATCTGGGCGGGACCTTCACATCAGGCTCCTGGTAATGGTCCATTCTCCCTGGGGGCAGGCTGATTGATAAATCCATACATCTTTAGCGACTTTGATAATTAAGCTGTCAGGACTGTTCGTCTTCCTCCCCAGGCCCCCCCCTCCCAGTTATTTTAGTAATGAACGTAACCCCATCTGCTGTCTTTCGCTTTAAACACAAATGGAGCTTTTTTTTTGTTCTTCCCATTAATGTTGAAGCGGGTTTAATTGCCCGAATCCGCTCGCATTTCAGTGTGGATTGGTTTTGGCGCCACACTGGACTTGCGGTTTCTGCCTTTGTGTGGCATAACCCCCCCAGGGGGTGCAAGCAGACCACCCTTTAAAGCAGGACAGCAAACGCAAACATCCCGGACCAAACCACCGCGGCTGGGGGGGGGGGGTGGTTTGGTGGCACTTTGGGGGGTTGAGATCGTGCTGCTGTTTATTTTCTTTTTCACGCTCTGTTTGCTCACTAATTTCCCCCCTTCTGTGGACGCCATAACCTGCTGTAAGCGCAGCGTATACCATAGTAGGTTGTGATGGTCAGTGCATCCCCATGCACCAGATACCCCCCCCCCCCCCCCGCGCAGGGACGCAAGGTCACGTGACCACATCTCCAGTTCGTAACAGTGAAAATAAGCAGAGCTTCGGCTTGCCGCTTCCCTGTGACAAAACAAAAACAAACGGCTCGGTGAAACACGCTGGAAAAGGACCTAATCACTGATTCCCAGTAAAGCTATTAGGGTGTAACGTGTGGCTTCTCGTCCCCGGGAGCTGCGTCCTGCAGGGGCAGTTGGACGCCAGTTCCGGATCGATGCGGGGCCCCTGGCTCGAGGGCCCGATGCCCTCCGTGTGTTTACGCAGCTGAGTGGAAACAGATGCTCTCCATGGAGCCTCCTTGTCCCCTCACCCCATGCTGCGAAACCCAGGGTCGCTGTTTCCATCTATCCCCGTCTCAGCCGTAACAGCGGTGTCCCAAAACCGGCCCACACATTTCTTCTCATTTGCTCAGAAGTCGGTCCTCCTCGCTTTCCAAAATTGCGAGCAGGCTCCTATTTTTTTATATATTATTATTACACCTTCCAGCCTCACGCAGGAATAAGGTTATAATTTATTTACTCGCTTTGCACACTTTCATCCTGAGACACTTGGAGAGATTGACCCAATTTGTGTAGCTTGTTTATTTTTTTTTCTATTTTATCAGTTCAGGTTCAGTTGTCTGTCCTGGGACTTGAAATGAGGACTTTAGGTTAGACTCTATCCTGAGGTTTTACCGTGAAGTTTTAATGCTAACCTCCTACTTGGCTCTTTTCCTGGGGTGTAAACTCTGATTTGGGCCTTTTTCTGGGGGGTGTTTAATGTGGCCTTCTCTCTCTGTCAATCTAATCAAACCCTCTTCAGCTGAAACTGTTCATCATATTTCCAGGGAGGACGTAGACTTTTTGAATGCTAAGAGGGTAATTAGTATTAGACAGTAGCGTTTAGCTTTATCTAGTAGTTTACCTAGTACGGAGCACTGTTGTTGACAGACTGGCTGTTCCAGTAACTCGCAGGCTAAATCCTAACAGTGCAAAATCGAGTACTTAGCACTTCAGATGAAATAGTATGTTTTGAAAAAGAATGTTTAAATAACCAGTGTAGAGAACTGCATTACAGCATTGCTGAGGTGAAAGGACTCCTTTGAGATTCTTTCTTTTCTAGATCAGACTCTGTAAAGGCACCTGCAGAACCTTCAGTTCTGGTAGTGGTTTGGTGTCAAACATCTCAATTACAGTAGCTTCCTCGCTCTAAGTTCCCAACGTGATGTTTCATGCACCACAAAATGAATGAGATTATCAGAAACTAGGTTTTAATTTCGCCGTGCCGAAGCAGTCGGCAGGTCACCCGAGTTTTATCTTGCGACGTGACGTTTTCTTAAATGCGGATCCCCCCACCTATGGATAAACCCCCCTTTATGGTCGTCTTCTTTGCATCGCAGGGATGACGACGACATCAATGACGTGGCCTCCATGGCTGGGGTGAACCTGAACGAGGAGAGCGCCCGCATCCTGGCCACCAACTCGGAGCTGGTCGGCACACAGATCCGCTCCTGCAAGGACGAGGCCTTTCTGCCCACGGGGATGCTTCACCGCCGCATCCTGGAAACGGGTACCCGACACGCTCCCCCCCTCCAGCAGCCGCTTATTGCATCGTGAAGCCTCACATATTCGTCACACATGCAGCACAGCTATTTAAGATGCTTGTGTGGAAGCCTGGAGCGGCACACTGGCCCAGTGGGTGGCACTGTGGCCTCAGGCTCCCAGGTTTATGGGTCAAATCCTGCCCCCGGCTCTGTGTGGGTTTTCTGTGGGTTACTTGCACAGTCCAGAACATGAGGTCGAGGTGAATTGGTGCCTCTGAGTGAGTGTGTGTATGTGTGTGTGTGTCTGTGTGTCCGTTCATGGAATCACTCTGCCTTGTGCTCTTTGCTGCTTGGGATATGCCTAGTTCGTACTTCACATGTCAGGATGATCACATGCATATATATTTCATTTTGTGGTGTTACCCATATATGTGTACGGTCGCAATCTGTGCGGGCATTCGACCGTGACATTCCACGAGCCCTACTGGTAACACCTAGTAATGCGCTCAGCTCCTTGCTCATGCACAGTTGACATGCAGCAACACGCAAGAAGACCACTAGACCCAAAATCTGGGTGCTTCTGATTAAATTTATATCACATGCACTGTGCATGGATGGTAACAGCAGGCAGAAGTGGGCCATGATCTATGCTTTAGCCTGATGTGTAGCACATCATTAGCACCACATGATGGATGGAGGTTGGGGTGGAGCTGTTTAGGGTATCGCCTATAATTTGGTGTATTTAATATGCAGTTAATGGTCTTTTAATATGCAACTAAATGTTAGTCGACTTAAATGATTATTTAACTCTTAAAATGCACTATGTATACACCGATCAGACATAACATTATAAGCACTGTCAGGTGTAGTGAATAATTTTGATTATCTCATTGCGATGGCACCTGTCAAGGGTGACATTATGTATTAGGCAAATGAACAGCGAGGTCTTGACGCTGATGTGTTGGAATCAGGAAAAATGGACAAGCGTAAGGATGTGAGTGACTTTGACAAGGACTAAATTGTAATAGCTAGACGACTGGGTCAGAGTGTCTTCAAAACGGCAAGTCTTGTGAAGTGTTCCCGCTATGCTGTGGTCGGTACCTACCAAAAGTGGTCCAAGGAAGGCCAACTGGTGAACTGGTGATGGGGTCATAGTCACCTAAGGCTCATTGATGCGCTTGGGGAGAAAAGACATCTGGTCCAATCCCACCGGAGAGCTACTGTAGGACAAATTGCTGAAAAAGTTAATACTAGCTATGATAGAAAGGTGTCAGAACACACAGTGCATTGCTGCGTATGGGGCTGTGCACATGCTGACCCCTGTCCACCGCCAAAAGTGTCTACAATAGGCACCTGCGCGTCACGACTGTACCATGGAGCAGCGGAAGAAGGTGGCCTGGTCTGATGAGTCATGGTTTGTTGCATCATGTGGACGGTTGGGTGTGTGTGCGTCGTTTACCTCGGGAAGAGATGCCACCAGGGCGCACTATTGGAAGATGGCGGCAGAGGCAGTGTGATGCTCTGGACAATGTTCTGCTGGGTAACCTTGGATGCTGGCATGCATGTGGGTGTTACTGTGATATGTACCGCCTACCTAAACATTGTTGCAGACCAAGTACACCTCTTTATTACAACGGTATTCCCCGATGGCAGTGGCCTCTTTCAGCAGGATAATTCTCCCTGTCACAGTGCATAAATTGTTCAGGAATTCACGAAAAAGAGTTCAAGGCGTTGACTTGGCCTCCAAATTCCTCAGATCATAATCCGATCGAACATTTGTGGGATGTCCTGGACAAACAAGTCCGATCCATGGAGACACCTCCCAACTTACAGGTCTTAAAGGATCTGCTGCTTAGTGCCAGATACCGCAGGACACCTTCAAAGGTCTTGTGGAGTTCAGGCCTCGACGGGTCAGAGCTGTTTTGGCGACACAAATGGGACCTACACGATATTAGGCAGGTGGTTTTAATGTTACTGTCGACCGACGTATATACCCCTTACACACACAGATACTCATCTTTCTGTTTATGAATGTAATGTATTCCCTGAAATTTGAAATATGTAAATTTATAATAAAAATCACTAACCATACTAGACCACAAACACAAAAATATACTGTGAAGAATATTATTCAGTACTTTGTCACTCAGATAAAAGTAGTCAACTAGTGGTGCAATATAATTACAAAATAAGTACAAATAGCTGTGTTCTTACCTAATAGTTATGGCTTATCTGTGATATGAATTGTGCTGGTAATATTTATAAAAATAATGAAAACATTAAAACTAGTAGCTCTAGCTTGGTAGAATAAGGCAGACAACGAATCACTTAAGTGCGAGAAGGTGCGAATGCCATGAGGAGCTGTGAGGAGAGTTATGTGGCATTCAGCATGGGGGGATGTGTGGATGATTGGAATGGCTCATTTGGGATGGCAGTGTGTTCTTCCTGCTTTTGGGCCACTTTTAAACAAAAAAAAAACACTCAGATATCCGAAAAAACCATTTGGAAGCAGAAAATTTGTCCAAGTTTGGGTAAGCACGAGTGCAGATTGGAACATTGTATATTTACACACAGGAAGTCATAGCCCTGAAAGGGTTTGTGAATTTTAATGCTGGCAGTTTATCTAGCATACTGATGGAAGGCTTTGCTAAGCTCGCTTTGTTTGTGCTCTCAGGTGAAGTGTACTCTAACGGGCAGAGCTCTCCTAGCTACTGTTTTATAACCAAGGTTGTCGGTTACAAGTCTTTTTTTTTCATTTATCGGCTATTTATTTGACAGTTTAACTGAGACAAATTTTGTCTAAGTGTGATGTGTATTATACATAGTGTTGCTGTTGGTAGAAGCAGGGCATTCTGTTGGTGTCAGATGCATTTAGAGTCAGTCTGTTTTGAATGTGTCCACCTTCACTATATGTAAATTTAACTGTAATTTGAAAAATCTCTTTCCCCTCTTGATTAGGTATTCTTGGCATACAAACGAGAGCCTGAGGTTATGTGCTTTTGTTTTGCGTCTTCGTTTGGTTGTTATCCTGTCGCCTGGAGCGGCCGCATGTTTAAAAATGTAAATCTGACTTAGGGGGCTTTCCACAAGTCTCCCACGGTGTGGCTTTTTGGCAGCCGCGAAGCTGGGCGCCCCCTACTGGTTGAAGGCATTTCTGTTGGCTTGGATGCGCCAGACAGTGTCAAATGGCCAAAGCAGAGTTTGGTGCAGTGGTGCATTGGAATAGTCCAATTAATGTTATGTGTACTATTTAGATGTACATATTAAAATTTGAGTTATGGCCTCCCCTCTATTGTTACCCTATTTGGAATGGCCTCTGAATCAAATTGTGGGTCTCTTCTTGTACGCACGTCGGCCATACTACCTAGGAGGGATGTAAGCAACTTCCCTTAATACAAATTCTGTATTTCTTTTTTTGCCTTTTTGGGGCGAAATCCCCTAAAAATCTAAATTTTAGTTGATAAACAGCCAGAGAATAATTAAATCTAATCCGCCAGTCAAGCCAGGCATGCACCCAACCCTACAGGAATCGAGCATGACCACCCCCCCACCCCCCCATGCCCTTTAAGGTGGGCCGTGCCATCCGGACGAACCCATCCTGTTTTAGCGTTTTCCCTCTCTGGTTGAGAAAGCGCCGTTCCATGACAGACTGGACCACTTGTCTGTGGCAGCGTCGCCAGTCCCCATGGGGTGTGCTTTCTGCTGGGGGTGCGGTGGGATTTCGACTTGGTTTTCCTTGGCAGAGGGGCTGTCAGCCCAGGAGGTGTCATCGCTATTATTGTTCCTTTGCTTTTTATCGTTACTTAATTTACGAATGAACTTGTGTTTTTGGTTGCCCCCCCCACCTTTTCCTCCCTTCTCTGGCATTTCAGCGTGCCCGTTCCAGCTGTTAACAAGAACAAGATGGCATAGCGGGCCTAATTTAAATAACCGGCGCGTTTTACTTAAAATACTGCAAGAAGCACAATTATGTTAATGCAAAATTTAAAAGGAAATTCAGAACGTAACCTGCCTAATTCCAGGCTCTAGAGTGTAACCTGAACTGTGAATTGCTTTAAGGGAACTTAATTATCCTTTAAATTGTGCTCTGGCCAAACTGGCCTATCCCTCACGAGGGGCTCTCACACCTTTTAAATCTGAAAAGCGTGGCTCAAAGACCTCAGGTGAGTGCTACAGCTGTGGCGACTGAAATTCCTGTGTGTCACTCAGTTGCCGTGGCAGCGTCTGAAACTATATACTTCCACTCTAAGCAGGCTGGCATAAGACTTTTGGAAAGATTTGTATTATCTGAAACCCAACCATACGTCAAACAGTAGGCGAAAGTTATCGGGATACCATAGTTCATCCAGTCGAAATCCAAAGTTTGTGAACACTGGCCACTGTCCTTTCCCATGATTCCAGTGCGTACAAAGGGGCGTGACTCTTTTTTGCACTAATTGAATGGATCATCTCATAATAGTTAAGTATTTCATACAGAAATGGGCCCAGACGTTATTTCCTTTTCTGATTACCGTAAAGCCTGAGCCTCACTGGGTGCCTTTCTGACTTGATTGCAGCAAAGAAATTTGGGGTCACCGAGGTGCCTGCAGAGGCTGTCAGCTTCATCTCTCATGCCACGCAGACCAGGCTGCGGACAGTGCTGGAAAGGGTGTCTGCCATCGCACAGCACCGGATGGAGACGTGTAAGGTAAGGGGCGTGGCCTTCAGTACTGGGCGTAGCCTTCGGTGGCAGGCGTGACCTTGACTGGTGCTCAGGTAAAGGTAATACTTTTGACTCGCCTGCATCCAGCTAAGGGGCACCTCTGTCATTCCCAGAAGGTGTAATGGCAAATGTGTTCCTCCTTTACACTCTGCCTACTTTTCAGTGCGGTTTTTTTCCTCTAAGTGTCACAGACCATCTCAGCACTGACGTAATTTATTTCTAGCTGATTTAAAGCTGACTGGGGCATTTAAGGACCAATCCTAAGTTTGTGTTTGATTGGTGATACTTGCAGAATCTTTGATCTGTTGTGCAACATTTTCCAGTTTTACCATTTTGTAAAACTGGATAAGTTGATAAATATTACATGAATTCCTGTCTTGCGTCTTTAGGAATAACTATCGTATTTTAATGCTGTCCCACTGTTACTTGTTGAGGGTTGTTATAATAAAGTATTCAGTTTTTTTTTTTGTTTCTAAATGTGAAATTTAATCTGTATTAAGTCACGCTGTTGACATCAGCGAAACACATGAGCTGTTTGACAAACCACAAGATAACAGGCTGTGGCCTTCAAACAGGCGAGAGAGGCGGCTTGTGGGGGGGGGGGTGCTGGGGGCGTGATGGTTACAGCACTGTGCTTGGAACAAGAGAACAAAGGTGGAGTTGGGGTGTGTGAGGTGGGGGTGGCTGGAAAAACATGCTCACAAATAAACAATTAGGGGTCTAACCGTGAGTCACTTAGAAGCCTCAGACCTGCATCAAAGGAATTGAAACCTGGGGGGGAGGGTGAGGGTAAACGGGGGCGATGGCTCATGCTCAGCGCCTGGCTTCCTCTCTCCGCAGGATGACGAGCATCACGAGCAGTCGACGGACGTGCGGTCGCAACTCCGCTTCTTCGAGCAGCTGGAGAGGCTGGAAAAGCAGAGAAAGGACGAGCAGGAGCGAGAGATCCTGCTAAAAGCCGCCAAGGTCCAGCCCCTCTCCACTTGTAACCCTAAGCCGTCTTCGCTCCCTGCATGCCGAAGCCGTGCAGGCCTGATAACCACACACCGCACCCCAGCACTGGGCTTCCGGCTTCCCTCCTGCCGGGTCGACCCCCTTCAGCTCCCCCAAAGCGGCAGTTAGCTTTCTCCCCCCGCCATCGCCCATGTGCTCCACGGTAGCGTGCACCGACGCGTTGCCATTGACCTCATGGGTATAGCTTTTCCAAGGCCCGTTTCCCAAAACTCAGAGGGAAGTTAAGCACTTAGCTCTTCATTAATTACTGTAACTAGGAGGAAATCTCAAAGCCCTTTGTTTCCGTTTCAGGAGGCGGTTTGATTAAGGAAGCCCTTCAAGACCACAAATGACTTAAATATTTCACCGTAATCATGGGGTGCCCGTGGGTGTTCAAGGCGGCCTTTTTGGGGGCCCAGTTGTGGGTTTGTGGGTTAGTCGGAGCCTGACGAACAGGCGTCAGGTCTGCAGATCGACGCCTGACCACATTTAACCGACAGACGACCCTCTGACGCTCTCTTTAGAACCGTTCTGGGACTCCTCATTTTGTGTATCTTTCCATGTTGGACAGATGCTATGAGCGGGTGGGATTTTCTGCCAGTCAGGTAAATCCCACCACCATTGTTTTTTAACTGGTTACTCTTGGGTTAAACCAGATGGTAACTGGTGTGTGGTCATCCCGCCCACCAAGGGGTTTAAAGAGGCATTCTCCTACAATTTCTTCACATCATAACGAGGTGCAGCTGGGATTGAATAAGAGGTCATATACACCTGTTACCCAGAAACCCCTGATCTGTTAGGGGCACCTCTTTTAAATGTTGTTTGAACCTCCATTGCTGAAAATGTTTTTCAGCCCAAACTTCCTGCCTACAGCCACCATTTTTTTTACACTGGGAAGTACGGCATTGTTACTGAGAGATTAACATGTCTGGGCCCTGGGTTATCAGAGACTTGGGCCAGGGAGCCGAATCTGAGGCTGCATGTTCCTGAAGGGCTGTACCGTACCTTGAGCTTAATGCCTGGCTGCTTCCACGATGGCGTTAGTTGTGAATTTTGATGCCCACCAGTAGTCCTGTAGGTGAGACGGCCTCCAGGCAGGAGGACGCAGCTGTCTGGTGCCCCCGACACAGGCGGCTCTGAGCTGGGCCCTCTCACTACAGATATGGGGGGGTTCTAGGTGTGCTCTCCAGTGCTGGAGACCAAGTGCTCCAGCTTAGAGGCGCACTTCATTTCAAAGCTCCACCTAATTTGTTTCACAGAATAATATAAACTTTACAGGGCTGCTGTGTGTTTTTTTTCCTTCTCTCAATGTCACCTTGCTTGGATCTGGTGGGACTGGAGACAGGGCTGTGAAGTGTCTACAGAGATTATTGATGTGGCCTGCAAATGACCGAGGCGGTGTAATTAGGAGTGGGAGACCAGCTAATGTTATAACAACGTCATGTAGACACGTAGTACTGTAAAGACCAACAGTCAAGATGTCATTTCGGAAACGGAAACGTACATAGAGACTACATGAACAAGAAGTGGGTCAAAAATACAACACGGTTAAACAATTTGTAAATATAAACTATTTTGTAAAATATTTTATTGGAAAGGCTCTTTAGCATTACTTCTATAATAGTCTTATCATTGTTTGGAAAACTGCAGGACGTTACATGAGCGCGAGACGCGGCGTTGCTGCGGATTTGCGACGCTGTTGCGCGCTGCCGGCGCTGCAGGAATGCAGCACGCTTACATGCACGTTGCGTCTCCGTGACGATGTGGCACGAGCCTCTTCCATGTGAAGCCCGGCGCGGCAGCTTGGACGGCTCCATAGAACACAATGCTCGCTCGCCCGCACCATTTGATGAAGTCATTTGATTAAAATCTCCTTCACATGGCATCTTTATGGCTGTATGTGAAGTAGATTGCCTGGGTAACTGCCTGCGGGCCTGCAGATCTCCCTCCGATGAATCTAAGCATCCCGTCCTTGACACCTTGTGTCCCGATTTCCCATCTCCACTTGCCGCAACAGATGCGGAGGCCTTTAAAACCAGCTGTTAACCTGACTCCCCCCTCCACGCCCCCTCCCATGCAGAGTCGCTCCAGGCAAGAAGACCCAGAACAAGCCCGGCTGAAGCAGAAAGCTAAGGAGGTAAGCAGTGTGGAGATCATTGCCCCTGACATTTTGAGACTCCCACGTATTAATCTTTCATGCTTTGCTACATGTGTAATGCCATTTAGTATCCAAGCTTTAAAAGTTTTGGGAGTGATTTGTTCCATATGATGTCTGTTCTTTCAGCTATACGTGAGAATGCCTTTCATTTCCCGATTCTTTTCTTCTGCGCTCAGTAGTGGAGGCTATTATTAATTTTGCTTTTAAACTGTTGAACAGGAAAATTGGTGTCGAGCTGAAAGTGCTTCGCGTGCCCTTTCTGGAATGTTCCGATTCATTCTTATTAAAAAGGCCGTCGTAGCTTATTTCGGTTCTCTGGCTCTCACCAGGCAGCTGGCAGGTATGGGAAAGGTTACCCCACAAGCACCGTTTTTAGGTAGAGAAATTTAGGAACTATCACGTAGCAGAAAGGAAGCTGGCTATTTCCTCTTCGGAAACGGTGCACCTTCACAGGTATAAGCGTGGCAGATGCCATGCCCGTCAACTTATTTGTGTGTAGTTGTGCTTTTGAGGAAAATGGAGAAATAAGAGAGCCGTGAACATGAGCGTGCTCGATTTGCACTCGCACAGCACGTGATGTGGGACGGGTCAGCGACTGCCTGATTGGAGTGTGGCTGGAGCTTCTCCTGCTTGACACCAGAACTCTAATGTGACTGTAGTTGCAAGTAACCAGCTGGAGAATGGGCTTGTGGGATCGTCCCCCATCTTGCTACTGCATAATGACCATAGTGGTCCCCTGTTTTTGTAGCCTGAAGGGGAGACTCATTATGAGATTATATTTTTATATAACCCTGTGATTCCCGCCTTTTAGATGGTGTGGTTATCCATTTATACAGGTGAAGTTTTTGACAGAACCTGCATTTATCAAAGATAAAGCAATGGGGGCCGGACATAGCTTTTAAACCTTTAACATTTCTGGCGCAAAGAGTGTTTTGGTCACGATCCCTTAGCTGCTGCACCCTCTGCTGCCTTAAGCTGAAATGTTTAAGCCAGCTTCCCTGGTGGTAAGGGACTTTGGCTTTATTTTATCTCCTCAGTCTTTTTGTAGTCTTGCTACTATCCAGGTAGTAGCTGTGGGGGGGGGGGTTCTTTGCTCCCAGCCGCACCAGCTCCCATCATCCTGGCTGGCTTCGGTCATGTTGTTTGATCGTCCAAATTCTAGTCAGGACAAGCCGTTAGCAGCTCCCTAAACTGCTGGGTAAGATTCAGTCCACCCCAAACCCCCTTCCTCCTCCCACCCCGAAATCCACCACCCCTGTTCATTTGGAAAATGAAATTAGGAGAGTTGTGCATTAGAATGACTGTGGGCTTGAAGCCAGGCACAGCGTGATGGTTAGAAAGGTGATGTCTTGTCTTGTTGTCTGGGGGCTCCACCGAAGCCTGGGGGTGATCTGAGGCCCTACTGAAGTACCTCTCATCTATTCACCCAGTACTAATGCCCCCCCCAAAAAAAAATACTGTTGCCTCACCTGATTGGGTGCCAGGTCCTTTGTACGCTGGTCAGCTTGGATATCTTCAAGAGGTTGAGGCCCCCTCCCCCCAGCTGGCTCCGGTCTCAACCTCCATCGACTCTTCCAGAGCTCAGAACAGAAGCCTTTCAGTGGCGTGTCAGACGAAGGTGACATGGCGGCGTTCTCACCGCACCCGTCGCTACGCACCCTGCAGTTTGCCCCCCCCCCCCCCGTGGGCCTTTCCCACTGTCAGGGTGGGGCTGTCTGGGGCCTGCCTGTGAGGTGCATGTTAGCACTCCCAGTCTATGACGCAAGGCGTGTGCCCGGGGGTGTGGCTGCTGATGACTCGGGCTGCAGGTGTGTGTGTGTGTCTGTGTGAGAGAGAAAGTGTGTGTGAGCGAGTGTGTTTTTCAGATCCCCACAATACAAACCTCATAAAATTATATAAACTGTAAAATAATAGCCTATAAAAATGTGACTGCAATCAAAAGCTAAAGTAGCAAAAGTCTTGTATTTTGTTTGTTTGCTTATGGTTAGGGCTGGGTGAAGGTTAGGGTTAATGACAGTAGCTGTGCTCTATTCTGACACATTATTTGAAGTGCAGTACAGACAAATAATCCCTAAAAACAGGGAAGCAGCAGTTTCCGGGGGGATTTATTTCTACCAAAGCCTTGTTCTTCATATGTATGTAGGATTCCAGACCTGACACTTATTAAAGCGATAAAAATCGTTTTGATTCATTTTCCTGCCTGTACTAAAAACCGGTGTCCGGCAAAGAGATCATCTTTGACGTGCTGTGACTAGTTTGCAGAGAATCATCTAATTTATAGGATCGTGACACAGGAATGTTGGTTTGGGCAGCTGTTGATTTTTATTCCGCGCAAGCTTCCATAGCAAATGGTGGCCGATGATGTAAGTGAGTGATATCTTCACAGACCCGTGCTTGGCTCTCCGACCAAAGCGCGTGTAATGCAGTTACTTCCGGATGTGAATGGAATCATTAGATGATGGAGAAAATGCATTCTGTGCCAAGTTTGGGTAGAACCCCTCTGAAATCTGTTAGCGTGTGATGGTGTCTTGAAGTTAATAAAAGCTATTCTGCCACATAAGAGGCAACTTGCTTACGGAGTCTTTGCTGGTTTATACAGAAAATCCGTTCTTGAATCCCCCGAGACTGTCAGGAATTCGGTTTACAATCTATTTTTTGGGAAGTTGATCTCACCGTTGAAGGGAGGTCAGTCTGCTTGGAACTGTCATGCGGATCTGATCCACCCGGCATGATCTGATCCCAACTTTTCTCTGTATAAAAGAGATTACATTACGTTTTTTCCAAAGTGGCATACAATTGTGAAGGCAGAGTCAGACTGTCCCTGGAACAGTTGGGGGTTATGGATCTTTCTCAGGGGTCTAACAGTAAAATCTCTTTGCCACTTTATTTCGGATTTGAACTGGTGACCTTTCTGATCGTGAATACCACCGGCCCCAAGGTGTGATATTGCTTTTACTTGGGTTATTTTATATCCTGTACTGATACAGCCCTGCACTGTTAATCTCAAATGACACTCATAATCACTTTCTTTAATTATCATTTAAAGGTTTTCAGATGGTTTTGTCAGCAATGGTTTATATGCCCGTTTCGAAACGTCACACTGTGCCTTTAAATCAGGCTCTGGGTGGCCACTCCTATGCAGAATTCATTATGGAGCAGGCAAAGTGCTCGAGGGAGGAAGCTTGTAGAATCAGACTTTCAATTTATTTCTACATGTGTACTAGGAATTGTTTCATTTCGCTACACGGATACGTACAAATAGGTAAATAAGGGCCATATTTGTGATGTTTGATCATCTCGATGTCATGTTTCTTATTTTCTCTGATCACGATTAAAATAAGGATGCACTCCTCAGCAGGAGGTCCTCGGGGACTGAAATGGGGCAACAGTTATTGGCCCTATGCCCCCCCCCCCCTTCAAAACAACATTGAATGTCAGAGGAGCGTGAAAGTCAGACTCAAAGTCTCGTATCAGCTTTGGATGTGTGATGCATGGAGTCTCACATTGAGGGGAATGCTGCTGCTGTTGGTCATAGTGCAAATGAAAAATAAGGAACAGAATGCAGAATTTGAGATATATAAATGTAATATAAACGTGCCATTTTAAGACATGGAGATTGACAGAGTGGTGGGTAATGATTGCGAAAGTTGGCTCCTGGAGCAAAAACGTGGACTTTCTGCGGGTCCCTGAGGACTGCATTGGGAAACAGCGGTCTAAAGGATCAGTTACCACGTTGGGGGACGGGGGTGCATCACCGAGAGAGACTCGGCGGGAGGGGCTCTGAAAGACGTGTCATTATGGCCGTCCTGTGCGCGCCCCAGCCAGCTCTGCCCGCATGTTTCCCATTTGATCGTCGTGTTCGCTAATTAGAGAACGCCAGCATGATTCACCTTGTTAATTAGAAGGCCTTGCACGCCGGGAGCCCCCAAGGCAATGTGGGGGGGGAGCCCCTGCCTCAGCAGCTGCGAAGCAGCTCTGCTGTCTGCCGCGGGGGAGGGTGAGTCCCGGAGGTGCCCCCCCTGGCAGTGGCGGCATGCGGGTCACATGACGTTACGTCCCCGAGCCATGCTAAACCCAGGTGTCACGCAGAGCATACGGGAACAACACCAGTGCAATCTCTCCACATTGTCACCTTTCTGTGACCTTTTGTCACATTTTCAAACTCATTCTATCCCTGTGCTGCATGCAGGGACTCATTTCTGCGGTATCCTTTTGTGGCAGGAATTAAAGTCTGCGACGATGTAAACAATGGGGTGGTAGTAGTTTAATATTTGGAGGGGGGCCACAACTTATTTTAAATACAAAGGTCTGTTTATTAAGGGGGTCAATGAAGGCCACTGCCTACCTTCCTGGACGTAAATGCGTTTCTTGGAAACTTGATGTGGTAATTGACTGTATAGAAACACATCTGCCTTAAATGTGGAACCGTGTGTCGGATTTTCTTGGGGTGGCTGGCACTCGATTCGGATGGAGTGTGCCGGGGTGTGCCCCCCCCCCCCCCAGCCTGTGGGAAAGCTGGCCCGCACTCCTATGCTTCTTAAAAGATCAGCAGCGTGGCGCATTTAGAATGGGGGAGATGGTGAGCAGATGAGGGGGCATTGTGTCTTTAATGGGAAATCTCCTGGCAGCCTCGTGAATAAAGGCATTACAGAGCTTGTTTAAGTTCCTTACCTAAACCAAGTCTCAAAAGGCCCCGGAAAAGTAAGGGGTGGGGGTGGGGGGGCAGCGGCTTTGAGGAGGTAATTTGTAGGGATTTATCCCCGGAGAAAAGACAGCGCTGTCTGCTGGTTTGGGCTGATGGCTGGTCCATTGAAGAGCCCCTCCCCCCCTCACCCAGGAGGCTGATACCGGGGGAGGGTCAGCGACGGCAGCCCTGCCTCTCTGTTGTTCCCTTTATTCATGCAAGGCGCCCCCTACTGGGCCCTGCCGGGGTCTGTGGCACCAGGGGCTGGTGCAAGTCGGCACAAAGGACATCTGTGTGTTAAAGCCTGAGGCGTAGCTCAAAGGCCTGAAGGGCAGGGGCGTGTGAGTGCGGAGCATCGCCCTGCTGGGTGGGGGAGTCTTTCAGACAAAAAGAAAACAGCAGGTATAGCCCCCCCTCCCCCCCCCATACAAGCGACACATCTGATCTCAAGCCAGCCTCACTGGCTCCATTTCATTATGAGATTTCAGGGGGGGGGGTGCTGCTCCACCAAACTGCCGCTGGATAGAGTGCAGTGTGAGGTTTGGTGGTAAGGGTCACAGTGTCGTCAACAGTCTCTTGGCCATTCCTTGTGCCGGTCGCCCAAAAGATGCCCTGTGACCAGAGTGTTTTGGTGCCATGAATACTCACAAGAACGGATTAGCTAATGTTTGGATCGTCCAGCTGCCCGTCTCTGTATATTAAAATAATAATCAATAAGCATGTCCCTCATTGCCTGGTTTACCTGCTGACAGCTGTAGTTTGGTTCTGGTTATCACTTTGAGTTTTGTTTTTTCATTTCCTGTTCTGCTGACAGAGGCAAATCGATTGTCTATTATTAGATTTTCCCTTTCTGTCTGGTTCAGTTTTGTTCTTCTTAAGGTGTGGCCCGCCCCTGTCCCGCACTCATTCCCTTTTGCCTGTTGTCTGACGTATCCCCTGACATGACCTCATGTCTTACCGGCACCTCGCAGGTCAGAGCTGATTACAGGGCTGAATCACTTTGCCCCTTTATATCAGGGTTGGGCCCTTGGGGCGAGGCCTTTAACCCCCACTGCTCCAGGGATGTTTCTTGGCTCGGCTCCCTGATCTCTCCCCCCCCCCCCAGCACTTTCTCTGATGTATTTCACTATCCCTCATGGAGAATAATACGTCTGTGCAGGAACTACCCAGTGTCCCCATGGCAAAGAATGAAGCACCTCTATGCTATTTGATCTCTTTTGCTTGTTACCACTTCCCCTGAGTCGTCCCTTCTTACATCAGGCCCCCTTCCTGGGTTATACCGGTGTCTCTGGTTCATGGTGACACTTCTTATTGTCTGTAGGAGATAATCCGTGTTTGCTTGTCCCATCAGGCTCCTGATACCCTGTGATCAGTGCTGTCAGAGGTGTCCCCTTCTTTGGGTCACCCCTTGACAGGCATCTTATCCCTGTCCTCCTGGCATTGCTGGGTTCTGAAGACGAGCAGCTAGTAGACTAGTGCAGGTGTCTGCTGCAGCAAGTTGTTGCCAGAAGCTTATAAGACCTGTTAAATATATATTAGCATGCTAGGAAAGTGTATTTCCCCCCAAAATAGATGCCATTCACTGAGCCGTATGTGTGAGAAAATTTGAACTCATGTAAACATGAGCGGGAATGAAATGAGCGGTTTCACAGCAGGTGGTTTGTGCTCTACATAAACGGCGAATTGTGTGGCTGCAGCTGACTACATGCAGCATGAAGGCTGGGTCCAGAGGTTCACTTACTGTGTGGCTAAGCATTGCAATGTCCAAGATGCGCGATCTGTGTGTTGGTTTGTGGTGTTTTGTCGTTGTATAGGTTGATGTGTGTTTGGGGGGAGTAGTTGTCAATCCTAACATTTTATAAGATTGGAGCACCTGGCCTGTTCCAGTGATGGATCATGGCGTGAACCTGGTCTGGCTTTGCTCCTCTCAGATGCAGCAGCAGGAACTGGCACAGATGAGGCAGCGGGACGCCAACCTGACAGCGCTGGCAGCCATCGGACCGCGGAAGAAGCGCAAGCTGGACTCGCCCGGGGCCGTGGCGTCGGGGGCAGAGGTAAGGTGGCCGCCTGTCACGAAGGGACGTGTCAGGGGTGGGGGTTTTACGGGGGATTCAGCTGAGGGGTTACAGGCAGCGTGTGCCAGGGGTGGGGCTTTCAGGGAGGGCGTGCCAGGGGCAGGGTTTTTTGGACTTTCAGGGAGGGCGTGTCAGGGGCAGGGACCTTTGGGCTTTCAGGGAGGGTGTGCCAGGGGCAGGGACGTTTGGGCTTTCAGGGAGGGCGTGCCAGGGGCAGGGACTTTTGGGCTTTCAGGGAGGGCGTGTCAGGGGCAGGGATTTTTGTGCTTTCAGGGAGTGCGTGTCAGGGGCAGGGATTTTTGTGCTTTCAGGGAGTGCGTGTCAGGGGTGGGGCTTACAAGGCAAGGCAAGTTTATTTATATAGCACAATTTCAGGCACAAGGCAATTCAAAGTGCTTTACAAAGACAGAACAAACAAATTTAAACAAAAGATATTAAAATCAAATAAAAAGGCAAAAAGATAAAGCAAAACACATTAAGCAAAAAGATCAGGTGAGACTACTGATTAAATTTAATGAAAAGCTGCAGCAAACAGTAGTGTTTTAAGCC
>JAAGVU020000008.1:12785389-12826713 GCA_011763525.2 Mormyrus iriodes
GAGGCAGGACATGTTTCCCTCCCCCCCCATCGCCCCCGCCTCCCGTTTTTCAAGGTTTTTTCTTTTTTTTAATTTTCCGGAAAGAGACGCATACCTGGAAAATATGGTCCTTCCTGTTATTTTATGTCTCTGATTTGAGTCAAATGAGACATGGGGACAGAGGATTTATATCTGTGGTGACAAACACCCGCCCCCGCTCTGATTGTGAGAGGAAGCACTTATGCTATTTTACTGATGGATTTCTTTGGACGGGGTTTGTACATGATAACCAGCTCCCTCCCAAAATAACTGAAGCAGCAGTGGCAGCACAGTGCGGTGGGGGGGGCAGAGCACGATCATGACCAATCCAATATCTGATCCAGTTTGAAAGTCACTATATACAAATAAATGAATGCAGTCAAGTATTGATTATCTGTATGAAAATTAGCTCCTCTTTCTGTGATAACATATTTATTAAGCGTATGATCATAACTGGGAATGTCAGCAGGCCTGCCCAGTATGTTTGAATACTGTTGACAGAATCTCCTGACATCTTATGTATGATTGTAGCTCACAGAATGTGGAAAAGATTTAGTTTTTTTTTTGACCAGCGGTGTGTATTACCTGTCAGTGTGGGGGGGGGTGGCGGCTAGATGCTGTCTTTGACAGGAGGTCCAACTAAAAGGTTTACAGAGTCCCTGAAGACAATCCACACGTAATCCTCACATCCAGACTCATCACTGAGGACGATGGAGCGGATGACTTTGACATAGGCAGCTGATTGTAAGAGTAGAGGTGTTCGAACTTGTTTTGGCGTCTGTGGGGGCAGGAAGGCAAAGGCAGCTCGCAATGGCGGCCTGACAGTCCTGTCTTCCGGCTCCTTCTAGCCAAAACGGCGGCCCCCGTGATGCTTGACAGATGGTTTGATCCGGAGCGGCGGCTGGGGCTCCCAGGTTGATGTTTGTTCACACGCCTGTTTGCTCAGTTGGGTGTTCGCTGACACTCGAGTCAGGTCAGGTGCCTTGCTCACTCCCGCCTTTGCATGAATTCGCTCATTCATGTCCCTAATGACCCCAAAGGCTGCAGGCATGCCCTCCTTGATGCCCCCCTCCCTGGAGTGCCAGATATCAGGATCTTGAATCCCAAAGGCTAATCTCACATAGGTGGAGGTGAGACTGGAAGCTTAATGGAAAAGATCCCCATGTACTCCCTAGTGGTGTTTAGCTACAGAAGGCGGCTGGGTTGGATTTCTGTGGGATCCTCACACCACATACCCAGGTCGCTTCCATAAGCTCTTCCTTATACCTCCTATTCAATGAAGCACTTTACTCTGAGTACCTGGCTCAAGGGTACAACTGCCGAAGCCCCTCCTGGATCATGCACCGTCACCGTCCTTTGGGTCCCGACGTTGCCTTCCATGTGGATTTGTCTTCTCCCCCTGCTCCGGCCCCGTTCATGTCCAGAGAGCCAGCTTGTCTGGTAGTGGAGGCTGGAGCCAGCGCCAGGGGCGCCCTGCCAGGGTGCAGCTTTTTTGGGGAGGAATGGTGTCTCCTTCCCCTGCTGTGGAGCTCCGCTGTGCAGCGTCGCTAACGGCACTAACGTGCCACCGTGACTGCTGCTGTCCCGACCTGTGATGATAAGGGATCTGAGAGCCCCGTATTGGCCACGAAGATGGGTTCATGTCGTCCCCCCCCCATGTCAGCTCCAAAGCCTGGGAAAGCAGCCCCACCCGCTGGCTGCCTGCCGAGCTTCGCTGCCGGCAGGGGCGTATGCCACACCCGAGGCCCTCCACCCTGCCCCGCCCCCCACCTCTTCCCGTTGGAGGGCATGCCCAGCCCGAAACACAAGCCCGAACGGGATCGCTGGCGGCTTTGGAGACCTCACTGTGTTCCTGCTGAGGCCTCCTCTGGGCTACTCTTCTACTCTGAACGTGCACCTTGATGCCGTTCCATTTCATTTTACCCGGATCTCTCACATGAGAACAGCAGAGGACTGAGGCCATTTTTGAACCCGTTCATTGATTGAAGGTGGCTTCCAGAACACATTATACAGTTAAGCCCAAAATTATTCATACTTATACCAAATATTGATCTATGGTGAATTTTGATTTGACCACTAGGTTTCTTCTGCTGGAAATGAAAAAAAATAGCTATTTTGATGTTTATTTTAGATTTTTATTAAAAATGCTATGTCTAAAATTATACCCTTTCTCAATAATCAATGGCAATGGCCTTTATTTGCCATCACAGCAAACAAACTGTTCTTATAATTGCTGTCAAGTTCTTTTGCATGTCTCCACTCGGACCTGCATTAGCTGTTCTCATTTTATAGTTGATTTGAATTCTTTAGAACATGGTGGTAATTACCAGGGTCATTTGGTATGATATAGAAGCTTGCATTTTCTTAAATTTGTGCAATTTCAAGGGGTCTGAATAATTTTGGACCTGCCATTAATTCTTAAAAATCTAAAACAAACATCAAAATTAGTTAATTTTTTCATTTATATCTCTAGAACAATGTCTGACCATCTTTTCTCAGATGTTTAGGCCATTTCCATCCAGAAGAAACCTATTGGTCAAATAATAATTCACTGTCAATCAATATTTGGTATGGGTATGAATCATTTTGGGCTTAACTGTATGTAACTATTTTTGTTGCCTCAGAAGTGTGATGGTCAGCTTTTGATTTCTTAATTTTTTCTTCTCTTCTCAGCATGAATCAATAATTGATGCATCTCCATGCACACAGGAAAATGTTTGGGTGTGTTTGCAAACACATTGGACTTATTAAAATAAGATGTGGACAAAGGCTGCTTAAAAGTCATATATCAAAAATGGAGTAGTAAATGTAGATAGTGCAACTATTATCATACTAGCTGCCAGAGGTCAAAGGTTCCAGAGATGGATCTGATTGGGCCTGCGTGGAGTCTGGTTGAAGGAAGGTGGATTTGATTGGGCGCTGTGTTGAGCCAAAATATAGGAAGGTGGATCTGATTGGACCTGCGTGGAGCTCAGATGCAGGAAGGTGTATTTGAATGAACTGGCATTATTACCCAGGTGAGGAAAGGTGGATCTGAATGGGACCATGTGGAGCCCATGAGTGGGGTGGTGGATCTGCCTGGGGTTGTGTGACTGCGGGTGAATGGCAGTAATTGGCACGGCACTGGGCACGTATCCCAAATCATGAAGGGTGGGGGTGTAGCGTGGCCCTGGCTTGGCATGACGAGTGAGTGCCTCTCTCTTCAGATGTTCAGTTCCCATATCCCCCAGGGCCATGCCTGCCCTGTCCCCATATGGACTCTCTCAGCACATTAGCCTCAGAGCCGGTAATGGATGTGCTCGGAGACACAGCGCAATCCAGGATGCACAATCTGCCATGGTCTTTGATATGGTTACTGTTGAGCCAGATATGATTATATTTGCATTGTGTGATGTCTGCGGAAACTGGACGTGGTTCTCCTGGATCTCCTTCAGATGTTTCCAGTTAGTGTCATTCTACTGTGCTCTGTGTTTATGGGACACAACCAGGATAAAACAAAGTGTTGTGGGGGGGCTGTCATTAAAATGTCCGTGATGTTTGTTTTCTGCCTGGGTTCAAGTGGTTAGATTGTATATGTTAGTTGGTGGTTTTCATCTGAAGATGTAAGATGGTCTTTTTCATGGTTGCGTACAATCATCTTTCTCCTCTCTGCTCTACAAAAAAAATGTAGTCAAAGAGATTTAAAATCAAAACAAGCAGAATGTCAGCTTGGATCACAAACTGAGTGTTGTTAGAATTATGCATAATTATTAGTCCTTTTGAAAATCCTTATCTTTGGCACTTTGAAGTTATTTATATTAGAGAGTCAGGTAATTAAAAGCTTTGCCTCTAAGTGCTAAAAGGACACTGCAAAGAACTCTGAAATGGCATGCATTAAATGAGGCCAAAAAGCCTGGTTTTTAACTAGATTGAGTCAAGCTGGGTTCTCATTGAAGTTAACGTGATTTCATTTTTTCCCTATTTAAATTGTTGTTTTGCTGCAGCATACAACAGCAGAGTCTCTGCCGGGACTTAAACTTAAAGCCTTTTCTTGTCAAACCCTCTGAGCCGCCATCTGCAGATTGTCGGGGTGGTCTGAGTTATTTGTTTACTGAACTAGCTGATGCAGAGGTGCTGAGATTTCGTAAAACCTCCACATCTCCTGATGCCCTCCATGACAGTTCCTTCGTCTCCCTCCACAGGTCTCGGGGAGTTCGTCGGGGGTGTCGGCCGGTTCCTCAGCAACCGCCGCTGCCTCTCGGCAGTACCCACGGCAACGCATCACTCGCGGCAACCTCAGGGTCTTTATCTTCTACATGGAGCAGGATCGGGAGCCGGCCCGCCCACTGCTGCTATACCGCGCCCTCCTCAAGTAGCCCCCCCCCCCCCCCCCAAAAATGCATCCTGCCCACAACGTGCCTTCCGTTGGGTCAGTCGCCTCGGCTCAGTTTTTCTGTCATGATCTTAACTTCAGATTCAGATTGGGAAAGTTAAGGAAAAAAATCAGGGGGAACATGAAAGAGAAAAAGATATCAGTACTTTGGCTGAAAAAAATCATGGCCAGCTTGATGTTCTGGACATGGGGGAGAAAAGGGCCGTTCTGGAATCTGGGTCTGAGTGTGGACCTGAGCTGGAGGAGCTGTGTGCACCTGTGAGAGACGCCCACTACTGGGTGTGGAATGAACTGTCCCAAAGTGAAGGATAATTTAATGTACCTTTAACTTTTTCTTTTTTTTTTCCCCTTATCCTGAAGAAGCAATATATTCCAGAACTGGTCATACAGCCTACAGTATTGATTGAGTGCGGCCACATTGCCTCACGTTTCTGAACAAAACGTATAACCTTTTGCGAACCTGACATTTTTATATTTGTCCGTTTTGGAACAGCAAAAGCGTGAAAATGAAGAAGGATGGCAGCCGATGCTGAGTAAATTAAAATGTATATAATTCATTTTCTTAAAAATGGTTTTGATCAGCATGTACAGTACTTTTGCCACTTATTTAATATTTTAGTATCAAAGTAATCATTTGGGTCACAAAAATCATGTCCATTTCATTCCGTGAAGGCAAAATGATGTTATACTTTTAAACTCCCTGTGTGTTGTGCTGACGCAGCTCTAAGCCAGACGGATCTCTCAGTATGCTGGTACAACGGTTTACCGGTCAAGGGTCTGAATTTTCAGTACCGTATTGATATACATGAAATATTGTTGTCAATATTTAAAATATTAGTTTTGGGAAGTTGTGGAAGAAGGTGCTGTAAATGTTTGATCTTCAGAGAACCAACAGCTGCGCTCTAGATCAAACGGGGGGGGGGTGGCATTGCAATGACGATGACACTGACTGTACTATCACACGGAGCTTGTGTTCCTAAATCGGTTTTCTCACCGTGATTAGACCTATAACTTGGCCTTTTAACCCTCTTGAAATTTGGAGTCGCATATCTCAGAAATTTCCCATAATACCGTTTCCTGATGCATAGTTAAACCAACGAGAAGCCGCGATTGGCTGGATTTGTGATCGGCTACTGTGATGTAATGGGTTCTGCTCGAATATGGTTCTCAATTTGAAAATACTTGCAATATTTTTCGTGCAATGGACGTTTTACGCCATCCCTAATTCCCTTTTCGGTTTAAATAGGAATCGCTTGCTTCTATGCAGCTATCGTGTCTGAATAGTGCCGCTTTGTAATTTATTTGTTGAACGGACTACGTTTCCAGGTGGCTTTTGGAGTTAATGTGCGTTGGTTTGTTTTTTAACAGCATCATATTTTAGTTTTAGTGCTTTATTACAAGTGAAAACGAGAAACTATGTTACTAATGTACATCGCGGAAACATCTGTCTTTTCAAGCGTCAAGCAGTATTGTCTGTAGCTGTTAAAGGGAAATTGTTTTGTAACTATTTATATATATTTCCTTTTTTAAATTTACATTTACGCTTGCCACATTTCAGGCAATGCAGTTTTATCTTGGTAAAATATCATAACGGTAAACAGAGAATAAACATCTAAATAATATAAAAGAAGCACAAATAGACCTATTTGTCCAATGGTTTAAGATGATTTTAATAATTATTTTTATGGTTTCTGATAAATAAGCAGGGGGTCATTTCTACTCCGTCAGCTTTTTAGCCAAAAGATTATTAGGAAGGTGTAGCTGAAACACAGAGGTGGAAAATTTATGTTTTACTGTATGGATAATTTGTACATATTGTTTACAAAGACCATGTGTTTATTAGAACTACGTTATTTTTGGTAAACCCTGTACATATTCTGGAATTTTCCTGTTTGTGTGAAAAGCATACTTCTGTATTTGTACCTATTTTGTAAAGGAATAAAGAAGCGGTTTACTAAACAATCCATTTTTTATTCTGAAGTTAACTTTGTGTGTTGTATGTTAAACTACTGGAGATTCATATTCGTACAATTTAACAAAGTAAAGGATTTGGCTCTCCTAAATGCCTTCAGCCACTGTAGTCACTCTGAGCTAATAATTTAATTTTGCTGTTATAAATTTCGTCATGTCCGACTTGTAGGGGTCACGGTTATGTGACCATATACTGTAGCATCTGATTATTGATAGCTTACGTCCTGCTTTAAACCCCCACTTAGTTTTTTGTTTGTCAGGTTAATTCGCCTTAAACTGAGTTTGCGGTTTTTTTTTCGAAATAACGTTTCCGTAGTTAATTACCCAAAATGTTCAATTAATATTAATTACGTTCAGTGCTAATACCTCTTGTTTCACAAATGATTGACTAAAGGGTGTAGGTAGGACTGACGTAAATGTACCTGTAAAACTTTTAAACAATTAATTCGGAAGTTAATTGTTTTAAATAATGAAGATTCTTAAATTCTCCTCGGGGGGCAGGTATTTTACATGCTGACAATAATATATTGATAGATAATGGTGGTGTTGCTGACATTAGCCGTGTTTAACGCGATTGGTTTTTTGTTAGTTAATAAACTAACGCTTGATGCATTAGCACCATTTTATTGAATTTAATCGACCCCGGCATTAAGGCTAATAAAGAAACAGGAGGCAAGGTCAGGGCTAGAAATCCATGCAGACAGGTTTACGGAGCGCGGTATGAGAAACTGCGCTATTTGTTAGGCTGCATAGTCAATAACCAAGCGGATGTGTCCGGCCTTCTCACAAAAATTTTCGTTTTCATGCATTTGCGTTGCATCATTTGCGTTTTCCCAACACATTCCAGCTATACTGTCGCCTTTGAAATACTTTGTAAATAATTAGTAATGGTTTACTGTGAAGTTAAGTTGTGATACTATGTTATGTCTTTGTGGTTGTATTTTCAATTCGTTCTGGCATGTACTGGTTCCGGGTTATAATTGGAGCCAGCAAAACGCTGATTTTGTGGTAAGCAAATCTCTCCCTTCTGGTCTCCGCTAAACAGCTGCTTGATTACACATTTGGGATTTTTTAATGTATTATTTACCCTCATCGATGTCCCTCCAGACAACAGTTCGAAATGACGCTAACGCTATTTAAACCTGCTTTGTATCCGTACAACTACTGACATGTCTATTAATTATGGCGTAATTTAATGAAATAGGGCTAATTAATTTCAAGTGCTAATTAAAAAAGACCAAAATGTTTAATTTGGTATTGCCATGTCCTCGCCCACGTTTTCTTCTCTTATCCTTGACTGCACTCTAAAATAAATGATCCAAACTACTTCATTACTTGGGCAGGTGAGGAAGTTACTGATCACAGAATTATAGTGAAGGAGAAAGGTATCTTTCCACACTACTGTGCTGCTAGAGTTTGGTCTCGCTGGTGGCATTTTAAACCCAGGTATTTTAATGCATAGATCTGATTTTGATGATGATACTTTTATTAGCCATTTGCAGGGGTGTTGGAGGGGCATGGATACCCTGGCAGATTCAGGGGTACCGGCACTTTATAGCAGCCCCAATACCTATTTTTGGGGGGCCTGCTTGGCAAAATCTACCGAGGGGCACCCCTATTTCTTCATGATGTGCCAACTGAAGCAGGGTGCCCTAGGTGTCTTTTTGTCAGATGCACTCACCCCCCCCCCCAGACCATTTGTATAAGTACATAGGAATTGTTTGGTCTTTCACATATCCCTTCGTATTCCTCGTGGAGCACAAAAATACCAGTAAGAGTGAAGCTCCAGGTCAGAGTGCCACATTAGCCATTTATCCAACACCCTTGGAGCAGTTTTTGAGGTTGAGGGCATTGCTTGGGGCGTGACGAGATTTCTCCACTGAGCCTTTCCCAAGGGCCCAGAAGTAATATGATTACTCTGCCTGCCACAGGATTCGAACTATTGACCTTCTGGACACATCTGCAGACCCCTAACCAAAAAGGCAAAAGAACTTGCTATTTTTTTTTCCTCAAATAAACAGACATGCAGAAAAACAGGGCAGGCGTAGCCAAACCCTGTTTTTACACCAATACAGCACTTGTGTTTTCTTCGTGCAAATATAAGGTGTTGACTGTAAGGCTAATGAAAACCATAGCAAGTAAAAAATGCAGATAAACCACACAAATGTTATATTAAAATAATTTATCCTCTTATTACATAACGTCTTTCTTCTATTGTTTTGAAGGGAAAAAAAATAATGCAGAATGAGATCTGAAAACCCAGCCCAAGCTGGTGCTCCAGATGTACATAAGACACAGACCGACGGATGACATGCCAGCTTGTGGGACGGTGACCTTTACAGCCCACAGCACTTCCAAGGCTGGAGACAGTGACAGGAAGATCTCCCCACCACAGGGGGCGGCGAATGAGCCCCTGGGTTTACTCCTATGGTGGATAAAAACAGTTTACAAATCATACGCTATGAGTGAAACCGATTGTGGGCATAGAGCTAAAGCCCATCTCATTTGTGAGGGCTAGACCCCAAAAATTCCACGCACTACAGTAAGCTCATTCTCACGGCAGTGAAATAAATCAGGACAATAAAGAATAATAAACAGTACATCCTTTTATTAACGCATGTATGCTAATGAAATCAAAAAATGGAGACACTGTAGATTAACACATTCCCTTTAATACTATAGTCCAATTATTAAAACATTTTGTTTAAATAATATACATCTGCACCTCGGTACACTTTTTGAAATGAATACCTTTTTTATTTTTATTTTGAAAAAAAAATCCCTATGTACAGAACATATTGCTTGCAAATTTTAATTCCTGATCATATTTTTTTATTCTTTTCCAGGAAACTTAACATTGGACTTTGAGGATCTTGAGATTTTTTTCCCCTTATCTGATAAAAGCAAACATTTAAAACTCAAGTCTCGGAACATTTCAATATACAAATAACTATACAAGTCACTAGTCTTTAGACTACATGGCACGAACCACCTTGTTTACGTTCTTGTTGTGAATGAAAGGGAAAATCCAGGAATGATGCCAGTGAATACCGACACAGCACTCCAACCTGTGAGACTGCTTCTGTACAACATCTTAATGGGTTGACTGGTTCAAGATTTCACTAGTAGTGAGAACGGAAGGCGGGGGGGACTGTACCTTGGGATACAGAGAGGTTGAGCTTGCGTACTCCCCAAGAAGGAAAATGAAATTATAGGACAGTCATGGACCAACAGTCACTTCCTTCAGGCAGCCAGAAGGCCCCTGGCCATGATGAACCACCGCCGAGTCCCTGACTTCTCCAGGAACACCAAACGCTAGCAGTCTGCCCCCCCATTGATGGGGGGTTGTCGGTGGGGTCGATCTGGAGTTCCAGAGAGCGATGCGTGTTGAACAAATGTTTGTAACCCCTTTGTGGTGGCTGGACAGGCTCGCGTGCGTAAAGCTGGCCGGACAGGGAGTGAAACTCGTTCCCACTTTAAAGACCCTTCTCGATTCTTTCATCGTTAAAATAAAACAAAAAAAACACGACCACCACATAAAGGTCTTTTACATTTTTCAGTTTTTTTCTTTTTACTAAAAATACAGAAGAAAGGAAAATCTGCCGTTGCCCAAATTAGGCTTCTACTTGATGAACATTTTGGCAAAGGAAAAAAAGTCTTTTTTAAACACGTTACAAGTCCAACAATAAAATTGCCTTTTGTCTCCTTTTTTTTAATTTAACATTGGGGCACAAAAAACCTCCAAAGGCCCAGCTTTGCTGTTGTTCATACTGTGCCACTTGGCTTTCTGAGGTGAAGATTATATTGACAGACTTACAAATCTCTGTGTATATAGTTCTGTATTTCTGTCTGCTCCTTACTCCTAAATCATGGACATTAGCTGGTAAGTTCTATGTGGGAAAACAAAAACAGTTGGAACAGTCCCACAAATAGACATGTTGGATCACTGCTATGTCTCTCAGTGCTCAGAGCGTCTCTGCTTCGCACACCTGAGGAAGGAGGTGGGTGTCAAATTCTGAAATTACATTAGGACCACTTCCCTGGCTTCCACTGGAGGGCTTGGGGTCGAGAGGAGCCGCCCGGGGGCCTCTGTCCTCACAGAGGCAACTTAGTCAGAATGGGCGGAACCATCACGGTGCAATCCCCACACGGCGGGAATAAACACCGGGGACTGGATGTCCGAACACGGTAGCTTTTATGCTAAAGGCTACACGAGACCTTCGCATAATCCACCCAATCTTCACCTGGACTCGGAATCATGGCATTAGCGGTCACCTTGCCGTTCACGGCGGGAGCATTCCAGGGATAATCACGAGAGAGAGGTAATCCCGTGCACCGCATCGCTGTGGCCTTTAAACACGTATTATGCGTTTTTTGGGGAGAAGGCTTAGAAACACATCACAAAAGCTCAGCGACGGCGTTGCTCCCCTACGGCTGTGCCCTAACAATGAGGTCCTCCCTGGCTTTGAATGCATTAGCAGCCAGACTGCTTTAGCCACGTAGCCTCCGGACATGATAGCATTTCCAGAGCTCGTGCGAGGCGGCACACGCTCACTCTCTCAAACCAAACGACTTCTGAAAACCGCTGTCAGAAATCCTTCATATGGAACACAACAAAACATAAACCCATAAATTAAAGGCAAGAGAACAGGAATGGGATGGAATAAGTGCAGCAAAGGTGTTTTTTTGCTTGGGCACAGAGACAGCAACGCCGGGTCACGTGTTGGGGCCCCAGGGCGTCTGTTGGCCGGCTGCGTGCGGCCGCCTCCTGCCAGGGCGCCCGCACATGTAGTACCGTCACACGCTCCTGCACTGGCACCACAGAGACGGGACCCCACGCAGCGAGGCCAAGGGGTCCCTGCTCTGTCTGAGTACCTGACGACGGCAGAGCATCACAGGATGGGAGAAACGTCTAGGGAGGTGGCAAAAGGACATTTCGCTTTCTTTTTTGTTCATTCGTCACGCTCTCTCGTTCTTTTTGTCATCCTGGCTAAATGGAGACATTCTTCTGGTGCTGGGGTCACGTTTCCCTCAAAGTGCTGACTGTCGCTGAGCCGGCTGTGCGAGCTGATGTCTGCAAATAGTTGGCGTTTGGTTTGTTTTTGTTCTGTTTTTTTGCAGTGGGGGAGATTGGGGAGGGGGGTGACGAACGTGGAGGTCGGCTTTGTTCTGTGGGAGTTTGCCCCAGAGGCAGAGCCCGGGTGGCCCCCCAACACGCTCTAGTCCAGGGGCTCCTGCTTTATCCTGACGGGCGTGTTGATGTTGTGGCAGCGCCGGTCCTCACGGCAGAGCACGTACTCGCTGAACTGGGAGGAGTCCACGCCGCCCCCGCACGACGCTGCCACGCTGAAGCCCTTTTGGAAGAGTCTCTCCAAGACCTGGAAGGCAGAGCGGAGAAGCCGTGACGTCGGTTAGCATGGCGTCAGCACAAACACCTGAAAGCCGTTTTTACTCACACAAACATATACACACAGCGGCAGACATGCTCCTGAGGAACAGCTGGCTAATCCACCAATGAAGGCTAGCATGGTTGCTATAGAAATGGCATCCATCCATCCATCCATCCATAATGGAGTACAGGAGAGAGACTAGGTTTCTCCTATTCCTCACATTGTGTTTACACTGTAAGATCAGCTCTGAAGAACCTTTCTCTAGTTTAAGCAGAGGGTGGTGCTCTTCTGAAAGATGACTGCAGCTCTCTCTCTAGTAGCTAAACCAGTCAGGGGGCCACACAGACGTCTGATCTGACGCCTGGCCTACAGAACATGGAACTGCTATCCCAGAAGCCTCTGCTTCCTCTGACTTTATTAGCATATTTAAATTATTTTCTTTTAAACATTATTTGGAGGACCCTCTCGGCATGTTTACGTACTCCGGGGATCTGTCTCAAGGCTACAGCTGGTGGGAAGGAGGCCAAGAGAAAATACATAAAAATGGGAGACGCACAAGAAACCCAGCGACAAAGAAAGCACAGTGACCTGACACCCCTCGTTAACACGTTTGGGCGGGTGGGACAAGGGTGTGGGGAGGCAATTAGGCCGTGATGTGTGTGCAGCTGACCGGGTGCGGCACGCGGGGATAGGCACTTGTTAAGGAGTTCTTCGAAGATCAAGTGCACTGATATGCCTTTTAAAGGAGGGCTAAACTTTATATTACTCACTTCAAAGTCAAATCTGTTTCCCTTTAATGAGGTGAAGATGACAGGCACGGGTGGCGGGGGGTGTTGGGAGCTGCTTAACGACCGCTTCTGTCACCCTCCACCAAAGCGTGGCGATGGCACTTGGCTCGTTAACGTGCAGGGAGAATGCCGGGCAATTGTGTTAATTAAGAGGCACGCCCACACATAAGATGGCTCTGAATAAGGACAATTACGTAAAATTTGCACTATGTGGGACGATCAGCCCAGTAATCAGTCTAATACAAAAGAGTTTGTTATTATTATATCTCATAAATTATACAAAATAGGGCCGACAGTCACTTTTAGGATGGATATCTGCGAGCCACACGTCCTGGAAGGACCACAGCTGCTTGTCGTGCTCCTTTCAGCTGGCATGCAGCTCGGTGTTGAGGTTCGCAAGCACTCCTTGATGGGGGTGAAGAAGTCACTGTGATCACGTGTTGGCAATGTAAAGTTTCCAGAACGACACATACGAAAAGTTTCACACTTTCAGACTTCTTAATGTGAAATGATGGAGCCTGATTCTCAGCTGCACAATTAGGAGCTCTGGGTCTGCAGGTCTCTGCTGGCAACCCGTCACTGTCAAGCCGTACACCTCTCTGCTGTGACTTGGCGGCCTCAGCAGAGTGTTTCTTCTCCCTGGTTGTTTGCGACGGGATGTTTGAAGTTGACAACGCGTCTGGGGGAAGTGGGTCACTGGAAATGGGGGTGGGGTGTCGCGTTCAGCCCCAGGGGTGCTAATCATGCCACCAATCGGGTTCCTGTGCACGATACGCCACCGTCCCAGAAACCAATGGGAACAGGCGCAGCCGGAGCTCCTGCTGTCCCGGACGGGGGTAACCATGGTGATCGACAGAAGTTGTCTCGCTGGCTCGCATTGTTCCTCCAGCACTGCGTCGTAGGCGGCGTCCTCGGCCGGTCGCACCGCGTAATGCAAAATTGATGGCCGCCGGGGTTGGCCCTTCGCCACCGCCAAGCCACCGGTGCATGAGCCTCGCTTGCGGAGATCAGAGCGGGACAGCATAATGTGGTCCCCTGCCCCCCCCCCCCACATCTACTACACCAGGAGGTCAAAACATCCTGACTACAACAATACTGATCCTTTACGAATAAAAAAGAACATCATTTGGTAATTTTGAATTGATGAGATTTAATGGCGAATGCAAACAACCAGGGGCATAACTAGGAATATTGTCCCCCGACAGTGTTACCAAGGGCCCTCTGGCCAAAATTACATATAATGTATTGAAGGGCCCCTGGGAAGTGCTGGGCCCCAGGATCTGTCAGGGTATCCAAGCCTCCATTGCAAACGTCACAAAACTTCCAAAAACCACACTTACACACGTCTTCTGACAAGTCACCCCCTCTCACGGATGTGATGTAAGGCCCAAATGCTGCACCCTGCCCTGTTCAATCCTGCCTGTTTTTACACTGATACTGAAATTTTAATGATTGAATTTTAGCTACTTATAACTGAATTTAGTGCTATATTTTATGAGGCATTTTTTCAAAATAGGTCTGCTTGGGCAGCCGGCCGGCTCCAGGCAGCCGAACTCGGGATCTGAGGTAGACGTTCAGGATGCTGGGGCCCCCCCTTTCGGGCCGAGCTACCTGCTGCACTAAAATATGGCCCAGGTGACATCGCCGTGTGCTGGCCTCAAGATTGATGGTGTGGGTCCTTGACATATTAGTCTGGGGACAAAGGATTTGATGTCCCCGGCCCGAGGATCACCGTCTGGGACACGGCACAACGACCACTGCCCCTGTCATGGTGACAGAGGAAAAGTGGTGTTTAGCCTGACCTGGGTCCTTCATCACCCTGATGGATGGGGCTGCCCGGTCGGGCCTGCTGCCCAGGGATGGCTCACACACACACCCATGGTGTCTTCACCACTCAGTGTTTTCCCAAAAAGCTACTCCTGGTGATGCCCTCATCCAGCCACGCTCTCCATACCGCTCAAAATGTTCTGCCCACGAATATATGTAATGATCCCAAAGTTGATGCTCAGCCCACCAGCCTTGGACACAGACCAAAGAACTCTGAAAGGCAAACAAGCTTTCCAGCATGCAGGATACAGCAGAGATGGCTTAGTCCCTGCCCGCAGGTGATCATCGTGCTTACAGCTTACAGTTCCCATTGTTTGTCTCCTGACTGGTATCCAATGCCGTATGCCATGTCATGTGACCTTCCTGGTCAGACTCGGAGGCCGTGTGTACACTGTACTTCCTGTCATTTGCATTTCGTCCCAGTCGATGGTGTCATGTAACCTCCCAGACTGCGGTCCGTATTTCCTGTATGCCCCCGGCAAACACTATCCCACTCTCCTCTTTCAGGGTGGGGTCGACTCTACTTGGAAAGGGTCCAAAAAGGCAACCAGATCACAGCGTACCCTTCTGCTGGAATTGTTATGTTTTATGTTTTCTAACAATGGTTAGAAAGGGGAGGGGGGGTGGGTTGAAGGAGTTTAAGAAAATTCTCCTCTTTGAGACATCATGTACAATAAACCAGATCTGTCTCTGTCATTTAAGAAGTGGGGATAGAGGTAGAGCAGTGTTTCCCAATCCGTTCCTCGGGGACCCACAGCCGGTTCATGTTTTTGCTCCCTCCCAGCTCCCTGCCAGGCAGTCCACATTTTTGTAGCTGGGAGGGAGTAAAAATGTGGACTGTCTGTGAGTTCCTCAAGACCGGATTGGGAGACACTGAGCTAGAAGGTTACTGTCCACCTGTCCAGGGCTATGTCGTTAGACAAAAGCTTCTCTGGACGCCCCTGTGCCCTGGAACGTGATGAAGGGGAATTCCGGGAACACTCTTCCCGTGTGGTAGGGGATGCCGGCTGTTCAGCGAAGAAAAGGATTTACTCCACCTCGGCCTGCTCCGCCGGTGTCCTGTAGGAAGTGCCGGTAATTAAGCGGAAATGGTTTCCACGTTCGCTGGAAACAAATGCTGGTGTGGAAACACAGCTCGGCTCGGCTATAAACAGGCTGGCGAGCAAGAAATGCTTGTTGATGTGGCCAATTAATTATATTGCAAGTCATTTAAAAATCTATAAAAAAAGAGTATAAAGCAGTTTAGGATGTTTGAGAATTTCTAAGTACGGCATTAAAAAATGCAATACATGTATTTAAATGGCTCGGGGCGCTCAAGCAGAGGAGTCTCTCAGAAGTGCAGCTACGTCTTAAAAAGGACTGAAATATGAATTATGCATGTTGGTTTTTTCCCCCCTTTTCTCCTTCTTGTCTTACGCCAGACATGACCCAACGCCAGAAACGCGTTCTCACCCCCTCAATCCAGCCTCAGGACCGGCGTCTCGTCTCAGAAAGCGGCCGTTAAAGGCGAGGGCGGAGACGAGGGCTCCCATCTGCTTTGTGAAGGCTTCAGGGAGGATGGAGTGGGTGGCCTGATTAGTGTGTGGCTTATTTGTGGGCGTGGTTTGTTTACAGTCTAGTTTTTTTTACTTGCCGTGTGGCATGTTTGTGTATTTGTGTGTTCGACTCTGTTTGTGGATGTGGTCTATTTTTTTGGGTGTGGTCTTTGTGGGTGTGGTTCGTCTCTGGATCCGATTACTTTGGGGTGAATCAGCTTTTTCTGTTTTTCCATTTCCCTCAGGGAAAAATTCCTGCACATCACCATGAAGAACTTTGTGACAACTTGCCTCTAAGAAATGCACTATGCTGAATAAAAGGTATTGATTGATCGGTCAGTTTTGGGTGTGGCCTGCAGGTTTTTATCCATGGGTGTGGTTAATGGGCATGGTTTATTTGGAGTGTGCTTAGTTAGGTGTGTTGGTGGTGCAGGGTTCTGTCTGTCTGTTTTTCCAGGTGGGGGTGTACTGGATGTTGGTGAGTGGCAATTTGATGTAGCGAATGGGGCTGCATTCAGGTGTGTTTGGCCTGTGTCGGGATTCATTTCATTCATAGCTGCATGCAGGTGGCAGTGTGTCGGGGGCGGGGGGGTCTCAGTTGCAGTAGTTGAAGAGTGCGGCCTGTTTGTGTGCAGATGTGGGTTGGCCTGGACTCAGTTTAAAGTTCTTTGGCCACGATGTTCATGAGGAGAAATCCAAATCAATGGTAGAAGGAGGGATACCAAAGCTGGCTGGGCTGACCTTTCCTCCTCTTCATCATCTCTGCCCCTCCACCACAGCATCCCAAAAACCAACCCCTCGCATTCACTTTGGCTAGGCAAGATGATTTAACTAGTCTAGTTAATGTCACACAGCTGTGTCTTTTGAGCACAAGGTGACCGACAACCTACAATCCACTGAAAAGCAGGTGCCGCAGAAACAAGAAGACCAGATCCAAAGATACACACATGGAATACACAGTGCAACAGATAAACTCCAGTGGTGATATTACCAACCATTCTCTCTCGTGAACATATACGAGAAACAAGGACACGAACATGCATTAACACACAGCGGAAAGCGGCCGAGGATATGGTACCGCATGCCATGGTACCGTGTCGATGGCATGCAAATCACCTGCACAGAGTTGAGCCTGCAGTATCCGTTGAGTGGGAAGCGGATGACGTGCGTGGGGTCCTGGTTCCAGCCGGCGTTGACCGAGTTGCACATGACATCTCCCGTCTCAGGGAAGATCTCCTCGATGAGCACCTTCTCGCCGCTGAGCGCGATGCGCTCACCCAGGTCAGGTGTGACACGCACCACCAGGCAGTCACAGGGCGGAGCCAGTCGCCGCTGCTCACGCTCCTGCTTCCAGCGATCCAGCTCCTTGATCATGGGCGTCAGCTGGTAGTAGCGTGCCTCTTCGTATAGCAGCTGGAAGTCCTGTGGAAAAAGGTGCGGGCAGGCGACCCACAGTGAGTGGCCAGTAAAAGAGCAGTATCGCCCTCTACTGGTTGGAGGGTAACTGCTCATGGGTAAGGATTTAAGGGGTCTCATATCTCCACAATGAAAATGTACAGGTATTTAACTTTGCCGGCAGGAGAAATGTCAAATACATATAATGTAAATGAGACATTAGCTGTCAAATGCGATACAAATGCACTGTTTCCTATGATATCAGCCGCCCCCCACAGGCCCTGGTAACGGCACACATGCTTCGGCTTTGCGGTCTGCAGGCTGTGTGAACGTCGCGACTCTGCGATACACTTTCATCCCCCTCTCCCCCCAATTGGGGACATATGGACGTCAGGACGGGAGGTTTTTCCATGCGAGTGTTTGTTGTTAACGTTAGCATGGAAATGCTGGAATTTCACATTTCTAATCGGTTAGGTGTCCCAGGAACCGCAAACCATTCCCATCTGAGGGGAGTTCTGGAGCCTAACTCTGCTTCCTCGCCAATATCTGTGCTGGTCACGTGTCCCCCGCGTGGAGATACTGCGCCGGGTGGACGGAGCACCGGGCCCGGCTCTGGTATGCATTAGAACCGGCGCTTGTGTGAGGCATTACACAAGATAGGCTTCCTTCATAAATTAACCCTAAAGACTGCCAACCCCCATCCCCTACCTCAGTATAAGGGCTGCCCCCCCTCCACTTTAGCCCCCAGGCTCAGTTTCCCCCACCCTGGGTTCCCGAAAAAGCCAGATGGCACCACCACACCCTCCCACCCTTCCAATGCAGACGAAGAAAAAACATGGTAGGTAGCATGGTTATGGGTTCAAGACCCACGTTGTGTCCTTGACTGGATCACTTATGCTGAACAGCATCGGTAAAACATGCAACTTACAAATGCGTAAAATCTGTAAACTGGGTGGAAAAACAACACTCGCTACACAACAAAATAATGAAAGCGATAACCATATCCTCATGACCAAATGCCACTAATACGATCCCTCACCACTGTGAAGACTCTCTGGTCAAATTGTGACAAGAAGACATGTGTCTTGCAAAAATAACTGCCTGTAAGTTATTCATTCTGTCGCACAGTCAGGGAAACATCCCTAGCAACAGTCAAGCTCACAGCTTTGGTTTGATGCACATTTATACAGCTGGGTATAATACAGAGAAAGGTTATTATTAAGGTTAAGCTGCCAGTCTCCTGGCTGTGGAGCAGCTGGGCTTTCTGAGAGATACCAGTCTCTCTGTCACTGCTATGCTTATGTTTATATTCGCTGTCAAATGCTTTCACCTTGAAAGCAGTACTTGCTAGTAATATTCTGCAGTATTCCAAAGCTGTGAAAAGTAGTTCCTAGACAGGGCCACAGATACGCTGCTTTGTTTATGCAAGAGCTAACACTTTCGGATTAGGTTGATGCAGCTTGGGTGACATATTGTTTGCAGCACAGAGGTAGCCAATAGAATAGCACGTTACTGAAATGATACTGATAAAATGGAAGAGGTTTATTGGTTGAGGAGGGCTTATTGGCAAGGGTGAGACCCAAGCATCATAGCTACTGCTGTGTGGTGATGGCTTCCTGTGATCCTGTGGCTGTGTGTAACACGTCTCCGCTCCACACGCTGTCCTTCCAGAATGTACGCAAAAGAGACGTTTGATGTTAAGCATGCAGGCAGGGTGGCCTCAACCCAGCAGTCTTCCTGAGCTCGGAAGTGTCTGACAGCCCAGTGCAGAGTGGCCAGCATTGTCAGGAGACGATATGGTGGGAATCACATGTGATCTGGATTAAAGATTACAGCTTCCCATCGCACCTGACCATCACTAAGCCAGAGACACAAAAAAGAAAAGCTGTTTTTTCTGTGCCAGACAAACAGCCTCCCTTCCCAGCCTGGCCTGCCTGCTTTAATATGGCAGCGCTACTTTGAATGTTAACTTTCCTGGTATTCTACACACAAGCTAGATGTCTCTCAATTTGGGTTCAGTGTAAATTCAGTGTAAAGGCTAGAAAAAATAATCACAATAATAATAATAAAAGCTGTGGAGGTGGGTAACGGTTGAGCGCGAACAGTATATCTGCCTAACAAATAAAGGACCGTCGCCATCTTCTGCCAGGTTCCAGGGCCAATGGGGCATTCCTCACCATATTCTGGATAGATCTTCACAACATTTGTACGTTATCAACCCCCATAAAATTAAGTCCCACTTATGATAGACAAAGCTTAATGCAATAATTAATATTATGTTGCGGCAAGCCGTCACGTAAAAATTATGCATAAATAATGACTGTTCATCAGATTTTGGTTTGTACTTCTTGTAGTGAAATAACAGGTAGAATAATGCATTTAATCTGGTAATGGAATCTCCTACCGTCGCTAGAAATGATTCGTACTCGAGAGGCTTAATTAACCACCCCGGCAACTTTGTTGGTAAAACTTCCAGTAGGCGGCATTTGCATAAGCCAGACTCACACAGCCAGTGACAGCAATTTGCAAGAAAAGGCCTGAGCCCAGCCCACCTAGCGAGCCTCTCCCACACATCCTGCTGCCAAGAGACAGTCTGCAGTCCATTAGTGACGCAGGCGTCACGTCCGCAGTGTTTGTCCACCACATGGGCAGCTGGCTCTGCTGCTCAGTCAGATGGGAGGAAATCGAGGCTGTTAGTGTGGGATCTTTCAGCCCCCAATGGGCTCTGGGCCTCCATGAATATCCACCTCCCCACGTGCAGAAATCAAACAGCTATAAATGACCAGTCAGCCACAAACCCAAAGGCCGAACATTATGAAAACGTAATTTCATATTTCTATTGCATTCTTCTTTTTGACCACAGTTCAGCGAGCCAGGTACAGTGCATGTTTGTGTATGTGACAGATAAAACTTATCTTAAAATGTTGTGAAAACGGGGATGCAATGGGGATGCAGTGTGGACCCCGCCTCCCCACCATTATGAAAGGTTTTAAGCCCTCCTCACATCCTGGCTAACGCTGGCCTACCCTGGTCAGCCTGGCAAGCTTCACACGAGGGTCCACGCGAATGCGAGGCTAAGCTAACGCGAGCAAAGCTAAGCCAATGTAAGGAGGCTAAGCTAACGCGAGCAAAGTTAAGCCAATGCGAGGAGGCTAAGCTAATGCGTAGAAGGTTAGGCTAACGCGAAGGAAGCTACAATAACGAGCGGCCCTGGCATGATGTGCCAGAAACGTGCGGCCATCACGGGCCCAGCTAATACAGGCCCCCGCCGTGAGAAAATGGCACCCCTTGTGGCAAATGAAGACGGCCCCCGTTTACATTAATAGGATATTTGCTGTAACAGCAGGAGAACGGCGGGGGGGGGGGGGGGGGACTGTCAGCCCACGAGGCACTCTGATGGATTGCGAGACCCGCATGCATTGTGTGAAACCTCAGCCACTGCTCTTCCCAAAGACAACAAGCGGACTGGGTAATTCCCAGGGAATTCCCTTTTGTCTGTTTTAATCCAGAAAGCTCCAAGATTACTCCTGTCCTATTAGCCAGTGAAGTGAAATGGCAAAACCAGGCAGGTACAGTCAAGAAACTCGGGGGCGGTATATGGCTAAGCGGGTTAAGACGCCATGATTGTCATTAGAAGATTGCTAGTTCAAATCCCGTGGTCAGCAGAGTGATGTCATCATTTTGCCCTTAACCAAGGCCCTTAACCCCCAATTGCTCCAGGAATTGGCTGCCCCTGCCTCCTCAATTGCCTTTCACTTTGGATAAAGGTGTCTACTAAATAAGATAAATTTCTGGGTTTACAGGCCGTATGATGGGTGACACCAAACCCAGCCACTCACTGCCCAGTAAAATGCCAAACCCAAACCTGCAGCTCTGTAGACCTACGTCTTACTATGAGGCAGCCAGTGTGTGCATGGGAGGCCCTGACAGGGAGGTCCAGAGAGACAGAGACTCTGAAACCTGAAAGACTGGCTCTGTAAAACCCTCCAGCTGAAAGCCTCCCGCTTTCTGCCTTCTCCATAACCCAAAGATAACGTCTCCCTCAGAAAGCCTTTTCTCTGCCTGTGCCATGGCAAGCTAATGCTATAACACAAGCCATTTTTGGTGGTTACCGTTCGCAAGCAGAGCAAAGTAAAACAAGAAAGGTTACAAGCGACTCATCTAGACCTTTCATCAACTGGGAAAATGTGAAAAACGTCTAGTTTTACCCAAGACAACATACCCCATCTGAAGCACCCTATTAAAAGGTTAAAAATGTTTAGATATCCAGCATGCAGATGCTGAATTAGATTTAAAGGAGAGGAATTTCTCCTTGGATTGTATTATTTTTGTAAATACTAGCCATTTGTTAACATTAGTAGTGTCCCATTGCTATTTTAATACAGTATCCTCTCCCCCCATATGTTGCGTTAGGACCTTTTAACGGATATAATCAGCTCCGATGAACGTCGTCACATAGCAGACTCCCTAACCGGGTCTAGATACCAGCACTGAGCTGCCATTTGGCACTCATATATACAAATGCCTGTTCTACAAGCTCTGTAAGTATAAACAAACATTGCGGGGCAGTTTCTGTGCTCTTGTGCCACAGACATTATGAATCTCAGCTGTATTTGCATTCTTGCCATAAAACCACACTAGATTTGACACAGAACTGGAATAAAAGCAAAGTTGTTCTTGTAAACAAATCCAGTGACAGCCTGCAAACAAAATATACTCACACCGCTAGCTAAACTGCTGGTTTAGAGCAAACACGCCACTTCTTAGATCACCTCCAAATCTCCCATTTTAAGTCTATTGGTGACCAAAAGTTTGATTAAAAGGCACAACGCTATACTACCATCATCTCTGACATTACAGATGTTGCAAACTCTCAGAAAACCATGGATACAGACACTGGGTCAACCCAAAAATGTTCAGAGAAGTTAACCATCGAATGCTCTGTGTTCTGAAACTTCACCGCCGTTTTACCTTGAAGTCATCTGGAAGCAGCAGTCTGCAGGTTCTCAGGAAGCTGAGGATGTAGCGAAATATCTCGCCGTCCCGGTCGATGAAGTAATGTTGCTTCAAGCTGTCCAGCACGATGGGCTCCGTCCCATTAAACAGGCGGCTGATTCTGTGAAAGCAACCCGAAACAGTTCTTCTTTAAGTCTGCTGAATAATCAGCCTGCATTTAAACATAATTAGCATCCTGGTTAACATGACGTGCTGCTGGCATATTTCTTATGTTCCAGCACTTGTTTAAACCGTCCCCTTAGCAATTCAAATCAAAACCTTTGGCAGGATGTCAGAAATTACCTTGTGATATTTTTTTTGGGAGCTGCATCACTCTACTGTCATTTAAGGGTAATTAAAACACAGATGTGCCATTTGTCAACTTAATAAGGCCAAAATAATGCCAATTAACGACACAGCAGCTCATGAAAATTCACCAGTGTGAAGAATACGTTGTCTTGATGAAAATTTGAATTTCTTTTTCCAATATTTTAAGTCAAGTGCCATAATATGCTAATAGCTGGATCCACGAGGTGCCGTTTCCTCTGTCAACCAATTTACACAACAGTGTTTAGTGGGTATGCAATTTACTCCACACGAGCAAAAAATGAAATTCACCAGTTATTAGAAATAAGAAAAAAAGAAAAAAACTGAACATACATGTTTGCTGGATGTTAAAGTGTGTGGTGTGCTCTCTGGTCACATGACTGCTGTAGTTATCACTCTGTAGTGAGATCTTCTCCACCATACATGTTAAGGGGCTCCGTGTTGTGCTGGGTATGGCTGAGGACATGCACATTGAAATTTACGTGTGCTAGCCTCCTGAAATGGGGCGTTGAGAAATGGTGTAAAACGGCCGTTTCAGGTGAGGAGAAATTCGAAGAATTGTTTAAAAGAAGAAATGACAAAAAAAGGACTGTGAGCAAACAAGTAGCATATATCCCATGGCAAACCTAAATTACCTTAACAAATCACCCAATTAGTTGAGTGGCCTCTGTCTATGTGCAAATAATGGTGTTTCTCATAATTCAAGAATTTAAAAACCTCTCCCTTTGAGGTTCCTCGGTCATACTGTGAATTTCAAGCAAGGGCTCAACCATGAAGAGCGAGGTAGTTTCAAAGCAAGTCGGGAATAAAGTCAGTGAAAAGCCAAGATCAGGGAAAGGGAACAAAAAATATCAAAGAATCCAAATATCCCTGTAAGCACAGTCTGCTCAATCATGGAGAAATGGAAAGTGCATTGTACCCTCCCCCCCAAACCGAAGAGCTGGGAGGGGGGACTAGTGTGGGTGAAAACGTGAGGCGAGAGAACTTTGAATGAGCTAAAGTTCAGTGGCTGAGATGAAAGAATGTCCATCAGCCGTCAACATCCACAGCTCTGCATGCTGTATGGCAAGGTGGCAAGGAGGAAGCCATCATTTAAAAAAAAGCCATGCCAAAGCCTGCAGAGAACTTTCAACGGGCCACCTTAGTGAACTTACAGAAAGCACGGTCATGTGATATCGAGCAGACTCAACCACAGCTCTCTGTCAACAACGCTTCCACACATGTGAGGGATGCTCTGCTATGTGGCCTGTAGAGTTTATAACTGAAGGGTACAGGATTGTTCGGACCAAGGATGGGCAATGATGGGCAAAATCACAGTGGGTCCCCACAGCGAGTCAGAGTGGAGCTATTCTTTAACCTTTCAGTACAGGGGTTCAAAGGCAAAAGGTCACAGCTTCGAGTCAAACCCCACTGAAAACTCAAAGACAGGAGTAAAGGCTACTCTTGCAATTCCTCAGGAAAAAAGTGTGAGAAAAATTCAGAAAGAACAGGAAGTGTCAGGCATCACACAGGTGAAAAAGTCAAAATCTTACAGTATCACTCACTAGAGCAAAACATAAGTTCACTGGATTAAATGTTAATCAAATGTTTATCAATGCAGCAAATATTAATTTCTACTCTTCTTTCGTCTTATACTTATATGCCTTCACCTTTTGCCATTTAAATTTAGAGTAAAGCATTTTTTTTGTATGAGAGTGCACATGTGTCACAACAGACACACACCACTACACGCATTATATATAAACGCGATTAGGCCATCTTTTTGATCTGTACAGAAAAGCCAAATCAAACACAGTACTTAGATGATTTAACACAGTGCGTCTCGCTGATGCAAGACAAATTAACACAAGTGTGCGTACAGCAGGACAGATGTTTCTTTAGCCATTTACAAGGCGGCACAAGGCGCCCCACTGATACCGTGAGTACTGGAGAGTGTTGCTTTAATACACTGGGGAAGTCTATATGTGTTTAATTAAGTTCCCCCTGAAGTTTTTGCGCTTCCAGAAACAGCTATAGCTACAAGGGCATTTTGTTGACATGGCGGCACTGACGCAGTGCCTCACGCAGTTAAGTTCACACTGCGATCTCAGTGGGTGGTACCATGGCGTCTGCTTGAGGGTGCTGTCCCCGAATTTAATGTCAGAGACACTCTGAGCCCCGTTTCTCCCATAAACACCAGGAATCCGCGCCCCAGAACCTCTCCTGCTGCAGATGAAATTCCTAAACGTGGAATCAGGTTTGCTTGACTCGATCCGCCTCTGTAAGACCAAGCGACCTGTACCACGTGAGCCAGTGAATAGATCCCAGCCTTTTCATTCTTTTCTAACTCTCTCTCTCTCTCTCTCCCCCTTTCTGGAAATCGATGCAAAACGCTTTATAAAAAAACCAATACTCATCTCACTGATATGCCTGAGGAGCTCCTTTCTCATATGGTCTTGCAATTCTTCCAGCTAGAATTTCACCATACCGCTCGGGGCATTCTCTGTTTTTCATCTCCCCCCACCCCCCTCCTTTTTTTTTTTAAAGCAATTAAAATGCTGCCTGTTTTTCTTCCCTCTCCTTCCCTGACTGCTCCATCTCTTTTTTCCTTCTGCTATTTTTTTTGTGGTCAAGCCCGGGAAGCCACAGGTTCCCCAGTACCCGGCAGCCCACACTCCCACCCGTTTCCCAGTCCTCTGTCTCTCCTGTCAAACAGGTGATTCCACAATTCCGTTAATCTCCTGGGCACCAGGTTTTCACGAGACGGAACATGGGCCGGAACATGCGGCTCTGGGCACCAGACAGGTGCTGCCCATGGGGCACGCAGTGGACAGTTTTAAACAGGGGTCAGGGGGTGCACCAGAGGAGACAGGGTTCTGGGACTGGCCAGCACACGTTCTCACACCGGGGCTTTAAAATTCGTGCGTGCTAGTAGTCAATTTAACTTAGCGTTAAGGCAAACAATAGTGTGCGCAAACTGGACAGATCCGATCCTTTTCTGGGACTTGGATCTTCCTCATACACAAACTTCTGTTTTGGGGAACAACGAGCAGGCAGTGCTAAAGAACAGACCACAGTGACCCCACATCAAAGATTCATTACTCCTGTCCCCAGACATGGCCTGTTCCAGGGAAGATGAATGCCCACACATTAGTTACTACACTAAGTTTCCTTTCGCATTCTGCATAATTAAACGAGCAATCTATTAAAAGAAATCACTGAATTAAAGTTCTTTACTCTCAGAGCCACTACTTAAACTGAATTTTGACACCATGCCGAGTTTGTGTGACCATATTCTAAGGGGCTTGGCCACACCCCTTTCTATATTTGGGGGGGGGAAATGTGAAATTAATCTGAAGGCAATTTTTTATGAGTCTGGGGAAAAAAAACATGGAACAAGACGCCATGTTGCGCAAGATAATCATAATGTATACGCAACAGAAGCAAGGCCTAAATAGAAAAGTTATGCATGTAAATACAGCACAGCAGGGGGTGAATAATTGTGCAGCACTTATTTTCAACATTCCCAAGTTTTGTTTAAACCGCCGAGCTCTTAACTCCAGTATGTGAGACATCAGCCGCTTTTGGGATTTTATTTGGTCTCATTCTAAAGCTCGTCACGTGAGGCATACAACCGGACACGCCCACCTCCTGCCCTCTGGAACTGGGGTTTGTAAGTGTACAACTGGCCTCTTTTGAAACAGAAAATGCCTAGATGAAATGAAGCAGGCCGACAATCGTGTGGCAATATTATTCAATGCACGCTTGGTACGGTGGCCTAGCTGGACCAAATGTCAAAATGTCTAATTGTTACATGGAACAAAGAACGAAACACTTTGCAGTATACCCTACCACAAACATGATCAGAAATGGATTCAAGCTAAATTTTAAAACAAAAATAGTATTTATTTCTGCAGTTGTAAAACAATACGCCTAACTGTAATAATGCACATGTGCTGCTGTATCTGTTGCTCCTCACAAAGCACAGTCGATGCTTTGTCTCATATTATCCAGCAGTAATAGAAATAACCGTTCCCACAGCAGCCGTTTCTGGATTCACTCGACTACAGGCAATTGAACGTTACCATCTTATTAAACTGGTGCCGGTAAACGCATTTTAGAAATGGCCACATATAAGGCTAGCTTTGTGGGAACAGCTCTTTAAGTACAGACATTAAATGACCGTTTTCAAAGCTGTAATTAAAGACAGGACAAAAACGGCTGACAAAAAATAAAAACACTGACAAATCTGACAAAATAGTGAATGCTGTGTGATGGACTGATTTTATCCAGAGAGGGAAACAGTGATCCAGAGCCCCTCCCAGGAAGTAGGAGGTATACATACATACATACATATACACACACACAGACACAGCCAACAGGAAGCTCAGGATGGACAGGCAAACTTCCAAACACACCGAGGCTGGACTTGAACCTGTAACACTGGAGCTGCAAGATGACAACACAGTTGCCAAATAAATGCGCTACGCATTTCTACCAGCATGCAAAAAGCATTCAATGACAGCCAAATACACTACTGATCATTCAAGCGATCTACTGCTAGAAAAAAATTCTAATGATTCTATTTTATTTAGGGATTATTTTTTAGGGATATTTAATAGGTAAAAGCATTTGAAGCAGCAGGACACAAAAAACAGTAAAACTAACACGTAGTTTTCAAAATCATAAAATAGTACGATATTGTCACAGTTAAGTCGCTGTTCCATATTCAGAGGTTAAGCAACCATCCAGCAAGTGGGCAGAGGTGCCAGCTGGCAAGAGCCTCACCTGGAGTCGGGGTACTTAGTGAGGGTGGCCAAACTGCTGGTGTACATGTGTCCTCCCACATCAATGTGAACTGGCGCATTCGCCTTAGTCAGCTGGGCTGGGAGGGGGATTCCCTGCGCAGCCAGGGGGGACACTGGGGACCGGGTCAGAGACAGGCGTGACATGCTTCTTCCTTCCTGCAAATGAGAGGGGGGATCCCCCGGGGGAAAGGAAGGACACTGCTGTCACTGCGATCAGGGCTATCAGGAACCAATATCCACCTGCTTGTCTGTGTATATAACTCAAGACGTTTACCTGAAATGCAGAAATAAAGGTATAGGGAACAAGAAAATAGTTTCAAATGGGCTTAAAATGACACTTTTTCAGACAGGTGTGCATGTAAGCATAAAACTCAAATATAATACTGGAACATCAACAGCTCACATTTGGTTGCTTCAGTGACATCAACCAGATTTGATCAAACTCCATCTGAAATCACATAAGAGTAAATTAAGCCTCTTTCTCATTGCTGTAGTCCTCAGTAAAACTGCACAACAGCAGGTCTCTGGGGTGCAACAGATTTGCTTCTCCTGCAAATGAAACCAGCAATATATTGCCAATCGGTCTAGCTGCCTTACCACCAAAAACAGCATGTCGCAAACAATTCTGTGAACATAAAAACCATGGGGCATGTTTAATAGCAACAAACGAGTGACCTTTGGCCTTGTTTAGCCAGAGTGATACAAGACTGACACCAAAATATCACGGTTAAATCCCAAGATGGCTTACCCCTAAGCTAACCACTGTACTGTTAAATTGCTTCACTGAAATATATCCCATTGTACAACAGGGTAAAAGTGTAAAAGTTTTAATTAATGTCATAAATATGCTGAAAGCTAAAACTTATGCTGAGTAAATAAATAAGAAGTTGTACTGAAAAGTTTTTTTTCCCCCTTCTTACATAATGACTGAATAACATGATAGGAAAATATGCACCGTGGTTGTTCTATTATTATATGTATATAATGTTATTCCAAGCTGCAGAGAGGCTGGTCTGACGCAATACGTTTTTTACACTGGACTAGATTTATAAAAGGAGAGTTCAAGTCGATGTCATCTTCTGACGATTATTCTTCCAGGACTTTTCATCTTCTGACCAGGTCATCAGTCTTCTCAAAGAAATTTTCTTTATAGTGATGACTGAGTCCATTCAGCTTCTGGTTTCAGCTCTTCCAAGCCCGATGGTCTTCTGCGATGCTCTGGGTCCCCTAACACACCCAGACTGACACAGCTTCAGTCTCGTCATTTATTATTAATTTAAGTGAAAGTTCAGGCTTGATTTGATCAAGAATCCACTTTTTAATTTTAACTACAGTCAACTATGTTCTTAAAAGGTTTCACTGGCAACAAAGCAAATCCAAAAGCATCGATAAACTTCCTGTCCTGCTTCTTCATTGTCCAGCCTTCAAATTCATAGTCACAGAAAATACCATATTCTAAACAAGTCTGATTCGTTGTTCTTAGAGACATGTCAGCATTTCAGTTAGATCATTGTTTTACTTTACAAAATTTTTTTTAGATATTAAAAACCCCACGCTGTTGCTTAGACGACAAAATTGTCCAGTTGTATAAAAAAAATTTCCATAACAAAACTTACTCTACACATGTTTACCTTTACCTTTAAAAAAACATTTTTGTCATTAAAGGCTTCTGCATTGTTTTGCATAACAAGAAAAGTTCCCTGTAAACCCACAATGTCCAAATACATAAATAATACTGATAACCATCAGTACAGCAGCAGAGAGGAAATTTACTGTTGGTTGCAGTACAATAATCATGTAACTTCCACCAAGGGATCCTGGCCTGGCTTCTAGCATTTAAGTCAGTGGCTCCAGTACTACAGGTCAGAGAACTATTTTACTGGTTTACAGACGTGTCAATCAAGTGTTACACATCAAGGTTACTATAAAACAGAATCCTATGGGATACAGAGTGGTGGTTCTGATTAAAGTGGAGGAAAATTCAAAACTTTGCAACAATCTATCAGTTGGTGGTGCCACGGCTAAGGCCCAGTTTTGTAACCTGAAGGTTGCTGGTCCAAGTCCCAGCATGAGCCCTATTGCTATACCTATAAGTGGTGATGTCTATTACTTAAATTCAGTAAAAAAAAAAAACAAACAATAAATAAAAACACTGGGATACAAAAATGAAATGTTGTGAACAAGGCAACAAAATATTAATTTACCTTGTAAATTCTTTACTGCATTTGTTCCAGTGATATGCTATTAGTTTCCATTTCATTAGGCTCCCGGCAATACATGATATGGTGCCCAACATACATGTTCCACTATTAAAAAACACAGCACGCATGTTCCATGCTGACCACGAAAGGATAATTCACTCTTTAAAAAATTCATTAATGGTACATCAGTTATGCTGGGAGAATTAAATGAGCCGTATCACTACAGCTTGAGAGAGATTTCACTGAAAGGGCTTCTGATTGGCCGAGCTGTAGTTTTACCCATAAATGCTAAGCAGAAGGCTGTTGGTGCAGCTCCACGTGGTGTTGTGCCCCAGGAAAAATGCCCTGGGCAGACAGTGCTGAAAGACGACAGAATTTTTCAGGGTGTAGCCTGCTGCACAAGGAGCCTTCAGGAAAACTGTTCATTTAATACACACTCTGGGTAGTACATTTTAGATCCCAGAGAAAGAAAGACTTCAAAAGATTCAAAAAAGTCTTGGGCGTATGAAGCTATCCCACCTCTTCATATAGCCGAAGGCCATAGTAACTAATACTGATAATAATGTTGATGGAATATACTAGTTACAGTCCTGTACACACACACACACACACACAAGCAAATGCGCGCGCACACACACACACACACACACACACAGGACCTAGAGGTGAAAGGTTACATAAAAATAAAGGAACAGCCAGAGGGGCTGAAATAGAAGGATACAGGGGTTGAAAAATAAAGATGGTGCGAGTCATTACATCTTTAACTGTAACGTACCAATGAAATAAAGAAATTAATAGCCCATAAATGAACGGCCCATATTCAGAGCTGGGGTTTATTCTTACATAATTTTTCATAGCCCCACTATATGTCCTCATGAGACCGTAGACAAAATAAACATACGAACTGGAAAAGGGCCATTGCCTCGTCTTTAATGAGATCAGCCCCGACATCTGTTCACTGCCGGACTGGATTATCGGTTTCTCATCCACTGCATTTTCTAACTGCTCTCTGCTCGTTTAATATCCATCGTGACATCCGACTTACACAATACACAACCAAAAATAAATAAAAATGATTAAAAAAAAACATCTAAAATCAGAATCTGGACCTTTTACGGTGTATAAACAATTATCACTTTAAAACATTATGATACTCGTACATAAGAAGAAAGTAAATGAGAAACTTAGATTTTAACATGCAAACCTCCACACAGGTAACTTTTTAGGTTAAATGTAATATACAGTCTTACATGTGTCTAAACTGTGTTACAACCTATTTCAGTTTTCAATTTAAATACCATCTGGGGCTGTTGTATTTAAGATACTTCCTTAATATTTCTCAACATTTATATTAACAGGCAGTCGGCGACGGTAACAGCACCGACGAAAGCACAATGAAGAGCTGTAACAGTAATACGTGATTTCCATACGTTTGCCCTCTTGAACATTACATTAGTGCCAAGGGCTAAATTCTGCCAATTACACAACATGGCGCCTTTTACACATACCAGAAATCAGAAAATGCTTAATTTGATACGAAAATGCTAGAACTGAAAAGCGCCAAATAATAACAGTCAACAATAAAGATCAAAGGCGGCTCGCCGATCTGAAATTCCTGTTTTTATTACATTATTACAACAGACATAGCCTATTAAATTTCTGCGCAAGAAATATCCCTACTGGCTCGCATACCGATTCACACAAGAAGCCAGTAAATGAAAATATACGTTTTAAAAATCGCATTGCCGGTTATAATGCGAAGAGTGCTGTCGGAGCCCGGCGTACCGTTTCCAACATTTTACCAAGTCCGAGGAAACCCGAGCCAGATTCAGCCAGTTTTATCGCCGTCGCGGAGCTGCGATTCCCCTTCCTTTCCCCCCAAGTTTAGCCAAACTAAGTGCAATTTCCCGCTCCCACATTCCGCCAGTCTCCTGCCCTCGATGCACAGCTTTTTTAAAGAGAAAATATTCGCAAAGTGGCTTTTAAAGCCCTGAAACTGTGAGCGACGCGGTGGGTTTTTTTTAAAAAAGGGTCGCTGTTGCTTTAAAGACATATACCTAGTCCGCCTTAACTAGTTCAGAGCAGGCACTTCGCACAAAAGCGCCGCAGAAAGCGCCTTTGCGTCCTTACCTTGTACATAGGAGAAATCTCTCCGTCCCCCCTTTTTATTTCTGTATACTTCAGATCGGAAGAAGGTCTTGCTCTGGCTGCGGGATCCTTTTTGCCGTCTTGTCCTTCTTTTTCCTAAAATGAAACTGCCGGCTCTGTTATGAGAAGAAGAAAGCCAATAATCCGTCTCTAAATAACAGAGGGGAGCTAAAAAAGAGTTCTTGCTCCGGGCTTTCCAAATGCCTCTGGGGCAAGGATTAGGCTACAATTAGCTCAACCCTACTCGCGCCCTAGCTAATTTCGAGATGAAAACGCCGCGTTTCTCCTCTTTTTTTTTTACCCCAAAATTGCGATTATCTCAGCGCCAGCCTGAATCATTAGTGGCTCTTTTTTCCGCAAAAATCAGTCCCCGGTAACGGTTTTAAGTTGCGGTTCGCTGTGGGATAACGGTTCAGTGCCGTTGAGTATCACAGTGTCACGTCGCTCAACAGACTTGGAGATGGGGGGAGAGAAAAAAAATCAGATTTTAATCATTGTCATTTCGTCTGATGTAATATTTCCCCAGGCATTTTCAATGAGGCATAAATTTTCAGTCCCCAAACAACTAACGCGAGGCACGCTTCTCCTGTCAATTGCACTTTAAACGAAGATCGAGGAAAGCGCGGTATAACTTGTTGATAAAAGTAATCTATAAAAGAAATGCTGATGTTGAATACGTAGATCCCTATAAGCAGTTTTTGTCATGCGCCTGGTTTTCCTGTCCTTTTCCCCTTGCTAATATCTCGTGCTGTAACGCCAAATTTCCTGTAGGCCATTAAAACCAAATGACGTCTATCGACATGCCTGCTGCTATTGCAGAAAAGCGCCCTCACAACTCGCCCGGAGCGAAAAGCGCCATTTCAATTATAGCACACGGCTAGATGGAGATGTCTGGCGTGAAGATTTCCCATGCAAGCGGGCTGGGAAGGAAGCAGGCTGCAAGCTAAGCAACTAGATCTTTAACACCCCCCACAAAATATTCATTTTGCAAAAAATGAAATAAATGTCCGATTTGTACTTATATGCACAAAACGGGAATATGTCAAGCATATAAAATTCTGTCCAGAAAAATGCACTGTACTATGTGGAAGCAGAGTATATATCCTGTGAACAAAGTGTCATCACACACCCCTCCCCATAAAGGTGTTCACATAGGTTAGCTGATTATTTATTTATTTGTTTGTTTGCTTATTCGCGTGTAAATAGATTTGAATAATAAACGCTGCATCGTGAGCCTGCTAATTACAGTATTCCCAAGTCCAGTCGATGCTCCGCGTATTTTCTTGATGTTTGGCGCCAACCAGCGTGTGAAAAGATTAATGGTCACGGGAGAAGCCACAAGATCAAGGCAAGTCCAAAGGCAACGTTAATTAATGTTAAGAGAGCCTTGACATGGTTCCAAGTCCATGCAAATTCATGCTGAATTGTGCACCGACGAACGTATTTATTTCTACAAATACATACCGGGAGAAGGATATAGAATTATAGGCCATCCTACCCCCCCCCCGAAAAAGATACAATGTGATTGATATAGTATGTGTTACACCGCAGCTTTTTATTGAAACTGACCGGATACAAGAAGACTAGTGAAAGGCAAACATGGCACGAGATGCGAACGTCCCCCGGTCCCCTTTTCCTTCTAACAGAAACAGGGACTTTGTTCCCTCGGGCTGAAATTTGTTGTCTTCGGGAGCACAAACCAGAGGAAGACTTGTATTTTTCCCCTCATTAAAGTACCAACCCCCGAGTTAGTTCAATTACACGAAGAATGCAGAAGATGTTGTAAATTTAAAGATTTAAATAGCTTACAAAGTTGCCTCGGGCCCCATCAGTTAATTTCCTTAATTTATGGATTTTAGCGGAGTGTCTGAAGTGAGAAGGAGACGAAGAAGTAGGTCAGCCCGGGGATTTGTATGCGGCATATAAATCGGGGTATTCTGACCATTTTGTTCCTTAAGGAGGTTTGATGAGCGGTGGAAAGTTCACAACACGTTTATGAAAGGTACCTGAAGGTGTCCTTTAGCAGACACACTAGTGAGCTACAGGATTTTAAACAGAAGAATTGGACACAAATACATATCTAAAGTTTTTCATACCGTATTTCATACAACAGATTAAAGTGATAGGATTAATGTTCTGACATAATCTTATATTAGTAATCTCTCTCCCCCATCGCTAAATGAAGTCCTATATAAAGAATGTTGGTCCGTGTCTTTCAACAAAACTATTTTTTATAGAACATCGATCTTAAACCGATATATTTCGCAGTTCTTTATCATACATATTTACTTAAATTCAACCCATGGTAACGTTAATTTCTTTTAAAATATTTTAGTTTTGGGAAGATTTCATTTTTGAACTAATACTGTATATCAGTATGTGTGTGTGTGTGCATATATATATATATATATATATATATATATATATATAAAGCAAATTAAGGCAAATCTTAGGTTCACCTTTCATATTAGTCGGCCATAACTAAGTTTGGAAGGCTAGGTTGCTTACATAGACAAGGCGGTCTAATTATTTTTAACAAATATTTTAATACATATGTGTTTAACTGCTCGACTTTACAAAAACTCAAGTAACGAAACGCATACACACGTAGGCCTATATTTATACGTAGAATACATGACGTATGATACGAAGAAAAACAGAGAAGGATCGTTCACTGGAATACAGAATCAATCACCACTTGCCAGGCGTCTCAGAGAGACATGTATGTAAATGAAGGGCATGCATTAATGCATGACCCCATAAGAATAATAACTTTGCCTCAAGGTTCAAAAGCAGGTGTCATTAGCAGCGGTGCTAAAAGCATTACAGAGTCTACAGCACAACGCTCTGCAGTCCCGGCCTTTTTTGCAAAGGCGAGTATTATTTTAATACCTTAAATTAGATCCTCCTAAAACCACATTTAGCCTGAATGTGACAACAAAGTTAATAAGTTTGCAGAAATAAGTACCTTTTTTGAGTTCAGTAGCCATACGCAGGTTTATGTAAGCGTTTCTCTCTCGTTGAGTTAGTAATACAGTACAGGCCTAGTGCAGAGAAATTACATAATGTAGCCGTTTTTAAAAGCCTGAATCCAGGTGCTCGTCGGTATTTGTTTGTTTAAATGACATTTTGATATTTTGAATTTTGGAACAAAACATCACACCAATATTCTGAGTGCCTTTCATTAGGCCAACCGTAAGTGTAAAAAAGTTAGAACATAGTTAACAGGTATGTAACGTAGTTACACTTGTATAAATTTTTTTTGTAATCGTTTTCTGTTTATAATTTCCTTTACTTATCTAAGTCTAACTATATGAGCTTACACTGATCACTGTTTCTGTTTATGGCGCGTTTATCAGCGATTGGCTTGAATTTTACTTAAACCTATATACATGCAATTATATCTGATAAAAAAAGAAAAATGCATTTTTTCAGTCAATGACACAATAATTATAAGGCTCCACATGAAGTTTCTTATTCACATGGTTTATTCCAAATGGTAGGACTTCCTGTAAAACTCTTTAGGTGTATCTTAGTATGTGGCCCGCGCACAGGACAGCTGTCGTAGCGTCACAGGCATCTAATGTGATTTGTAAGGGTCGCAGAATGATGTTAATATATGACCATTAGGAGCTTACGTAATGTTTTAGCCGTAATACTTAATTTTATCCTGCTAATTTCCGAAGATCAGAAAACTGGGATGCGTGTCTACTCACTGGCAGGCCTTCATTTACGTTTTCCCATTTTCAACAGTTCACAAAAAGAGCCACTGTGCATTTTGAAAAATGTCACATTTCCTGCCACCTAAAGAAGTGCTCCGTGTGAGATTTGTTTACGTAGAGTGCTATATTTCTTTTGCTCTGCTCACTTTAAATGTTTCATTCTTTTAAGAAAGAGATAAATCTGTCACTCGTGATAACGCCCCCTGCTGGCTAACTGGCAATGAACGAGCAATATTGAATTTATACTTCGATTGTCTAGCACTGAATCAAATAGGCGTGAGCTTTAAGTATATCATTTCTTGCGTACACACGACGATACTTCTATAAGTAATAAGCCATGGAATTTTATTTCAATTTTAAATGGTCTGTAAGTGAATTCTTTAAAAAAATCACGTGGCTACTAATTACTCAGTGGTGGAGTGTATCGTATTTGATATATATACTAGGTTTCGTAAGGAGCTTAACAGACTCTTTGCCTAAAATAACAACATAGCTTACTAGTTTGATTGTCTGGCAGTTGTGTTCTTCGACTGGATGAATATTACAACAGAGTGTTCTCTTGCAAGATGTGGTTCATTTCGCGGTAAAAACGAGCTGTTCGGGAATCCCGCAGCCACAGCGGAGACTGGTACGGTGACAGATCACGAGAGATTCAGGCGCTAAAGTGGGCCCCGGAGAATTTTCAGTGAATGCATCAAGTGCTTCGCTGACTCATTTGAGTCAATTCTCTGATTCCTTTATTGTCTTTGTGATCAGGCTCCTGTACATGTCTTTGAATGCTGGCAAGCTGCATTTTCAGGGCTTAGGGTAAGTCCAGGCACAGCCCGGAATATAACCCTAAGCAAACCGTTGAGATAGTGTATGACCCGTGAGGCCTTTGGGATTGAGATGAAGGGTTTTAGGTGCCATGCTAGGTCTTTATTGACAAATTAAAATGCTGATGCCCATCCCAGCTGTATGGCATGTGTCCTGCATCCAGATGGCAGAGCCATTGTCTTGCAGGCCCACAGAGAGCTTGCCCATTCTCTACAAACAGTTGGGGGTCTGGCCAGTCATTCGAGTGGCACGTGGGGTGGGCAGTGACACACCTCTGGGTCACACTCCCCTCCTCCACTCACATGGACAAGTCAGACTAATATTCTTTGCAGTTGCATAGCATATGCATATGGGCTAGCAGAGGACATAAGTTATTTCGCCTCCGCTCTCGTGGAGTGCCAGCGTTTTACAAGTCAATGCATATTTTAGATATATGCACCATAGCGCAGCCCATCAGTGTGAGACATCTGTGCAGAAAAGCTGGTTTGTATTATAGCAAAGGGGTCCTTATTTTGTACAAAAAGGGGATCTGAAGGTGTGTGCAACCTGAGCCTGAACAAAATTTGATTTCATTTCATGCTTTCCTTCCAGCTCACCCAGCCTGGAGCGTGAAGTCTGAGCAATGCTCTTAATCGTGTTTTTCACGATGGGACATTTCATTTGGAATTGTATATGTTCAGGCAACTAAATAATTTTTATATATATGAAAAAATATATAGATATATACAGTTATTTATCGAAAACTACCCATCAAAGTGTCCTTATTTAAAAATATGAGACAAATTCTTATATGTATAATTCTTAGGGTGACCTGATCAACTCTAGAGATTATTCACGCTGAAGTTACCCAACTTCTGCGTCGGGCTTCTTCCTAGGTGAAACGCAAACCACATTTAAGACGCGGAGTGGGTCTTTTTTGTCGGGTACACTTCCAATTTACTGATACTGCAATTTCTTTTCCGAGTTCGTCTTTCTGTCCGCGGCGCCGTCTTTTGATGCTTTGTTGCGCTCCTGTTCCACTCAACGTTCCCGTGTCCTCGGTCGTATGCCTGCCTGCCTGCCTGCTTGCGGTGTTTGTGTGTCTGTCATTCTGCGCGAAGACTGTTGTTTATTATTTGTGGTGCAGCGTAAAAGTGCCTGTTATTATTAGAATACGTTCGCCTGCGCTGTGCACAAACGGCTCCCTTGAAGAGATTCAGCAATTCCCCGAAGTGCCGAGCACGGGCAATTAAGTTAAAATAAAGTGCGCATCGCGTCTGTCTACCTGGCTGCAGTCGCTGTTAAATGCTGGTTTTGACAACCAGAGCGCTATCAATTCAGCATGTTTATATTCAGCCGAGTGTTTGAGCGAAATGACAGTTTGTGATCTTAATGCCCTAGAAAAAAAACGTCAATATGGTTTTAAAATTAAAAAACCTCTTTTCCCTCGCTCTCCTCACCAACTTTTTAATGGGGCAAAATAACATCTAATGCTGATCCAAAGTGAAAAACTGCTAAATGCTTGTTATCTGTTTTTCCGCTTGAAGGAAGGCATGAATCTGAGCAACATTTACTGTGGTATCTCCACTTGGGGAAGATGGGAGCTCTGCCATCAAAGCCCATCGAGCCCTTTGTGACATGGATGGTCAGAGGGCTTGTTCATCATGTCCCCGCAGGGCTGACCGTCCTTGACAGCAGACAGCGACCTGTCCATGGGACCTGGATGGTCGTTCACCAGATCACACTGTAATGATGCAGTCACGAGACAGGTGATGAAGCGTAGCGCCCTTAGTCGTCACCGACCCGCGCTGAGGTGGTGACCGTGTCACAGGACGACATTTTGTCAAACAGAAAAGCCATACAGCTGGTATTACAGAAATAAAGAGGTATTGCGGTATTAAAAGACAATGAAGCTCACCGAAACCATCTCGAATTAAAAGGGCGCAAAAAAATTAAAAATTAAATTAATATAAGAAGAGTAAGGCAAGCTTTTCCGGCCACTTAATGTTAATTACTCATTTTTTTAATGATGATTAATTTATGCTGCTGTCAGGTGGTGCAGATATTTCCGGAGCAGGTCTAGGGTGTGAATGTTCAGCATTCGCTTTGCTGTGTGAGAAAAGTTCTGCAGTGGGGGCCATGCTTACAGTCTCTGGGCCTTTCTTTTGGTAGGGAAGCTGAACAGCATAATGGTGGGAGACCTGGAGCTTTGACCAGGTAGCTTCAGGTCCCAGTAGCAAGCTGCTGTAGTCTGTCCCTCCATTCATCCATCCATCCATCCATCCATCTTCTATACCCATTTGTCCTGTGCAAGGTCGCAGTGGTCCGGAGACTATATTGAAAACTATGGCCGCAAGGCAAAGAATTACCCAGGAAGGCGTGCCAACCCATCGTAGGGCACAAACAATTCACCTTAGCGTGTTTTTGGACTGTAGGGGGGAAAAAAACAGAAAAGAACCCACAACAACAGAGGGAGAACATGCTAACACCACACACATGAAGATTTGAACTGGGGTCTCAGAGGCACAAAGCAGCGGGCCTGACTACTGCACCGCCCTGCACCACCCTGGCTGTAGCCACTGATTGTTAATTTATTTCAACATTCTCAGTGAAAAACCTTGCTCCATAAGTGTGTAGGGTTATGTAAGTGTGAAGTAAAATTCTATATAAGAGGTACATAATTTCATATGCAAATCAGGCAACCGCTAAGCGGCTAAGGGATGTAATTTAACAAAACAACATGGCGCCACCTGGTTTAAGCTGAAGGAGGTGGTGGGAATGAGAGTCTTGCCCGTCTGTCCAGACACACGTCATGGAGAGCTGCCAGGCTAATATGGCCAGAGGGGGGGAAACCGAGCGTTACCCCACAGTCCCTAATGGACTGAAACCTTAGAGTACGGGGGTTGGTGGGTGTACATCCAGTATGGTTTCCACTTGTGCAGACTGGTGAATACGATAGAGGGTTTTTGTTTGGGGTGTAACACTGCATGTTTGCGTCGGAGGCTTCTGGAGGTGGAAAAGTGTGGGGGTGTGGTATTTATTGTTCTGCTGGTTACGCTGCCAAACACCACGGCTGCCCTTTGTGGAGTGTGGCATTTTTTGCAGCCAATGCAGCTTGATCCTAATTTGTTAGCTTCAGAAAGGCTTTGTCAACACGGACACCCCCCTACCCCCTCCCACCCCCAGCACAGTGGGAGCCAACCCGGGGCATGCTGGGACCTGGGGGCTGAGGAGATGGACGTTGGGGGGTTGGGGAGTGGTGGTGGTGCTCAAAGACTCCCCGGTGCCCAGGGCGGCCTGCTGTAGACTAGGGGGCAGGGGACTGATGCTCTGAGCTGATGAAATTTTAATGGTTATACAGTATATGCAGTTTCAGTAACTTGCTTTGAAAAGGCTAGTTTTAACCTTTCATGTTTTCTCATCTAATCTGTTAGCTTTTTTGATATAGCAAGTCTGTGTTGTCGAAGACAAAGACGTTGTAGGCTGACTTTCAGATTAGCTTCCTCTGATGATTCTAGTACCTCCCATGTTGACTAGAAATAACCGACATTTTATACGTTTAGGTTTAAATATGAATCTGAATAGTTTTTATTGAGCAGTTGTATTTGTCTGATCATTGAAAAGAAAAGTCTTTCTAATTAAATATGCTGCTTCTGATGAGTATTGTAACAATATCCAGTTACAGGACTCGTCTACTAACTGTGTTATTATTGTTGTTAGGTTGATGCTGACTCCTGAAGACCATAGAGATGGCATTGCTCTAGAACATTTCATTTTTTTTCTGGGTCTTTATGCTACCCAATAGTGTGTTCATTGTTGTGAAGATTGGTCTGCCATCGTCACACGTGCCACGCATGCTCCATGCCCGAGATCTTTATGGTCTGTTCTCTTTTCAGTGGCTTGAAGAATGATCGTCTCCTTATGGTAATGGTTTGGGTAAAAGGACCAGAGGGCGACACTGATCAGCTGACCTCGTGGGAGGGAGGGGTCTGTGGGATAGCAAGGCAGAGCCCCCAGGTCAAAGACGACTCCTTGGTTATGCTTTGTATTTAGGGCTTTAGATTTTTTTTTCCCATTGCATGCGTGACCTGCTCCTTAATGCTCCTCAGCGTACTTTCAGCATGTTTCTGTATCATGTGTTTAGGTTGGACCTGTGCTTCATGTGAAGGGAATCCACTGTGAAGACCAGCTGTTCTTCTGTGTGCCTGACCGTAGTTGTGTTCCCGTGAACTCGTTTTACATCATCTTCCATTGCCTAAGACCAGTTCCAATACCCAAGAACAGAAGTTTGGAGGATGGTAAAAATCCCCAGATGTTGTTCTTGCCCCGCCCCAAATATCAAGGATGTATCGGTTACATCCTTGCCAAAGTAGAACAATCCCATGATTCATTGCGTCCCCAGTGTGTTCTTGGGAGGCAAGTTAGCAAGGCTGGTCTTGCCAAGACCACAATTATGATCTTTGTATTCTTGGTATTGAGAAACACCCTAGACCTTCTCACCATGACTGTCTGCCTCCTATTACTGTTTTTAGACTCGTGGGCCAAGCGACGTAACTTGGAGGCTGTTGGGGTGAAGCACATGCTTGAGATGATGCGTTTGGTAAGTTGAATTTGCTTTTCAGACTTATCTGTTCAAGGATCTTTACAAGTTTTAGCCCTTCGTTTTACATCTGTGCCGACTGGTGGAGCTGGGTATTATACCGGAGAATTTCAGAATGATTGTACAACAGCGGAAGGCTCCTAGTACATGAGTCAGTGACCCTTAGGTTACTATGATGCTCCAGACTACAGTTTAGGCCTTACTATCAGGATATCAGGGATAAGATCTTGTTTAAAAGAAGATTATTGTGCATGAACCGCACAGTCACATGTTAAGATGTTGGACTGTATTTACAGTGCTGGGTGTGGGAATTAGAACACTAGTTCTTAACCATCCATCCATCCATCCATTTTCCAGAACCGCTTATTCCATTTCGGGTTGCGGGGGGTCCGGAGCCTATCCCAGAGGCTGCGGGCGCAAGGCAGGGAACAACCCAGGATGGGGCGCCAACCC
>JAAGVU020000008.1:12826813-12837469 GCA_011763525.2 Mormyrus iriodes
GGAGGAAACCCCACGACAACACGGGGAGAACATGCAAACTCCACACACATGGAACCTGGGCGCAGACGTGAACCCCGTAGTTCTTAACCAGAACTGCCTCATTCACTATGCAACTATATAACTGTATGGTTATTTGCTTTGGATAAACATCTATTGTGCAACTTGATGAATTCATAGCTGGACAGACCCATGTTTTTGGTAACATTTACAGTTGTTCTTCTATCCTTATTCTAGGGACTGAATTTCTTGGATCAGGAGCGCTACTATGGATTTATGAAAAGGGGGGTCTGGTTTTAATGAAAATGAATGAGCACACTATTTAAATTAATTAGTGTACAGTTATTTGAGGGAAGGCAAAGTCCCTCCAAAATAGCCCTAGCAACACCCATGTATAGGATGATGAAGCCAGCATTGGTACATACCGTTCTCTCGCTCCAGGTGGCCATAACACAGAGAGACACAGTAGCATCCCCTTCAGAGGGGTCCAGTCCGGCCCTTTCCACTCGGCTCCATAGGAGGGCCGCTCACTTGACTCCCGGCGCTAATTCGCCGGCTTGGCAGAGGCCCATCCATCGTGGTGAGGGCGGCTTTGCTAAAGGCCTTTCCCACAGTCGGGTAATTGGACAGCAGCACCTGGTGTCTCAGGATAAGTTATAGGCGCTGGGGCGGCCTGCGGACCCTCTGTGACGGCTCTCGTCAGCTGGGGCTGACAAGTTCGCTCTGTCTGTACGTTGTCTGCCGGGAGGTCCGAGAGCCTTGGCAGAGGAAAGACGGCAGTCTGGAAAATTCCCTCTCATTGGATTTATCGTATTCCGGAGTTGATCAGGAATGAGGACAAAGGCGTGGATTTGGGTAGGGACAATAAAGACTTGTCTCTAGAAATAGTACCATGTGTTTAAAACGGTAGGGTGTTCAAGGCTAATTTGGACCCTACTGGTATGGAAACCAAACCTATGCCCTTGAATGAGGAGATGGGACATGTACAACATTAAAGATGGGTAACAGTTCTTCAACTGTAAGTTTTGTAAGTTCATTGGCTCTGCCCAACCAGAGTCCACGTGTCTCTATGACTGCAAAGTTGCACTGACTCGGTCTGTATTCGGTGAGTGACACTCCAATCTGAGAGAGCGAGTGTCACAGATAATAGAGTCTGTAACACCCAGTAAACTCCTTTTAGTTCTCGATTTGATGCCGACTTCATCTGGGATGGTCAGGAAAGGAAACCAGCTCATGTATCACTTTAAGGTTACAGACCAGAGGCTGCTTACAATTCGCCTCTGGTCTGTAGGCAGTCAATAGCCAGACATCATGTTGTTTTCAGATGGTAACTGGCTGATTGTGCCGCTGGACAGGTATAAATGGCACGAGACTGTTCTCTAGGTCAAGCAGGAACATGGTGTGGCTCAGTTAGGAAATCACTTGTTCTGTGGTGCCTGTAGTCCACAAATGTAGGTACTGCATCTGATTGAGCCTGATTGTTTGTGCTGGACCACAGATGCCATGTTAATTGTCAGTGTTGCAAAAAATGAAAGCTCTGTAAAGATAGCAAACCATGAGATAGGTCCATCTATTATTAGTAATTTATTATCTACTGAGGGGCACACTCATCTGGGGACCCTACCCAGCCCTAACATTAACCATATGTAACCAAACAAAATACAAAACTTGACGTAATTCTACGTACGTAAACGTAATTCTGCAAAGCACAGGAACTTGTCCGTTGTGTCTGCATATAGACATTAAAGTACTTCCGTCTCAGTGTGGCCCAGCTTTGGGTTGGTTTGTAATCTGATATTTTTATGATATGTATCAAAGGCCTGTGTAAATTTATCCTTCTAACTTCCAAGCTTTCATCTTTTGAAATAATTGTTAAGTAAACAGATAAAAGATGCACAGTTCTTCCACTCAAACAGGGACTCTGGGTCAGTACTCTGATGACGGATTCGATGGCAAACCTTTCCTCAGACATCATGCAGGTGCCTTTTGGTTGCACATCTGGGTCTTTCACCCCTTGCTACCTGCTTAATTAGGCCAACACCATCTTTGACAACGGTAATGTTGTAAAATGGGCTTTGTTCAGATCTTCTCCTGTCTAAACAGATGTTTAGTTTGACTTTAATGATCTTAATCCATCCCTGAAATGACTTCATTAGGTGACGACCACAAAGGGACCCAGAGGTGTGTGTACTTTTTGCATTATTATTCTGACATCTTAATGTCAAGAACATACTTTATCTAGGAACATCCTCTAGAGGTAACAGAGGAACTAGCAGAGATGTGGGTGTGTGATTAACTTAATCATTGATCCCTAATTTACCACAGTTGTTTGTGAGGGCCATTGCACAGCAGAGTGTCCACATTGTCATTTATCCCATGTGTATTTTACTTCTTCCGTTCTAAATTCTAGAATCTATAGAATTTAACCTCATTTTGAAAATGGACTGAGGTCACTTCACCCCAAAAATAACACAGGGGTTAAAAGTATTGTGACCAAAATTGTGAATAGTCATGACCATGGCTTTACTGTTTGTTTTATTTATACATTTACATTTAAAGTGTGCTTGCCAGGATATATGATATGTTGATTCTGATCACGTGTTCTTCTGGTTAATAGTATAAATGTTTGCTATATAAGACAGCATTATGCAAAATGCCTTCATGGATATTTCAACAAATATTTAAATGTAGTTATACAATTATTAAGACATAACCTCACAGTCGTTGCGCACTGGGAGTGTTTCTCCTCGTTGGAAGTGAGTCGTTTCCATCTGGTCAAATGTCTGGCAGGATTCTACTTGTATTCTTTGCTGCCACCTTGTGGCCATTGTTAATTCATACCTGCCTTGCAGACGTTGGGTAGTGTTAGAATACAATATGACAAGGACCAAAGGGGATGCATGAAATGCAGTCCCCTTTCCAATTAACCTATTTAATTGAATGTGAGAAGGTTCATGATAAGTTTTTTGGTTGAAATGGAAAGATTAGCATTTTCTGTTCCTCAATTGAGTCATATATTTTTTTCTAAACAGTCTTCAGTTGTTGCATGCTTGTCTACACTATGCATCCAGAGGCAATTCTAGGGACACTGGGAGCCCGAGGCAAAAAACTCCATGTGCCCACCCCCGACATGGTAAAATATATGACCATTATTTTAACATGAAGTCTTGAGTAATAATATCAAAGAGAATTTAATAAACACAGTCCCTTTATTTTCACTTTTGTGAAAAACAAAACACAAACAAAGCAGACTTATTGTTGCAGTGTACCATGTAATCGGCCCAGCTCAGGGGGCCCAGGCACTTGCCAGTGTTGCCTGGCCTGTCCCTATGCCTCTGTATGCATCACACATGCCAAGTAGTACTGAGTGGACAGTCCTGTGCACTCAAGCACACCGGGGTGTAACTAAATGCAGCACAAAGCCTCCAAGTGTTTCCTAACACATCAGATCTTATGTTAGAGCAACTAAGCCCACCTGAGAGCCCCTGAACAGCTCTGACCTGATAAATACTCAATAGCTCTGCAAATATGACACCTTATCTTCCCTAGCATGGGATAAAGACATTGTCAAACATGGTTTGTGAAAAAAATATTTTAAAATGATTTAAACCAATAAATTCAGCTAGTAACTGAATGAATGCTTACAGTGTTTGCAGTAAAAGCAGTAAACACCCCATTTAGACATTTTAAAAGATCAACCCCAGACTACACTAAGAATTCAATACATTTCAAAATATAGCCCACAAGTTCAGAATTTAAAATATTTTTAAATATTAATACTCATGCCATATATTGAATGTATTGTGGTAATAGAGACATTCGAAAAGGTGACTTTTTTAACCATGATAGAAAATTTCACATTTTTATGTTAGCGGTTAACCTTAACCCTTGTGTATTTTACTTCCGTTCTAAATTCCAGAATCTATAGAATTTATCCTCATTTTGAAAATGGACCCCCAAAATAACACAGGGGTTAAGCTCTACCTACTGCTATTTTTTTTCCTTCCTGATGAATGATCACAGTTTGCCAGGGAAAGTGAGCAGGAATTCCTTAGGAAACTGGATGCAAGTGCCATTGTAGAAGTTTACTGAAATAACAGGGCAGAAACAAAGCATGGCACAATGTCCTGAATAGGAGCCAAAACACACACACACACACACACACACACACACACACACACACACACACACACACACACACACACACACACACACACACACCAGCAGAACAGTGTGGGCTTAAACCCTGAGATGCAGCAAACAGGCAGCACCTGGACCATGGGAAACCAAACAGCAGAAAAGGAGGAGACTCTGACTTAAATAGGGAGCTACACAGGTGTAACGCGCAGATTGATTTGGGATGATGTAATGGGGAGACACATTGGGAGACACTGAAAACCCGGCTAGAACTCAGGGGATTGGGGCATGATGTAAATACATCTGGAACAAACTGAGTTATTATTAATAAATTTGGAGAATAAAGAATTATAGACCAATAATGAGCTCAGGCCTGTTCATCAAATATATATACAAATATATATTTAAAGAATCGTGATGAAGACCCTTGGTTCTCAGTCCTGTTCCTGGAAGACCCACTGCCCCTCTCATTCCATTATAGCCCACACCGCTTTCAACCTGCAACATTCATTTTTAGCCTTTTAAGGACCATCTCAGCCTGATTCAGGTAGGGATGTGGTAGGGGGGTCATCCAAGAACAGGACTGAGATCCACTAGTGAAGACCTCAACATGGAGGGTTTCTTCTCAATAATCAGAAATGTCACCAGTAATAGGTGTGGTTGAGATATAGATCCAGATAGAATCTTCAGACTAAGATCCAGTCACATCTTCAAAGCTTCAGGAACGGTGGAAGAGGTGGACTGGTCCAGGTCTCTCAAGGTACCAGGCAGAAGTGAAAAGTACAAATCCAGAACAAGATATTGTTTCAACCAACCAGTTGAGTATAAAGAGTGACAGTACTCAACTCGTTGGTTGAAACAAAATCTTGGTCTGGATTTGTCGTTTCTGAACATGAACTTTCCACATTTAGGTACAGGTAGAGAGACCAGATAGTCCATGTCATGGAGGACACTTTGAGCTACTTCAGGTTTTGTAAGCTACTTTAAAACCGAAAGGCTCCTGTGCTTGGCTAAATAATTCATTTCTTGCTTTGGCAGGTTTGTTTCCTTGATTAAAAGACTCATCCAGCTGTTTCACATTAACATTAGTGACATACACGATCATAGGAGACTGACCAATCAGCACACAGCAAGAACTCGGGGCTTGAGTGAAATCCAGGTCCTTTTGATTGAAATGGTAGTTTGCAAATCCTGTCCTTGCTCCAAGTGTCCTCCCTGACATGGATTATCTGGTCACCCTAATTACAGGGCACGGGAACTAGCATGGGCCTATGATTGGGTGATTTATTTGTCTGGGGTCAGAGTTAAAAAGGAAATTAGGGCAGCATGAAAATGGCCAAGAATCATTAGTACTGGAAGTACAAGCAGACAGAAGCTGAACTGAATCTAACTCAGAGTAGTGTTTGGGATGCACACTTTGTTCTGTAGATGTTGGATGTTTTATAGTCATTCTCATAATATATGAAGCTTTACCATCTTTGTGGGGATCAATAAAAATATACATGTATATTTTGACAAAGACAGTACTGGAAAAACACGTGGGGGTGCAGTCTCTCGAAAACAAACACCTTTTTTCGAATTTCATCTTTTTTTGCATAAACCAAATTAACACATTTTGTTTGTTATCAGCTTGTGTTGGCTTCTGGGGGGGTGTTAGAAATGATTACCGAAACCATCTGTATGAATGTGTGTATAAGAGACTGAAAGGAGAGTTTCTCCTTCTGTCTTTGATACTTACCACGATCTGCTGTTGTAAAGCGTGGGAGATGCTTCAGTTATGTGCATTTTCTTGTTTATCGATACCTACTGCCCATCTCACTGTGTAATGGCAAATGTCAGCGATGCAGCCGCTGTAACTGACTTCCTGTGCTATCTGCTGTGGCGTGTGCAGGGTTAGTGCTGAAAGAACAACTTAGTTGGCCAGACTAGATGACAGTCTGTATAAAGTTATATCTTAGTTACACCTCCATCAATGTGCAAGCACTCAATTATTTAACATCATTTTATCACAACAGCATCTAAATTCTGTGAGCATAATACGCTTTTAGTTGATGTGGCAGCTTGCAAGTCTGAGTATTAGATTTCAACAGAATGAATACATTTTGTCAATAAAATCGAGTGTGAGGATTTTGGCTGTTAACCGAATCAATAATATTTCACAAATGTGGCAGATTGTCTGAGCCAAACTGTGATTTGTTCCGTAGTCCTGCGAATATTATAATTTTTCCAGTAACAAGCAAATTGAGGTCATTTTCCTTGGGTCAGTAAGTCTTGAAAAGTAGGGAGCAAAGTGGGGTGTAACTCCTCTCTGGTTGTTTTGCAGACCTCCCACAGGTACCCCTCTGCTCCAGGTAATATGCTGCATTTATGCATCGAGATTTGCCTCGTGTAATCAGACACAGTAGGGAGTACTAGTAGCAGTTGTATATTATGATAGCTATTTGAATATTGTCATAGCTGTATATTGTCCTAGTTGAGTTGGGAGCTGTGGTCTCAAATTCTTCTGAAGATACTTAAAAGTCTTTGAAAGCTTTATTAATAAGTTTGGCATTGTATGCATACGACCCATGCACTTGTCTCAGTGATTTAATATCTAGTTCACTTTGTTCCATTTTAATTTGATACACAAGGAGTGTATTTGGTTTGTCAGATCTGCAGCATTTCTGTTAAGGCTATTGGGAGAAGTGGGTATTGATGGCCACTAGGTGGCACCACTTCCTTCTAGATAAAAAACTCCTCACCGGGCCAATATTGGCATTTTAAGTGGCCCATTGAGATAATAGGAATCAAGCACCAAGGAGCCATCGACGACTGAAAACGTTTATTCATAGACACTCATTAGAGGGAAACAATCCTCGTAAAGAGCGTCTTCCTGATATCACACCCATTCACTGGCAGTGAAGAATAAGGCAAAGGGCTTAAGATCATGTTTTTACACAATTGTGCATTGACAGTAAAACAGTTATACATTCACTTGATACAGTGTACATCTGAATATATCTCTATTGTATACATATACCCACACATAGCACCCAAAGATCAGATGGGTAGAGGGCGATATTCTATAAGTCTTCTCCAAAATTACAGTCACATTCACTTTATTCTGTATCATTGAATACCAACAGGGGGTCAGAATACTAAAGCCATCAGAACAACATATTACGGGGAACCAATAAAGGACTATAAGTGTGGTCTACGATGCGTTTCCTTCGTTATATAATAATTAGAAAGTATTCTTCATGTCACAGCATAAATTTTGTACTTTCCGTCTTTCCTTGAATCCGACACCTTTGGGGAGAGTGAGCGTACTGGAAGGTTCAGTGCTGGGCCCATCTGACTAGGTTGACCCATGTTGGTCCCCCCATTGTCTTCAAAGGGTATCAGCCTCGCAAATCTGTTGCAGTGCTACAAGTAGACAACCAATCATGAGTCTGTGTGTCCTCATGCGACAAGCAGTGGTGTCCAGGTAATAAGTCCATGATACTGAAGACATATTAGGAAGGAATACTATGGGCGTTGTTTGGAAAATTTGCCTAGGATTTCTGGTTTATGAAGCGCGCCGCTGATGTCTTCAGCAGGTGCCATAGAGGAGCCAGAGTTATTGAGAACCAACATGTGTGCGAATCAGCTGATGACATGATGTAACCAGAAGGAAACAGGAAGTGCTCAACAGGAAGTGACAACACAGCGTACCACCCAGTCCTCTGTCTTCTCTCTTTGCCAGTGAGTTACCCATCTCTCTCCCCATTAAAGGACCCAGGCAAACACACGATGGCCCGACTGAACTTTATCATCTCTGCTCAGTAACCAGTACACTCTGAAACCACGGCTGACTCTGCAAAGTTAGGCGTGCAGTGATATCTAGCCAGTTAAAATTAGCCAATTATATGTTGCACAAATAAGCAATGAAAGTCCAGCATACAGACACACATATACACAAAATTTGATTATACCTCGTGTACAAATATATATATAAAAATAGATATGCCTCTTAATATTGTACCTTCTATATCTGTTTTACATTTAAAATACTGGATTTGTGATGCCAGCACTCTTGGAAACAGACTTGTAGGGTGTGTCTTCTGACTGTTTAGTGTCGCATGGAGTCACAGGAACCAGCCTGCTATGTGGTATGTTAGATGCCTGCTCCACTAGTATAGTCCATGGGCTGCGTCCTTCCTGTCGCCATAGATATCCACCAGGTGGAGCTGTGAGCTCAGCTCCAGCAGCACATGAGAGTTAAGTAGCAAATGTCAAGGACAGCATAAACAAAGCCTAAGGCATAGCACTTCATTTCTTGGTATGTCTGCAACTTTAAATTTTTGCAGAAGATTTTTTTTTCTCAGAAATAACAGCAGTAATACTTGTTTTTCACTTGTGCTTGAATGTTAATTAGTATTATGTAATACACAACAATAAGGATTGCAAAAAGGTTTATCTTTGTCGAGAAATGATGCAAGAATTCCCAAGCAGCATTAAGATTCTTTAAGCAGATTCAGAATGGGGAAAATGATTTTTTTCCCTCCAATATCAGCACAAAGCAGAAATGATGAGCTCAGTCAGTATCAAACTGATTTCAGTACAGGTCTTTGAAGGGTTTGGAATAGTTGAACATAAGGTAGTCCATGTAGTAGAAGTCGTAGGCCCGCTGCCTCTCAGACGCATTGAGCTTTGTGAAGTACTGCTTTGTGATGTGGGCGGAGGTCCTCTCTGCATGGGGGTTTCTGTCCTTGAAGCTGGGGAATGTGAGGTTGGGTGGCGCGCTCAACCTGCTAAGGAGGAAGTTGGCGTCCTCTTCGATGGTCTCAAATTTGCCAATGAAGTCGTAATCCAGAAGGCAGGGGCTGCAGAGGTGCCCCATAGGCTCCCAGTGGATGTCCATGCCAACGGGCCGGTGTACGTCCAGGAGATACTGCACAAACTCCTTGAAGGTCACCCCAGTGCCTGTCTTGAGAGCCTCCTGCGAGGCATTGGCCCGGTACCTGGAGATGATGGGACGGCCAAACACCGGGTGATAGTAGGTGTTTGGGTTCTCAAACTTGTCCCGGAAGGCTGACACCAGCCGCTCCAGCGGCTCCCGGACAAAGAGCACTTTGGTGTAGGTCTCCAGTCGCTGGGCGATGCCCCGGCGGTCGAAGCTGTCTAGCCGGCGCAGGTGGTTACCATAGTGCACGGCGTCGTGCTGGATCTCCTGTGTGGATGGGGCAAGGCCCTGCAGAACCATAAGGACCCGCTTCCAGTTGGAACAGCCTGCCTTGGGCACTTCGCAGTACAGCAGCTTGTGTCGGTCCTCAACGTAGATGCGGGACACGTGCTGGGGCGTGATGGTCCGTGTGCTGCGACCTCTGTAGCGGCCGCACACGTGGCGCACCAGGCCTTTGCGAGCCTCCTGGATCTGTAGAAGGCGTCCCCAAGTTCCACGGACAACCTCCTGCAGAGCGCTCTTCAGCAGCAGCTTCCGGTGACCCTTGGTGACCCGGTCTGAGCTGAGGTCCAGAGCTCTTGGGGAGGAGGGACTGCGTGAGTGCTCCATGTTAGGCCTTTGGTCTGGACCTGTCTCGCTCCTTAGCTCGTCTCTGCGTTCTGCGCACAGGTCCTGGAACACAGAGACAGACAGACAGGCTTGTATGGAACAGACCAGCCAAACTGGTATCTTTATTTTAGCAATAATTTAGAAGTTTATGGCCCCGAATCCAGACTAATTCAGTTATATTCAAAATTTTCTAGGGCCTCTGAATCACCCTGACTTTCATCGACTTCACAGCATCTCTGGTTTTGAAACCAGTGGTACAGGATCCTATATTGCTATTATTCTCCAACTTGCCACTAGGTGGTAATGTCGGCCTACATTTATGCATGTGTACATAAACCAAATCTCTCTGCAACAGATACATGCATATAACACCATGAAGTATTTGTACATTTACTGAAATTTACTCAAGTCTTTATTCTGAAAACCACGTGAGATGCCTTTGGTAATTGTATCTCTGCTTTCTCATAATCAAAGACCTGTTAAAGTGGGTGCTAAGACTTAAAAACAGAAAACAATTATACAGCATATCAACAGGCTTATTGTTCAGCATGTTGCCTGTGTAGCGTTTAATGCTGGCTCTGTTCCGCTGTGTCTGAACCCTGTACCTCTATCAAATTTCTGGGAGGGAGTGGCGCTAGGGTTCAGTTTCCACATCAGATGGCCGCCCCATGATTAAAAAAAGAGACTGTTTTATCTCTATTTATCAGCTCGGCCGGGATGAGGGCAGAGGACAGACTGCGACTCTGCATTTTATAGTGTGCACAGAAGCTGATGAGTGAAGCTTTCGATCCTGTATTGAAAAAGTCTGCCATAAGGGGTCCGCTTATTTTCCAATGGAAGTTTTTATTCACTGTACCAGATGAAGGTATTGATTGAGAGAAGACTGGGGCATGGGGGAGGGGGGGCAGTGGTAAGAGGCTTTTGAGAGAATTTTCATTTCCTTTTATGTGGACATTTAGAGAAATGCTACTGCTTCCCCCCGCCCTCCC
>JAAGVU020000008.1:12837639-12861501 GCA_011763525.2 Mormyrus iriodes
ATCTGCTGCTGTGTAGTCATACAAGGCCCGGTACTGCTTCTGCATACACATACAGACAGAGCCAGACCAGGTACCACCCAAAATCTACATGCAGAAATGGTACTCACCTTTCTCAGTGCCTCTCTGGGACTCCCTCTCAGCTTCACACCTGCAAAAGAGAGAGAGAGAGAGAGAGAGAGTTCTGTTCAGCACACATATGCACTGAACCGGTCAGTTTCACGATCTCATTGAAATCTGTAGGTTAGGAAATTGTAATTTAATTGGTCTATTTCCTGATATTACAGTCATGATATCGACAGAATGTCTGGATCATCCCTGACCTGCTCATGCTGCTGGACCAGTCCTGCTCATCACCCGGTATTTACTGAGGAACACCCTGTAGCCATTTATTGATAGATCAGAGCTGGTGATTATCTGTGTTTGGGGCCCTCCTTTGCCAGGCCTGCTTATTTACACTGGGCTGGATGTCTGCACAAGCCTTCCTGGTGAGACTGGCTCTGTCACAGCTTTGGAAGCTGAAGACTCCACAGCTCTTTGGTCTAGGTGTCAGCATGGCTGGTCCCACCCTATCCTCAGCCAACAGGCCAGGGCAGACATCCATCTCCCTGAGCTGTTTCCCCTTGAAACTAATCGGTCGCCTTATTTGACAAATGGCCACTGCAGTGAAGGGAACTGGCCTTTTGCTATGTTTCCGGGCATTCTGCCATAAACACTCAGAAAAGGCCAACAGGGCAGCTGCACTAGGTAAGGAAATGTCCCCACGAGACAAGAACACACCAGCCAATGAGCCAATGGGGTGTCAGCCAAACATCTGTCCGACAATCACATATTAGCCAATCAGCTGTTGGACCGTCAGACCAATCAGCTAGTCAGCCAGTCTTCTTACTTATTTAAATACTGAATCAGATATAACTTGCTAATTTTAATTTCTCATTTAAACAATAGCTGGTTCTGTTGCATTCTTTGTAGTTAATTGAATACAATTTGTTCATATTTGTCCTCAAAACAACGCAATAGTGATCATCATCAAAGAATGAGTCACGGATCAGGAAATCCATTTCATGACTGCTATTATAGCATTCCTGTCCGCAGCATATAAATCCCAGTCTTTTGATGTGTTTAATTTGTGTTTGTAGTGGCATTACTGTTCCTATAAATATGAAATGGTACCAAAATTGTACCCTTCAACCTTGCAAAAAGGCACAGCACCTGTCAGAAACGGAGTAATGAAATTGTTAATGTCAGGAGGCTTCTGTTACGTGGTGACATTTACACAGCATGTAAAGAAATAAAACCAGACTAACAGAGATATCACTCCTCTATCAGCTCCACTTCTCTTATTAGCCACTTGCTTCACTGATCTTTGACCCCTTTTCATTTCCTTCAGAAACCCTGGATGACATCTGTAGGCAGGTCTGGCTGCAATACAGCCCTGAATAGGACACAACCAGAGCCGGTCAATGCTGAAGACCCTGCCAGAGGGAGAAGGGGCCTCATGCGAGAGAAACTTCTGCTGACAGAGGATAACATAAACAGTCTGCTGCTAACAGCCCCGAGAGACCAGGATCCAGGGAGGGACCCAGAAAATATGGTCTGTGCAGTTCCAGAATCAGAACAGAATGTAAAAACAAAAGGCAAAACGCAAAGACCAAACCTCCGTGGGACCAGCTACAGCTACGTCAGGGGATTTGAGCGTTTTCCTCAACGTAACCTCTCTCCCACGGGGGACAACAGTAACCTAGAAAAGCTCAATAATAAATAGGCAGATTTATTTCCAATGAAAGTGAAAAACTGTCCTCTGTCCTCAAGGTTAAATGGAAATCAAGGTTATTACTCTCCTGAGAGCACAAGCATGGTCTCTGCCACTATGGCATACAAAAATTAAACCATGTAGGCATTCTTTAATAAAGTTTGGCTTGCGTGACCTTATTTGTCAATGACAGAGTTGGACAGAGTCATAAATTTTGTGAACCTTTAGCAATGTCCTGATGACCTGTACCGTGATACAGCCTGATATGGAAACCCATGCAGGTGGGAGGATAACAGGAACTTCATGAAGTAAAGAGAAGCAGGAGGGAGACACAGAGTATGACTAGTTTGGACTTGGCACCAGTTGGTCCTTGTCATAACTCCCTTGGGACCTGAATGATGTAAATTTGCCATCCTGTCAGGTAGAACGTGTATTTCCAAGTCATTCAATGGTTGCTCAGTGTAACTGTTGACAAGGAAATACTTTTTTTTATGACATTGCCATTTTTCTTGGAGGGGGGGAGCTACCAGTACCACTCATGTACAGAGGACACCTGCTGTGATTGTGCCAGAACCAAAAATAACAAAAGCACTTAACAAGTGGGCTTGGAGTTTCTCTTGGTGTGTCAAGTGTGTGACCTGCCTCCCTTGAGGAACTGCGTGAGGAAGCCCTTGGAAGTGGACTACTGGAGTTCATTTCATGCCGACAAAGGCCGGCCAGATGGTATCACAGCGGTTGCGACCTGACCCGGACGGCCTCGTGATTTCCATCTGGCTATAAGGTCATAGAACTCACAAAAACCACGAGAGTTGTGTGACTCCTCGGACGTTCCTTGGAAAACATCTCCATGGCAACACTGTGCTGGTAGGGGTGGCTGGCGTGGCAGTGATGGCTTGCGAATCGGGGGGGGGGGGAGGGCCCATGAGACTTCGAAGGCACAGAGCTGTAAACAAATGTACCTGACAGCTGCTATCTGTAGAGTAACTGAATTATGGCTTCCAGAACTACGTGGCATGGAAGAGCCCGATTGGAAAATGGATTGTTAAAATGCACAGGCAGTCTCGCGTGACCGATGGCTTGCTGCAGTGTTTTGGGAACTGTTGCCAACCTGGTGCCTTTGTAAGAAAAGAGGAAGGGACAGACTTTGCAGGCGGAGATAAGGCTTCTGAACACTGATATACGATAAGGGACTAGTGCAGCAGCAAGGGCCATAGAAGGAAAATGTCTTGTCGCTTTTAGCACTAAATCTAATTCTTCAGGTCTCAGAGCCTTGAGGTCCATATATTAAGTATGCTAATGAGATATTGTCGATTGACCGGCTCTGGTTCTGTCCTATTCAGTATTTGCCTCACAGTTTGCACTGTTATATCAGAAGAAAACATTTAAGAAGCAATGTTATGCAGTTAAAATTAAGAGTGAATGGGTGGGCATCTGTTCCATCATAAGTAATGTTCAGAAGGTCAGCCTCTCGGCTTCATCTGGAGTGTAGATGCTGTTCTCCTGTGTCGGGTGGAGACCCCTGAAGTCTGCATGGCCTAGGCGCACAGTTGGGGCTGGGGAACGGGCCGGCCTAAGTTCACTCCAGCAGCGCTGTGCCATTACATCTCAAGGACTCTGCAAGGTGGAATGGATTAGATACGAGGCCTGACTCACAGCCTCTATCAGGGCAGATGGCGCAAGAACTGCATTACACCTTGACACTGACCTACATAGGGAAGTTACTGCGATCGATTACAAGCCCAAGTACCAGAGGCTGCTTTTGATAAATTCTGAAAGTGACAGACATGACACAGGGCGTAAAACTAATGCTTTCAGGCCAAGCGTTTCCTGTGAAACGAAAGACCTGGAATAGCTTAGGAGAATCCTCTTTTGTGTTTTAGGCAGGAAAAACAGTTGTTGGAAGGTGTTCTACCTCAATGGCAGTTTCCTATGGCCAGCTATGTGACCCGTTGTAGTGGCTATGGAAACCTAACTAATCTATCTATCTATCTCACCCATAACCCCCTTAAATGGTTCTCGATGGCCTTCTGCCTCAACTGTTGCCCTTTCTTGGTTGCACAAGGTGTCCCACCCACTCCACGAACAAAGGAACAGGAAGCTGGAACAGGAAGTTATGTTCCTCCACTGTGAGTTTAGCTACAGAGGAACTGCATAAAAGCTACAGCACTGTAAACTCTAGCAGCAATGGTGTGAGTCACAGAGGCGACTTTGTGGTGCAATCAGAAAAAGGATTCTATCAGGCCCTTGGGGGGTTGGAGGCGTCACTTCAGAGCCTGTCTAAGACAGAAATCCAGAGTCAAATTTTCATGCTTGCTGCTGGACTTGAGCAGAAACTGACTGTGCAGAGATGGAAACCAGCCGAGGACTGCAGACAAGTGTAATGACCTTTATTCAGAGAAAACTGTTGAACACGACTCAAACATGACCGATTCTCTGTGTTAAGAAGCCCACTGAAGTGGACCGCCAGAGTTTATTTACTGTTGACAAAAGTCAGCCAGATGGCATCACAGCAGTTGCGCCCCCATCGCGAGGCCTGCACTGTGACGGCCGGGCCAAACTCCTCTCTCCTCATTCTCCCTCTTTTTTTCCTTTACTTGACGCTGTGTTTCAGCATAATGATAAACAATCACTGTCTTCCTCTTCTTCCCATGTCTGGTGTACTAGCAAGACACGTGGCAGGTGTTTTGTGTTCAGTAGGCCTGGCAGGGATGGGTGGGTATACACCGGTGTACAGTTAATAGGAATATTATTTATGCAGCATCTGTGAACGTGAATAGAGGAGCTCGTCTAATTTTCACCAAGCATCCGGAACAAATAAACTGCACATTATGCATTCACGAGAAAAAAAAAGCAGGCTAATCACCCGTGAGAGACACCTGGCTGTTTGTCAGATCAGTTTGTAGGTGGGGGGGGAGGGGCACGCTGTAGCAGGGTGTGGAAAATGTTACATTGGGCATATTTGACAAATTCGGATGTTTTCCTCGTCACTGTGTAGGACGACTGCAGTAGGTATAGGTGATATCATTCATCAGCTTCCCTGCAGTGAATTAAGGCAGGGGTTCCGTCTGCATGGTAGCAGAAACGCCTCACTACAGACGAGGCGCGACACCATTTCCTGCAAACACTGCATTTTCTTGTCAAGTAGGATGCCACTACTGAAACATCAGCAATTACAGCGAATATGCAATTTTCATTATGATACCTGTGTGAATTCTAATCTGCCGTGGCTCTAGTTTCTAGTTTTAAAAATGGATGTTTCTGCCTTTGTTCTGTGCTCACATTTGTGTGGACCCCCCCCAAATGTATACAAATGATTGGCTTGGTTTTTCTAATGTGCTATTTAGTTCTGTGGGTAGTAACATAGATATATCTCAGTTTGGCCCTAGCTAAGAAGATCAATCATATGGAACGGTTTCAGAAAAATATTTAATATAACAATTACGAAACAGGGGTACCAAACCCGACAAATTAGTATGCAGAAGATTGGAAAGCCTTTTTTTTAAAAAGGACAGTGTTGGATTTTAAAGGTAGACCTGATGCTCATGCAGTGTGCTATGTTTTGTTCAGAGGTGTTGAGGTCTGTGGGATTTGAGTCAGTTTCCCGCTGAACTGCTGTCGTTACATGTCGCCCTGCTCCCACAGGTCGTGTCCAGCTCCCAGCATGCCTCTCCGTGTGTGCAGGTGCTTGTTCATCTGGGGAGATTTTGGCAAGGAATAGTGGCCCTTGAGAGAAGCTTCGGAAAGATGTGTAAATGTCATCAGGCATCAGATTCTAGTGAAATCAAGGTCCTACATTCTTTATTTTTTACACTATGAAAGGTTTCTTTCATACATAGTAAGCTCTTGGTAATTATTATTATTTTTGTTTCATATAAAGTACTGGCTTTCAGCTGCTTAAGTTAATTTGATCCACCTGGCTGGAATGAGACCGGTCGCCTTGGTGAAGATGAATATGGTCAGCTGGCTGGCCTTGGATGAAGAGCGGAAGGATTGGTGGGCTAGTGGCCCTTATTGGCTAGCACCATTGTGTTTGTATTATTTCTGGTTTCTAAGCCAGGTTTTCAGCACATTTTTCATTTCCAGATCAACCCTGCTGCCCTGCATCCCACTCGTATGACAAACCTTCAGCCCACAACCCTCCCATGCAAACCCTGAATTCTACAAATATTGAATATACTCATTCCTCACAAAACGAACGTCACGAATCCTCCCAGGTGGTATAAAGTATGCACATCTAAAACAATGTTTGCTCGCGTGTGTGTCATTCAAAATGACCTGGTTCTTCAGTCTGAAGGCATACGGGCATGATTAGGTGGGCTGCTGATATTGCCAGAATATATCTGAGGCAGGGTGACGTGTTGTCACTTGGGGGCTGCCGTCTACATTTCACGCCACTGATTTGTTGTTAGTGTTATGTGGATGGTGTCTCCATGCTCTACCTGGCTCATGTCTGGGCTGTCAGAGGTTCTAAAAAGCCTATTTTTTATGAGCTGACAGATCCAATAGGATGTGAAAAGTTTCTGATTACTTCCAGCAGCATAGCTAATAGCACTGAAGCTCCTTGGTACCAGTGGCTCAGACGCAGTGCTGTGCCCTCCCCGCGGGTGGTGCTGGGTAGGGGCCACTCTTCTCTGTAGTAGATCGAATATTTGAAAATGTCATTGTGGGACCACAGCACTGTTTCTCTAGGTGGCTTTCCCTGGCTGGAAACAAACTAAACTGCAATGTGAGAATGTTAGTGTGTGTCCTTGAGAGAAGAAGCTGATGAAATAAGGGAGAGAGAAGTTTTCAAGAAGAGAAAATGTTTACCTTCTGATCATATCTGCCAAAAAAAATGCGGGGGGGGGGGGCAAAACAAATTCTCAGGCTGATAGCAAAATGGAGTTTGATTAATTTTCAGTTCTGTTTGTGTTGTCCTCAAACCTTAGACCGCCTAACGTATGTAGCCAGACTCTAAGCAATGGATGTGAGAAGGAAGGCAGGAAAACTGTGGTGTGTAATGCTTCTGCGAATGTCAGGGCTGAGGTTTTTCCAGGAAACACTTATCGCCTGATTATGTGAGCTGCTTTACTTCACCCTTCACTGTTCTGGATATATGGAAGGGCTCGCAGAGGTAATGAATAAATGTCACGCTTCACCGTTCCACTAAAATAAAATAATAAAACTCTATCAGGGGCTGAAATTGTGCACATTATACTGTCAGTAGGCTTTACATTGTTATTATATTTGAAGTCATTTTAGCAAAAAAAGAAAAAATACTGCATAGATTTCAGATAAAGGGCTACATTTTTTGTTAGCCCATTTATGTGGCTGGACACTTATTGAAGCTATTTAAGTTAAGTATACTAAATAGAAGGGAACAGTGCTGTTCCCTGTGCTTAGGACTGTCTTTCTATTGACATACTAGCATGTACTGTAACAGTTTTTTTCCCATCCATGTATTGTACGATAAACCTTTACACTCCATCAAGGATTGCATCCTACTTCATACCAGAAAGCATATGGATCAGATCCTGTCTTCTGGCTAAACACTGTGTTTTTTATACAATTAATCAGCAAGTTGAATGATTTTCTTACATGAAGCTATTTTCATCTTCAGAACAGTAGCATAAGTAAATACTGTAAAAGTAGAATGATACTAAGTGCACAAATCCACAAAATGATCATTTTTTAAGATATTTTCACTGGGGCTGTAATGGTTATGTTTTGTGGTTGTAATTCACAGATTTTAGTATTCAGTGCTTTTTCATTTTAGGTGAACCTACAGTAGGTAATGGCTGATTAGCTTGGGCTTGACTTTTGATCTGTCACCAATGGTCAATGCAAAGCTCTAACCCCCAGCCTAGTGATCATTGGGTCACCGTTTGCTGCCTTTGCGTTTCCTACCTGCTTGTCTGCCTCCTGTGAGGGTGAGGCTCACTGCAGGCAACTCAATGCTACTATTTTACAAGTATTACTGTTCTTTTGGTGACATTAGATGCTTTGTTCTGATCAACCCATTAATGCAGTGCATGTGATGCAGAGGAATCTCCCAGCAGTCTATGAGTATGAGACATGTACAGAGGAAGTGCTCGCGTCCAAAACAGGGCCTATGCCACTCAATGTGCTGGAGTCTGGAAGCCAAGACTTTCTCCTGTAAGGTGACAAGGGCATTTCTGACTTTGCCAATAATGAGGTTTCTTTTCTGCCTGAAACGTTCCTGACTGTATTGAAATGGAAACTCAGTCACAGATAAAGTTACCCAGGAAAGTGAGCAGTTACATTCCTCTTTTACTTTCCAAGAGAGGTATGTTCTAAAAAGATTAAGAAAGAAACAAAAACAGCATTTAGCCCCATTTTACAGAACCCCTGCCAGCAATCTGATTAACTGGAGAACCTACAGTCACTCTACAGAGGACTGATCCTTGATCCATTCCAGGTCAATGTGTTTACAACAATAGTGTTCCTCCTGGCTCTTGAACCTAGACTCTGTTAGTTTGGATTCTCCTTTAGCGTTCCCCTGCAGCCTGCTTACTGTTTCCCTGGCAGTGGTGCCCATCACCGACCTTACGATACTGGCCTCTAGTAACTGACTTCTATGTTGCAGACATATGCCCACTTTCTGTATGAAATGAAGGAGAAGGACTCTGCAACAAAACACCCTCTAACCTCATTTTTATGCCCATACCCATCCTAATGAAGATATTAGACCTGTGGAGCAAAAAAGTGAGTCAGAACATTTGGTCTTGCCAACTAAAGCCAGACTGAACATAAGCTAATTACCACCTACCATTATCTCACCTCTAGTGTGTCTTCACTGCTGGCTACTAAGCATTCTGGCCATGTATAAGAGACCCAATAACTCCACTGCCATTGAAGATTAAAGGAGAGCGTATATCAGCTAATTAACTTTAATTGAATGCTAATCAGGGGTGGCATGGTGATGCAGTGGTTAGCACTGTTGCCTCAGACCTCTGGGACCAGAGTTCAAGTTGCCACCATGGCTCCATGTGTGTGGACTTTGCATGTTCTCCCCATGTCGTCGCGAGGTTTTCTGTGGGTGCTCTGGTCCCCTCCCCCATGGTCCAATTATATGCTGTGGTTAATTTGAGTTGCCAAATTGTCCATAGGTGTGCATGTGCCCTGCAATGGGTTGGTGCCCCTTCCTGGGTTGTTCCTTGCCTTGCACCTGTAGCCTCTGGGATAGGCTGTGGACTCCTCGTGACCCTGAATAGGATAAGTGGTTACAGAAAATGGATGGATAGACGAATGCTAATCAACCCTGAGAGGCACCATTCATTACTGTTCTGTAATTGACATTGTGTCGGTTTTTAATCTGTGACATGCAAGCTAAAAAGTAATGATATGTGTTATTATGATGAATTATATAGTGCAGGAAGGTAAATCAATGTCGGACCGTAGCTATAAATGCAATGTAATAAATTATTAAAACCCTTTTTTTCTCCTGTGCAATAGGCCACCAAAGACTCCATAATCATTTAACAGAAACTTGGACTTGCGACCAAAAAAATCGTTAGGAACGACTCATCTGCTGTTTTCAGGGTGCTTCTCCTGAATTCTTTCAGAATAGGAAAAACGCCGTCCTTTGTAAAACTGTATGCCAGAAAAAAAATGTAGTGCAATTCGGAGATAAAAAAAATTGAATTTCATAAAGAGAATAAGGAGAAAGCCTTTGGGAAGGCTTGGGAAAATCGTCCCCACAATGTCAAAATAACAGGTTTTTATCACATTGTGGGGACATAGCAGTCCCCACAATGTCCCTAATGATACCTACTGAATCACTGTATTGCACTACATACAGTCAACATAGAGTAATGTGGCAAATTGTTCCTGTTGTTTGTTAAATAAGAAAATCACATTTTTGGAGCTATTCTTGCCGAAATACAGACAATTCCAAATGGTTCACAGACTTTTTCTCACTATTGTACATGTTGGACACTGGATATGCTGTATTTTTGTTATAAATTCATGTTCACATACCGCAGATGTCTGTGTATGTAATGCAATTGGCACATTTGCATGCAGTGCATTTACTTGCACACTGAGGGAGTCAGACAGGTTATGGTTGTGGAAAACAGGATCATGTGGCCTTTGAAACTGAATCAATTTAAGGGTAATATTAATATCAAAATGACAAGGTTTGGCTGACTGGCAGTTTTTCAAATTGTGGAGTCACACATAATGAAAAAAGCAATAAAAATCAATAAGGAATAAAAATAGCCGTAGACTCCCACCAACATGGCTTTTTTGCTGGTTATTTTTTATAGCCATACGTCACGAAAGGTCAGTGGTATGTGCTCAAGTGCTGGACGGGAGATGGAGGTGGTGAGATGGCTTTACACACTTATGTCCAGATGCTTGACAGGCACACACCACCCCACATCAGGGGTCAATGGTACGACCCAACCAACCATACAGAAATACCCCCCAGTCCAGTTCCTACCACTCCATTGCTATACAGTGACCTCTAGGGATGCCTAAGATGTATAGCAAAAGCATTCTGTGACGCAGCGCACCATGCCTGTGCAAAATATATATTTAATTACAATAAACTGCAAATAAAAGTAAATAAATTGTATACAAAATGAAAAACAGTCAGGGAAAAATGTATCTTAGCGCCATCATATTGCAATAACCTGATGTCTGCCAGTTCAGGCAAAATCCATAACGTCAATGTATATTTTGTTTTAAAAACACAAATCTATTTTTAACTATTTTGCTAATCGTTTTCACCATGTTTGTGGCCCCCCTACCCCCTGCTGTGGCCTTGTGAAGCTCCTGGATGTTGCCAGCATCCTTACCTCGCATGATGTGATTAAAAGGGAAAAACAGGGAAACGGGACAGAAACCCACCCTGATGTCCCTCATCCCCTTCAAAGTACAGCAGAAAGCCCCACTAAAGGCTCCTTGTTGTGTCAATCAATAAGAAATAACCTGTGAGGGGACAGAAGCTTTTGGGACCCAGTTGCTCTGGGTGCTGTGCTGGGAGATGCTGGGGCAATCCAGTAGGTGTCTCCTGTCCCCTGAAGGAGCTAACACCTGATGACCTATGAGGACACCATAAACTGGGAAACAGAAGTGGAAACTGGGTGAATCCAGGAAGATTTATGAGACTCCGTGAGCTTTACGGACAGATTTGTGGAGGTCAGAGAACTAAGTAGAAGCTCCAGTAGCTGGTGTATGGGATGGGATGGGGTGGGGTGGGCGGGGTTACTGACTTTCCTAAAACAACCATCTGTGACCTTGCCTACTGGAGACCATGGCACTCTTCACCTGTTTGTTGTGACTGCTTCCACATCTGCCAGCCTTTGGCCTGTCTGACTTTTAATGCAGCACACGCTCCATCTACAGCCCAGCAGAAGCTCAGAGGCTGCTAGCAGGGCCTCCTCCAGCAACCTCCTAATGAATTATCCTCACAGGTACACGGAGTGACAGTGTGCCGGCCACTCTCATTTTCGGAGCAATAACCAGCCAGGAAAGTTTTATAGCAGGTATATGTGAGAGAATGCCGTTTATTAGAGGAAATGAAATTCACTGCTTTTGTTTGCACGCCCTCTTCCTGCCTACTTGCTGAGGCTAGTAAGCCATAATTCCCGGTATCTTTCAAAACATAGCAGCTTTTCATAACGTGCGGGGTTCCTACTGCTCCAGCAATAAAGCTTTTCTTATAAATGACATGAAGACCAGTGTGTGAATGAAAGTGTCATCAAAATCATGAATATATTCATACATATAAGATCTGTATCAGAGGTTACAACCGTAGATGTAATATTTAAATCCTGTTACAGTGTTACAATAGTGCTCAAGTTGGTAAAATGGTGATGATATGACCTCAAGTTTACTGTAAAAACTCTTTTGAAAAGACATTAAGCCCCCCGGCCTTCTAGAAAGAACCTTCTGATTATGGGCGGAAAGCTACAAACTCTTACATGTTTGCTGTGCTGCTGCATGCTTGTGCTAATGAGTAACATCAGAAGCTGGACCTGTGACCAGTAGACCGTTCCTGATCCCCAGGAGCCCTGTACTGTTACAGGAAGCGCTGGTCCTGAGTTACTTATGTGAAATGCATGTATAAATAGGTCCAGTTTGTGTTTACACTGTAAGTAACGTAATGATAATGTAAGCTCAGTAGTAAGGTCCAGAAGGTCCTGGGTGTTAATGTATAAGCCTGGGTAATAACACTCTAGCTCAGTGGTGGGCAATCTTATCCGCAAAGGGTTTTGGGATAACCTGCATACACACCGTCCAAACCCAGGTATCAGCCAATCAGTCCTCTAATTAGTAATCTAATTAGGGAGTTGCAGTACAAATCCGCATACACATGGGCCCTTTGCTGATAAGACTGCCCACCCCTGCTCTAGCTCAACATTTAAGCTTAACTGTGATTTTACAAGCCATCCATTTATCCATAGATCCATCCATCCATCCACATCTTCCTCTGCAAAGAGAATATTATATTTGGTATACTACCACACAGTGTCTAATAATCAGAGGTTGAAAGTTCAGGCCCATAAAATAAAAATCCAGACCAAGATTTTTGTTCAAACAACCAGGTAAGTATTCTGTGACTGACTATATTATTATATCGCTAATAATGCCTTAAATGGTCCAATACGCTTTAAATCTACATCTTAATACTTCAGTTAACACTGCATCATTTCACAGGACTATAAAACTCAGTGGCTCCCGTGTTCTGCTACTTGGGCTCACCATCAGGTTCTGTAGCTGGCGCCCCCAGAGGCTGACATGAAGCTCACTCAAATGCGGCTTCCTTTTAGAGCCACAGGTCGAGGCCGATCAGCGCCGCCTCAGTTCCGCGGGTCACTGAAGCGCTCTATCTGATAAAGAGAACACGGTTCTCCCGCCGCTGATAAGGGGCCCCACGGCATGCGATTTATCTAACGCTGCGGATAATCGGGGCGCTCTGTAATGCACCGACATGACATCCGCAACGACACCGCAATCGTTTGGAGCGTCAGGGGTGTGTTCGCCGACGGAGCTGGGGCACAATAAGCGGGCCAGTGCAATAAGTAGGAGCCTGATCATTTTAGCTCACCAAAGGGCGTGTCACCTGAATTCATACCAGCAGGAGGCGCCACAATTAACACTAAACCCTGCATGAAGATCGTTGGGTGTGCGTGCGTGTGTGTGTGGTGGGGGGGGGGAGTGTACCGATAACTTATTCCTAACGCAAACCTGTGTTTTACCACATCCTCCTCCCCCAGCGAGATTCCTCTAAAGCCCCAATACAGCCAATAAGCAGCGACACCTGGGATGTTCCGGAAAGCTCTGGGGCGGGTAGGCGAAGGCAGGATGGAGTCCTGAGGATGGAGACGTCAGGATGAGTGCTTCTGCTTCTCCAAGCTCTAAGATGTGTTGCTCAGCATTACGGCAAGATGGAAATCATTGTTTAAACGGCACGAGTGTTCATTAAAAGGAAACTCCGGCTCACCTCAGAAAAGCGGACCGGCCCGGCTCCCCTTTCATCTCTGCGGGTCGCGTTTGTTTGTTAAATAAAACATAGTACCGCATGCGTCTTAAAGAGCCGCCCACAGCCGCACGAAAACAGGTCGCGGAAGGCACTGCCTGCCACGATCCACCCACGGCCCTCCGACCCCAGAGAAGATTATAATAAAGAGAATCTCACTTTCAAAGCACCGACTCATAAAGCCGCATGCGGCATCGGCAGAAAGCAATAAATAATTCTCAGAACGAACGCGGCACTGGGATAAAAAAAAAGCTGGCACTTTTATTATGAATACTGAAAGCAATATTCCATAGTTATTAAAATCCTCGGGGCAGAAGATGGGGCTTCGTAATCCCCCTGAGGGCGCATCCCGTTCTTCCTTCAGCACCACCCGGATCCCACTCGCTCCATCCCGCAGCAAAGTGGCTATTAACTTGCCCGCATTCATTGATTTCTGAGCTCACGTCGTCCTAATTTGTCGGGTAAAAAATGAATAATTTTTCTAGGCAAGAGAAAAAGGATGATCTTGGTTAGTTTTATAATTACTTTTCTGGCTCCGTTGTCGAGTTGTATTATTTTATTATGCCACTATGACTTGGAGGTTTTTCACAACGTGGCTCAGCAAAGGTTCGGTGATTTCGGCTAGTGAAGCGGGCTCAATGTATGGGAGCAGGTTTGAGAATCAGGCCACAGAACTGGCCTTTTTGCACGTAGAATCTGAGCCCTTTCTCACTCACAGACAGCTGACAAAGCGGACGGGCGATATTGCCGAGTGGAAATGAGCAGAAGGCAATGGCACAGGCTGTCCATCAGGGGGCAGAGTTGGGCGTTATTTACACTAGCCCATACTTTTCTTCATTCGGGGCTCCATAACTCACTACGTGAATGCAAAAGCACAGAGTCTGTTTTATCCCGGTAATTAAATTTAGCTATACCAGAAATCGTTTACCCATCTGTGAGAAAATGAGGAGAAAACATTACTATGCATGTTTTTCAGCCATTATGTAAAGTTGAATTTGTCAGCATGGGAATGGCACTCGTTTATATCTGATTTCTATACAGTTATGTCGATGAGGGGAGACAGTAGGCAGCAATGAGATCAAGCTAAACTCTGGGCTCATTTAGAGGGAAACCAACCTGGAATACTGGTATCCCAACAGCTGAGAGGAAGCACAGCACATAGTGACTAACAAGTTCTCAGCCATATATAGTAACATGTTACATAATATCAAAAAAACTGCACCATAGCAACCGAGTTCCATTAAGCTAGTTACGCCTTAGTTAAATGTTTGGACTTCCTCTCTTACAGGGCAGTGTGGTAGTTCTGGGAATGATTTTGAACGTTAATTGCGCATCACAAGGTGAGACGTCTCATTCACTCGACTTTGACAACATATTGACACGTCCTGTTCATCCCGACGACCCCCGATCTCTGCTCTTGGATGGAAATCGGATCTGACACAGCTCTGAGTCGCCCTGTACTGCATCGTCGTGCTTCCCCCCTGTCGCTGCAAAACAGATGGAAACCACTGAGGCAGGCGGTACTACCTACACCCCAGGCTGTCCCTGGCTCCCAGCGATGCCTGTCACCTAGCTGCTCATTAAACGGACGGCTTGGAGCCGTGTGTCACTACATTACCGGTTGTCTCATTAAATTACACAGTAGCCCACTAAATAGCAGGCCCAGTCAGGTGCTCAGAGAAGTGGGCCCTTTCAGGTCTGAGCAGATCCACAACACACTCCACAGGGCGGGCGGAGTCCGTGGCGTGTCGGGTGGAAGGGCGGCACACCGGTGAATTGCACAACATTGTGGGAAAAAGAGTGTGATAGAGTGTGCTCAGAAATGTTCAACACTGGCCAGTTTAATGCAGATGGGTGCAACAGAGATTCTAGGATTTTTTTTAAAGGTGGAAGCGTAAGAGGGGCTTTATTTTATACAGAGGGGCCAACCTTATCATTAGCCAATTACATGTTTCGAATCGGTGAGTGATGGGGGAGGGGGGCAGTGAGCTTTCAGCTGTGGTCAGTGCCCCTGTGGCCCCGCCCCTGTGTAGACCCTGGCTGGGTGACTGGTAGAGACTAGAGTGATATTTGCAGCTTTCCCTCCATTTTTAATTATCAAAAACATAATGGCAGAAAACCCCAGTAAAATAAGTATGTATTCATGTAGGATTCTCTAAAGATCAGACAAACATTCACATAATATTTCGTCTACTTAAATTCTGCATACAGTAGACTGGGGAATCACAACACACCTCGAAAATCTTAAAGATACTATGAATTTTATTAAACCCAGACTCATAAATGATAAACATTTATGAGATGCTTGGATGCTCCTGACAGAAATTTGGCACTGTTGTGCTCATCTGAGGACAGCCACCCACCTGCAGACCACAATGGACCAGCAGACCATTTGTTTGCACCTCCCAGCTTCCGCAGCACAGGGCAGCTTGCCTTTAATATTCCGGAAACCATTCATTTGTACCTGCTGACTCCAGCTAAGCTGCGGCTCTTGTATTCCGTATCAGAGGAATTAATCACTTGAATTTGGGAGAGCCTAGCGGAAAAGCAGGGCCCGTGTCCGGTATCAGAGAGACCATTCGCCTGCACCTGCTGGTTCCTTCACAGAATGAGAGTCTATTTTATTTGGCGGTAGTACAGTAGTGGGGAGGGGGGGGCATCAGAGGGATCATTCATTTAAACTTGTTGGCCCCCATGGAGCAACAGCGTTTGTGCTTGTTGTCAGAGAAACCATTCATTTGCACCTGTTCCGGAAACATACAGCTCCAATTCTGATGTTGGAGTGCCAGCCTTGCTGCTGGTAGCTGTCCAACAGACCCCTTCCTTATCAGAAGCCTGTTCCAGGCTTGGAGGGGTGGGGGATGTAGGCCAAAGGCTAGAGAGATGAACCCCTATTTTTGTTATTTATAATGCAAGGCCCTTATATGAGTCACTGCTCTCTACTGGGGGCTTGTATTGCCCGGCTGTCACCAGCGGCGGACGTACCATAAGGCAAGGGTAGGCAGCCGCCTGGGGCCTCCAAAAACTAGGGGCCCCATGAAGACAGAATTTCCAGAAGTTAAATTCAAGGATATAACATAGTAAGATCATTTAAACTATAGCAATGTGCCTATTACTTGCATTTTTAGCAACAGTTTTCAGTATAGACGAAGTTGTCCCCCATCCTGGCTGTAATGCACTATTTGTACTTTGAGATTTTGCGCTACCCAGCATTCTTCTTACACTGGAGTCTAACGGTACTGGTTCTTTCACTGCCAAGCAAACTGGTACAAAGTAGCTCAACAGCAGAAGACAAGACTAACATTACCTCTCCTGTGTTTTTGATACTGTCCTGCTGGAGTGAACAGACATGGAGAGAACACAATTAAACAAATGCATGCAAAAATTCTAGACTACGCTTAGCCTCAGCTGTGGAGTATGGCATAAGCTATCCACAGCTACAGCCTAGAGCCACGGCAAAAGAGGGAATGGTTAAATCTGCTGGCATGACACCCCCCCCCGACTGGCGGATTTTACTGACAGCACTCCCGCCCCCACCATGATCGGTAAGTTTTACCACTGGCACCCTGCACTTTGATTAGCATATTATTTACGTTTCATCATTTTTGATTCCCTCTCATTTCTCTTTTGGCTCCATAAAAATAGCTCAAATAGCCCCCTTGGGGGGGGGCCTACCCATGTCAGCCTAGGGCTCCCCAGAGAAGTAAGCCTGCTCCTGCCTGTCACCATCACTGTGACTCTGGCATGTTTTGCTGCTTATGGTATTTCTGGATGGGAAGTACCTGCCCAACTTGGTCCTGGCTGACGCTCTCATCTCCTGCAGGAAGACCGACCTTCACCAATACAGTCTGCCTTCTGCCTCAGACCAGAGCCGATGCCAAATCCACCCCCCACTCCTGGTCCACCTGCACCTCCCCCAAAACCTCCTACAGTAGTGTCGAGAGTGGAGCCCCCCTGCCTGGTCAGCCAGTGCTGCCCAGACACTGATGGACGCCCCCCCCCCCACCATGTTCTCTCTGGCATTGAGCCTCTTACTCGGGGGCCCCTGTTTGCGCTTGGCTCCAACTCCCCGCCTGGCCCTGGCTGCAAGCCCGACCTGAGATTCGCGGACCTAATTAATGTGCGCTGTTTCCTGGCATCCTCACCTGAAGGGAGCGTGTGCGGTGTCTGCGGTGGTGCGGGGGGGGGGTGCCTTTCACTACAGTCCAGCCCCATGCGGCCCTATATTTATTAGCCTCCGTATTATTCATGAACATTTAGTCGCGCTCCAGTCAATTGAAAGGGATGACAAGCAGCATTATGAGTGAGGCTGAGCCCACTTTAGGGCAGCCTGATGAATAATAGACCATGAAGGAATTAATCTGTTTAAGTAAACGTCTATATGATTCATTCCAGACGTGCTCTGGCAGGCGGATAAATAAACAGGGCAACGTTGAACCTTCCAAGTCTATGGCGTTAATGCCAGCGAAGAAGGAGAAGAAGAAAAAAGAAACTACCATATCAGTCCCCCAGGAACAGCCTTGCCCTGTGACCTGCAGATTTCGTGAAAGTAGCTGCGTAGGCCCTTCTTAGTCACTCTCAGTTGCCCCGGTGACCAATTAAAGTTCCACCATTCGCTAAACTCTCCTGCACAGATGCACATCTTCATGCTATTCCAGTGATGGGATTATATGTATAATTTAGGTGATCTTTGCTTATTCATCACAGGTAAGATGAATTCTTTATCGCCTGCTGCCCTCGATTTAAATGCCATCGAGGCCCCTTTCTTTTAAACCAATCCGAGGGGACTCACATCAAACAGGCCTGTCCTGCCCCTGCTGCTGGCTGTGCGAACACCACCGCCTGACCGACAGGTTGCCGATGAAACCGTGCCAGCTGGCCAGACCCTGCTACAGGCTTACGTTTTTGTATACCAAAATAAAATAAAGTACCAAGATAAAATAAAAAACACAGTTAAGCAAAAACTAAAAATATTGCTTCTGAAGCTGAAATAAAAACATATATTTTCTGTTACCATCTTAAAATACCATTTAGATAAAGTTAATATATATTTACTTTAATTACCATTAATAATTCTTGGAACATGTTTTACCCATTTTGAGGACATTAGGACAGAATGTGCAGTATGTATTCATGTAGGATTCTCTAAAGATCAGACAAACATTCAGCTATCCCTAGAAATTAAATTACTAAAACTTAAACCAAAATACATGAAAACTAATAAAACCACATTGAAAACTTACTGAAAACTGGATTTCAGATAAAAACTGAAAATAATATATAGATATAAATCAAATTTAAAAATCTACATTATAATAACACTACTCTGCTATCCCATTTTTACACCCAACAAACTGTAATCCCCCTTTTCTGAGAATTTTTTTTACAACTTTTAATGTGTTGTTAATGGACTAAATGAGCCAATGGGATAACTGGCAATGTGATTCACTAGCCAATGATATGCTAGCATGTTGGCTTTTCAATACAGACATATGTGTTAACCACGTATGTCTTTGCAGGCTGGTACCACAAAGTAACACAAATTAGACGCATTAAGAAGTAAACCAGTCCAATTAATTCATATATAATTCAATGTTAAACATTTATGAAGCATGTCATAAAATATAACCTGATTATTAAATATTAATCATAATTAAATTAAATATTAGTATCATTAATAATAGCTCAATTCAGACTAGTTCAGACTAGTATATCTGAATTCTGTAGTAGAGTAGGACAGGGGGTGGCATGGGGGTGCAGTGGTTAGCACTGTCGCCTCACACCACTGGGACCTGGAATTAAATCTTCGCCAAGGGTTCCATGTGTGTGGAGTTTGCATGTTCTCCCCGTGCTGCCATGGGGTTTCCCTTGGGTAGTTTCCCCTTCCACACTCCAAAAACACACTGAGGTTAATTGAATCAGTGTTACCAAATGACCTGTAGGTGCATTGCTTCCTGCTCCAGACCCCCCACAACCCTGAATAGGGTGAGCAGTTACAGAAAACAGTTACATAGTGTAAGGACAGAATGTAGTCAAACCAACACTTTGCAAGATTTTAGCCAATCCTAATAAAATTTTAAGATTAATTACACAGTTTACAACAAATATATTTAATGCAAAAGATAATTAAGTAACCACAAAAACAAATCCCATGTGATAAAGTCAGATATGTAAGAAAGCATTTAATTGTCTATTATTTCTTTAATGTCTATAATTATCATGTAAAGCCAATCTATTATTCTTTTAATTTCTACGGCTGTGAGTTTCTCAGTGATTTCCCTACCTCTAGAACAAAACTGGGATATGATTTCTGCTTCACGTGGCTGCCCATTGCTGCCGCTTGGTAAGAAGGGAAAGACTGGGCCGTGCTCCACAGAACAGGTTTGTGGTTCCGGCTTGGTCATTTACCGCAAACATTATTGTATTTGTCTGTTTTTTCCCCTCCCCCATCACGAAGCTCCGTTGGTTTACATCAACAAAAACCACTGTCGATAGCAGCGTAGCACATTAATAGGAGAAAATATCCTTTGGGTAAAATAAGGCTCGCTGCTCTAAATGATCACACCATGAGTAAAGCACAGTGCTGTCGCTATGAGACTGGGGAAGCTATCCTTCCCCAGGTGACTCGGCAATCAATACGGGAAACAAAGTGGAGGAAAATGAAGATCGTGATTACACCGTGCGGTCTGAGATATCAGTCCACTGCAGGATGGGAAATCGGTGGGAATGTCGATACTTTGGGATTAAAACAAATAGTGCAGATTTGCTTTCAGATTGAGAGTGGGGTCCGTTATAAGGCTTTTGGCTGCTCTCTCAATTGCTCGAAGACAGAAAGTCTAAGAGCAGCTGTTCTGTGAAATATGAAACTATCGCACATCATAGAGACATAGGGGCTAGAATTTAATTGTATTTATTTGGATGTTAGAATTCATCCCTTGGGCATCATTTTTAACAGGATGCAGGGCCCATTATAACACATAAGCATCTTCTATAAGCACTTATCCAGGTCATGGTAGGCCTGGAGCCTATTTGAAGAGAAATATCCCCGACAGCATGCCAGTCAATCACCGGATCCAGAGAGTTTCAGTCTCAAATCGAAACATCAATCTGCTCATATGTCTTTGGACCAATGTGAACACAAAGAGAATCTGAAAAAGCAAGCAGAGGTGCACAGCTGTGGACGGGTTATCAAACCCACAACCCTGAAGGCAACAATATTTCCCACTGAGCCACCATGCTGCAAACAAACAGAGCATGTAATAAATGTGCAGAGTAAACCTTATCGGGTTTTAAAATTTTATTTAGATATCCACTGGTTGTCCAAAGCCGACAAATATACAATCTATTAGCATTTATGTAGATTTTTGCCTGCGTACACATATAACAGTATAAAAACAATGCATTTATTCTCTCATGATTCTCTTGCATTATGCATGAACTGGTGTATTAGGTGCAAAAAATTGAGTGTATTATGCGCAAATAATAATATGCCGATTCTTCCTGTCGGTAACATGTACAATGAATTTTCATGCAAATTGACCATATTTATATTCCGATTTAGTTTCAAACCTGTAAACATTTCTCCTTTGAAATAGTGACCAATAATCTACATTACTACTTCTTCTTATGCGTATGGGATTTAAATCATTGCAACCTTGTTTAAACTGAATTCCTGGTCCTTGGGAAATGTGCGTGTAACTGAGTGGTAACCAGGTCAGCTGATCACTCACATCTCTCAAGCCTGTGAAAGGTGAACATCTGATTTCCTGTCTTACACCAGTAAAGAAAGTGAATTCATCTTGGTCTTTGGTTACTGATCCAAGAGAATATAGACAACTCTACTTCCATAAAGTATAGCCTTGAATGTTAAATACCTGTCAAATGTGGCACATGCTTATGTAGTTCATGTTATGTGTTGTGTGGTAGGACTGATACGAGCATTACAACAGGCCTGTTAGCTTTCCTGTTAGCTTTACTGTGCATTGAGATATCTGTAATTGTGGGCGGTTTTGGGATTTCATTTGCTTACCATGACCTGGATAGGTGACTGTCAGCCGTGAGAAAACCTCATATCGTACAATACAGCACTGTCACCTTTCAATTAAGTCAAAACTAATCAACAAAATGGGTGTCAAAACGAATTCTGTTTCCCTTCAGGGACATGAAAACTGAGAAAAATGAAAAACAATTGTTTATATACAACACAATTGGCACTGCTAATGTAACAATAAGAGTGATCATTTAACAGGAAGACTTTTATGATCCAACATGAACACTGTCAGTGTCAAATTTACATCGTCAAACCTTCTATGAGCTTCAAAAACACCCTCCTAAAATGTTTCAAGCCTTTTTTTCCAGGGAAAGAATGAACCTAATTTAGCTTGTTTGTGAAAGGAGGAATTGAGAGCATAACAGACATCAATCACAAATGACCTTAGTTTTCAATGATTCTCAGTATTACCAAACAACACCCTATGGTATTGCTGATAAAAGGACATTAATCTGTTAAAAGGACTTTACAGTTAAAAAGACAGTTTGTTTTAATAAAGTATTGTGGACAACTTACTTAACAGGTCTGTGTGTTTAAAAACTGTAACATTCCACAGCTTATTAAAGAAATGTACTTCTGATTGCTGTTTAAGTTGTTTAGCATGATTTTCACACTTTTTATGTGAGTTTCAGGGCAGTCTAGTGGTGTTTGCTTTCAAATAAAAAGCTTAGGAGCGGCTCAAGATTAGATGACTGGCCTGTAATTACCAGGATAACTTAAAGGCCAGTGTGCCTGCACATTCAAAGAGAAAATGCATTTTTTCCACATTAAAAGGATATAAATACTAAAGAGCGACTGCAGTGAGAAATAAAATCACTCTTCAGATTCCAGTGGGGATTGGGCCTAATAATAATGGCCTGGCTAATAAAGAAAATAAACCTAAATAATAATTCCTGTTAGCTTTACTGTGCATTGAGATATCTGTAATTGTGGGCGGTTTTGGGATTTCATTTCAAGTTATATCAAAGGAAACTATACTCAGAAAACTTTCCAGTTGATTAATATCAGTGCTTTTTAAAATCAATAATAATAAAGCATTATTTTATTTACATTAATGTGGGTTTATTTTTAATATAAAAAATCTGTTAGTTATGTTTATTCGCATTTGTTATTACACAATTAGGCCAATGAAAAACAATCATTTTTTTTCTAAATTAATATGGTAGGCTGCACATGACTGCACATGTCATGCATGATATGTTTCACTAACACGATTTATGTAATCTTATAATTCTATAATGTAACCGCATCCGCAGATAAGATCTCTAAGGTGAAGGTGGAATTTCAGCGCTGCAGTCAGGAGCTGTATTCTGGTGTCATGGTCTCAGCATGCACTGAAAATTTCCAATGAACAGTATTACTAGCTGTTATTTACTTTTCATGATGAACTTTCAGAATGAGAGAAGTTCAAATTGTTCTGTCTTTTTTTTTGCAGGTATTGTAGATGATTGGTGCCTTTTATTCTGGATGTCAAAATCCATGAATTCAAATTTTTTACTCCACCTGTGGACATCTTGTTAGCACTGATAACCAACACTTAATAACTATGAACAATTAAAGTTTGTGGCAAATAAGTGATATTGATTCTGATTCTGATCAGCCTTTACTCACCTGTGATGGAGCATGCGAGTAAGCAGAAGCTTAAGCCAGATTGGTAGGTAAATTTGATGCCAGGGCAAATGAATGCTGCAGATTTATTTTCAGTTAGTTGTTTCTCATTAATACAAACTGTTCAATAAGCTTAGAAAAGCACACGGTTTAGGGTATCTTAGAGTCCAATGCAGATTGTGAACTTGTTGAGTCCAAGTCTGAGTCAGGGAAATTGTGACTCGAGTACCAATGGCCACAGCCCGAACATGATCATAATGCAAAATGTCGACGATATTGTAGGAACAACATGAGTAACGGGGATGTATCTACACTAGTGGCCAAAATTGTGATTCTGCAATTACGACCGCGATCGGCTCCGACTGACAAGTCGGCTCTGTATTTTATATGCAGAAATTATTGTGTGCTGGGGTGCACGTAACTGGTACGCAAGTATGCATTTGCCATATAACCCTTGTATATTCTCGTTCTAAATTCTAGAATCTATAGAATTTAACCTCATTTTGAAAATGGACTGGGGTAACTTATACCCCAACCCCCAAAATAACACAGGGGATAAAGCGATATAAAGCGATCTTGTTCTAGCAGCGCAAACGCGTATTTATTTAATGTGCATTCGCGCTGTTATGCCAAGAAATCACTGCACTTTAGCCTTTGTACGGCGAAAGAAGTACAAATTACCTACATAAAGGTTAAAATGCACGGCAAATTCTTGTCATAACTGTGCGAATGCACATAAAATAAAAATTTGCGCTGCTATTACGAGAAATTGCTGCGCGTATCGCTTATGCGGCGATAATTCGTACTACTTTTGTGCACCCCTGATATAGTATAGTATACTGTATAATAAAATTCTATCATCTTTAAGTTATATTGTTTAGTGTTTTGTTTTTTTGTAACTTTTTTAATGACCATTTTCTTAGTTCATAGCTGCTGGTAGCTGGGGCAGACAGTGTGATACACTCT
>JAAGVU020000008.1:12861601-12894029 GCA_011763525.2 Mormyrus iriodes
AGTCGCATAGATCGTAACCTGTGACCTGCATTTGAAACTCTTAGCATGTGCTGCTAAATGTTGGGTGAGGTCGGGAGATCAGCCCCTATTGGTTCTCATGGTGCTTATGCGAATCCTGAGTTACTGCGGCGGAGTGGTACGTCTGTTACTGAACTGGACTGGTTCACTATTTTGTTTGGTTAGAGGTGCCACTTATTATCGGTGGTAAATGAGCTAATAAATGCAGCTCCCCACCCACACCAGCAATGGACGATCCTGAATGGCCATGGAGACATGGCTGCTTAACAGGAGCAGAACGCAGAATTTTTAATAACACTGTTAAAAACAGTAACAATAACTGACAGCTCTGGGATACTGCTTATATGCGGCTTTGATAAAGAATTCTCAGAAGACATAGCTGCTAAATATTTGTAAACACCATCTGCTTTTAAGCAATCTTATCCTCTCCTTTGTGTTATTAAACACAATCTTGAAAGCAGCTTCCATTAAAGGAGGCCTATTAGAGTCAGTTTAACCATCTGATATTAGGTGAAAGCCACATCAACATGAAGACCAGGTCTCTGACCCCTCTTCCCAACGAAGGACTGAGTGAAAGGCACTGTACCTGCTTTGTGTGCGTATGTCTATCACCTCGTTTTGTCACCATGGCCCGCACAGGCTGTACCTTCTTAAGTATTCAGCTAGTGAAGGTGTAGTCATGGTGATTGCACTGTATGGGGGCTGTGGTCAGGAGGTCACCGAACCCTTTTTCCTGTCGGTTGTAATTCCTGTGTGCCTGTAAAAAACAAGTCTTACAACTGGAATGAGGGCTGGAATTAAACCCTTAGAAACAGGGTTCTAAATCCTTGGAGTCAGGGTTCTAAACCCTTAGAGACATGGTTGTACGAGTTATCATAAACTCTTAGTTTTGTAGTATTGGAGTCAGGGTTCTAAACCTTTGTGAACCAGATTCTAAACCCTTAGAGGCAGGGTTCTAAACCCTTAGAGGCAGGATTCTAAACTCTTAGAGACAGGGTTCTGAAGTCTCAGAGATAGGGTACTAAACCCTTGCAGACAGGGTTCTGAAACCTTAGAAACGAGGTTCTAAATCCTTGGGGCTGGGTTATAAAGCCTTTGGAGACTAGGTTATAAACTACTTTAGCTTCATTTTTTATTGTAATGTTATAACTGATTGTCTCAATGCATTAGTTCCAGCTCATGTCATAAGCAGCTGCTAAAAGACTCATCTAACAGCCGTGTGAGTTTCCTAGGTTTTAAGTGTAACTTTATAACGTCAAAACAGCTGATGAGAGCAACTCCAAAGCTTTGCGCTGTGTCAGCTGATATAAACACACATTACAGTAGGTATTATACCCCAATGGTCCTCTGATGGCCAATTTAACTGTATCGCATTAGTATTTTTAATTTGATTATACCCATGATGGTGCAATTTTGCATGCTTATCTTAGTCTGGTGGAAGTGACCGATCTTCTGTGTATCACTCAGCCGGTGCACACCCATAAACGCTCAGACTGCGTGAGACGTCCAAACTGGGCTTGGCTTCCAAGGGTCCTAGACTGGGTGACTCATGACAGCCATACTGCCATTGATGCTGGCAGCAGGTTCTTCCCTGGAGGAGCCATACTGTGTTAATCGCTGGTAAAGTACAGGGTGACAAACGAGGGAAGGCACTAATGTGTCAGCAAAATAGAAGTTTATAGACGTGCGTTTTAACCCGTGTCACATGGGAATAGACATCTTTAGCTTGCGTGGGACATTGAGGACTCTCCTTTGAAGAACACAGGAGACCGCTGACACATGCAGACCGTATACAGTAAAAGCTCTCATATCCGGCATTCAAGATACCAGCATGCTCAAGTGACTGGCACAATTCTAAAATATCAGTGTAAAAATTAAGAATTTATGTTTAAGATGACACTAAACTAACAAAAAATAACAAAAAAATACAACAGCACTGCACAAGTCATCAAATAAAATTTAGTTTATTAGAATTTTTTTTAAATTAGTTTATTTATCAAATGCACAACAGTATGCCACACAGCGGTAGGTGCGGGCAATGAAATGACTCGAAATAAAATTAAATGAGTACATATCTGTTCTTGTGCATGCCAGCTGTGTGGAATGCTTTAGTAGTCGTTCTGCTCATTCCGTCATTGTTTACCTCGCGATCTCTTGCGTTGTATTAAATATCCGACTTCCTCCATAACAATATAATAATGTGTTTGTAGAAAAAAACAAGCAAAAAGAAAAAAATTGTAACAATTCAGCATTTGTTAAGATGAATATTCACCTATTGCCGGATACAAGAACTTTTACTATATATGGTCACTTAAAAATTATAGGGAAAACGTGCATGCAGCAAGTGCGTGAGTTATGGGTATAATAAGGAAGAACCTGCTTCCCTTTGGTTTGTTTACTGGTTACCATTGGATGAAATTTGGCAGTTTGTGAGATGGGGGAAGGAGCATGAATATTCAAGGGGACGGGTGAGGCTCACACTCTGGTAACTGATTATTAATTAACGACATAAAGCATTCCTTTTTTTACAAGAGAAAACTGAGAGGCAGGAAGCTGTGTTCCGGTTCTTGTAGTTTCCCAGGTGCCTCGTCTTTTGCTGGAGTGTAAACAGCCGTCTTGCTTGTTTGCTCTGTTCTTCCAGCCCGTGGGTAACAATAAACTCCTCATGGACCCAGCAGACGCAAATCGTACACAGTGGCTGACCACGAACCCCGCCCACCACAGGCTGTTTTGCCTCTGTTTACTAATTTCTGTACGTATCTCTTCAGTTTCGCTTCGTTCCAATTTCACAGTGTAGATAATTAAAGCCGGGCGGTGCTGTGGCTCAGTGGGTAATGCCGCACTCTCTGCACCCTGGCACTGTTTATGCAGAGTTAGTTCTAGTTTTGGGTGGGTTTCCTCTGGGTGTTCAGGTTAGTTCCCACAGTCCAAAAGCATGCGTTTACGTGATCCTGTGTCTCTAAATTGCAAATATTGCATGTGTGTGTGTGTGTGTGTGCATGCACCGTGATTGACTGGGATCCTGTCCAGGGAGTTCCCTGCCTTATACTGTGCTTCGTAGGATAGGCTGCAGACTGAGTGTAACCCCGTACAGGATAAGCGCTTACAGAATATGGATTACTAGTCACAATCCTTTATCGCCGTCTGAGAGACCCTCACAAAAACACCAACGCTACAGACTCCACGATCCTGTCTTTCTGCAGGCCAAGTCATCTCTTGCTTTTCAAACACAAATCTCCCATTAATCGTGTCGGGGAAAATGTCACTGAGGATGGAGAATTCTGCTTCCGACATGGGGGATATCTCTCTGCTTTGTGTTGAATATTTCAGAGATCACAGACCTTCAGAGGTTCAAGCAGCTGCAGTGCAGAGATCGCACAACAGGCTGTGCCCCGCTCACTAAATCGTTCTAAATAAGTTTGAGCCTGGAGGAGGCAAATGAAGATCTGCACAGCTCTGTGTCCTGCAGAGTCAATGACATTAATAAGGAATGAATGTTTCTTCAATTTCTGCCACCAAGATCCAAGCGGATGAGATATGAACCCCAGGCATTACAGATTAATAAGGGAAAGGTGAAACAATCTGACTTTGGGAGTAAAATGTAATATAAATGGTTAATAATCATTTGGTGGCCTTGAAACGCGTCAGAGAGAAGGCTTGCTGGGAAAGTCGATATGAATCTTCATAGAGGGCTATTTTTGGGAGCCCTTTACATCTAAGGGGGGATATTAATGTTTTAGGGGTAGCAGCAAGCACTTTTAAATGGGAGAGATGCACTGTGTAACCATGGACACAAAAAGCATTGACTTGCAGGCTTTGAGGCTTGATCGATGTTCAGCCCGGTGTGCGGTTGTGGCAAGAACCAGGGCTCTGCTTTGGCCAGTTTTCTTACATTGCCGTCTTTAGCTAATGCCAGACAGGCAGGGGCGCACCTGAGGGATTTCAGTGAGTCAGACAAATCAAACTTGCTTTTGATTTAATTTATACTTCAGCTTAAAGGTGCTGTGTGTCAATTCTGTCCTGATGTACTGCGACCCATATAGTGTTCTTATATTAAATTCAGTAGAAATATCTTTTTATGTTGATGTGGGAGATGTTGGTGTTGCGAGACGTTTGCTGTGAATGTTATCTTTGGCCGTCAGATTGTTGAAGGGATGGTGGGCGTGGCCAGCAGAACGAGGCTGGTCATCCTACACAGGATGGAGGTGAACCTGGGGTTGGGTTGAGAAGATGTGACCAGCTGGCTTCTGGAACCATATAATCCCTCAGTTTAGATTTAATTTCAGGGTTATGTATTTATACAGTAGTCCTCCCTTATCCTTGGGGGATATGTTCCAAGATCCTCAGTGGATGCCTGAAACCACGGATAGTACCAAACCCTATATATACTTTTTTCCTATACATACATACATCTGATAAAGTTTAATTTACAAATTATGCACAATATGAGATAAACAACAATAAATAATAATAAAATAGAACTATATACTGTAATAATAGTAATGAACACAAGCACTGTGATACTGCGACAGTCAATCTGACAGCTGAGCTAATAGGCTACTAAGTGACTGATTGGCGGGTAGCATGTACAGCGTAGATGTGTCGAACAAAGGGCTGATTCACATCCCAGGGGGACAGCGCAGGCTTTAGTCAGATTTTGCTTCTCAGAAAGGCGCAAAATTTAAAACTTATGAATTTTTCCTTTACGGAATTTTTCATTTTATATTTCTAGGCCGTGGTTGAACGCCGAGGTTGAAACTGTGGAAAGCGAAATCACGGATAAGGGGGGGCCAGTGTATATATGTAAGGTAGGAGGAATAAGAGGGGCCATAATTCATATAGAGGGGCCAATCTTATCATTAGCCAATGAAATATATTGAATCGATGAGTGACAGGGAAGGGGCACTCTGCTGACCAATCAGCTTTCAGGTTGGACCAATGCTCCTGGAGTCCAGCCCCTGTAAACACCCCCTGTTTGATTGGTCTGATTACTATAAATAGTCTAAAAAAATATCACGTCTGGTATCTTTATATGGTGAAAGCTACTGTGACCAAGAAAGTGATTTTATTAAGCTGTATCACAGTGTGCTGTGAAATTAGGTTTGGCCTTTGTAAGGAAAGCAGGGATAGGGGATGGTAATGACAGGTTGTCACGTGACCCCATCTGTTGTGGGAGGAGTGTGACTCTCTCTCACTGCCCTGTTACAGTGATAAAGTCTACCAACAAGGTGGATCATGGCAGAGCCAAACTGGCAAATAAAAAATTTTAGGACAGAACGTGCAGTCAGTAACGGGTAGAAGAATCGCTGTCGGGCTACGCCTATGGTGAAGGGACGGGGGGCTGACAGCGATAGGTAGGGGGCATGTCTGGGGGGGGGGGGCTGACCCTGGAAAAATGTCATTGTCATTCTGCGCAGGTGCGTGTGCAGATAGCCGGAAAGGCCAGACACCTGCAGGAGCGGCTGTGGTGTGATGTTGCTAAAGGCCATCGGAGAGCCAGGAATATATTTATATTAAAGGGTGCCGCACTGTCCGGGAGAGTCTGCCTCTCCATGCGATTGCTGCCCTTTCGTCTATTATTTAACCCAGTATTTCCCAGTCTGATCCTTGGGGACCGACAGTCAGTCCACATTTTTACTCCCTCCCTGCTCTCAACCGGGAAGAAATAGAGGGACAATAGACTGTCTGTGGGTCCCCAAGGACCGGATTGGGAAACACTGATTTAACCCAATCAGAGAAAAGGCAAATATTCCTAACTAATATAGGTCACATGTGGTGAAACAATCCTTATATGAGAATAGATATGGTTACTGCATAATACATTACTGTTTTGATTTGTTTTCTTTTTCCATTTGTAAAATATGGTATTACCTGTGTGTGTTTGTGGGGACGATTATCTGAGTGCTAAAACTTTCCATACACTGCAGGAATGTGTACAGAAGGACAGGAGAGTGTCTTTTGCTTGCCTCATTGACGGTGAGGGAGCTCTTTCCAACATGAAGCCCCATGAATCTCCTGCATATCACAGCCAGTGCCTCCAGCCATGAATTTCCCCTGAGAACCAGCCTGCCCTCCCCACCCCGGATATCCACCCACCCAGGTGAAATCTGAATCTCAAGTATGGGGGAGGCGATTGAATTTGGAGCACAACTGATAGATACAGAAAATCGCATTTAACAGGGTTGGGCTCGCAAGGGATGTCGCCATCTGCCTCCAAAGCAACAAATGCGATGAAAATGCACTTCAGCGTCCACAGCAAGCATAGCTGTCCTGATGTGCTGTAATATCATCTCTCCAAAATACCTACTACGTGAATTTTTGTCTGAAAATAAACATGAAAATGATTTGTTCTTTCAATACTGCCTTTGTGTGATTTTTTTTCCGAATGGCATTTTTACCTGATTTGATTTCTGAGCTAATAAGCTTCGGGTCTCTGATGTATAAGGTCTGGCCAGCACCGGGCCAAGCAGCCGTAATGACATCATCAGGTCCATTTGTTACTCCCCCTCTGTGGGTCAGGCCAGGTACTCCCTGGAATGTAATTTATACAGAAAATCGCATCGGCGACGGTCACAATGAGGCATTCCTGCTCTACGCTGCTCGCCCATGAATTATATGTCCTCCAGAGGGAGGTGCCATTCCTCGAGTGGGGGGAGTAAATGACGGGATCGGGATGACGCGGCCGTGTGTAGAGAGCGTTCCGGCGAGTTATCCCAAGCTCGACAGCTGCACGGCACTAAGAGCAGCGCAGCGGTGACTCGCCTGGTCTAATATTAGATTAAATTCCAGCATGTGGGCTCAGAGCCTCCCCTGTCTGGGGAACCCTTTATTATGTCTGAGAAAGGTTAGGATTACTGTGTGGTGGGTGACCATAACGCAGGATGCCGCAGTAGATAAACCCCATTGTCAGGGTCTTCTCCGCTCTGGCCCGCTTTACAGTGAATCCTCCGATGCCATCTTGTTGACCTCCTTGTTTGAATGCCAGGTAATGGCATCAAAGGGGCATGGGTACCCTGGCAAATTCAGGGCGCTCAGCACTTTAGAGGGACCCCAAATGCAACTCCCGCCCCCCAAATGCAACTGTGCCCCCCCCGAAAAACCTACAGCGAGGAACCCTCCCCAGCACCCGCTCAGCAAAACCTATCTAGTAGAGGGCTGAAGGTGGATGCTGGGTCTCCCCTTGAGGTTTCTGTGTTAGGACCAAAGGAGGCTTCCCCCACCCTTTCCAAGCAAATCTCTCTCCTTTGTTACATCCCAAAACGGAACCGCGGTGATCTTCATCCCCAGAAAGCCATAGTTGCTGCCTCTCCCACGGCTGGATTCGTGTCGTGTGGGAGGGGGATCAATAGCAATCAGAGGCAGTCTGGAGATAAGCGCAGACAGGCCGTTGGGACAGCCGGGGGTTCGTGCATCTCCCCATTGGGTGTCCGTCATCCCTGCATGCTGAATAGCTCCTATACATCGTCCCATTGCCCCTTGACATTTAGACTTAATGAAGGCCATTACCGCTCACGCAAGGACTGGAGCTACCCATAATGCCGCAGCTACCGCCTTTGTGCAACGGGCGTATTGCAGTCTTTGTTGGCCCATCGCACAATAGACACCTAAGGACTGCAGTTCAAGGCTGAATTCTTTTACATAATGTACTCCATATAGATATGAGGAGTACAATATCGGTGCAGAAAGTGCTGCCTTCTTACATGCAGAAGGGCTGTAAAATGATGTCATGAACCAGAGGTCCTCTGTAAAGAGAGGTCCTCCTACCCACTATTTTTTGCAAGAAAAGAAGAAAAGAAAACTTGTGGATTACAAGCTTAGAGACTGAGCACATGCTGCGGAATTTACCCTCAACCCAAGAGCGAAGTCCTGGAATCATATGCAAATTACAGCAGGGAGATTTCAGAGAAATCCCACATAAATGAATGAACTGAATGTAATATAACAGGACTTTACCTTCCATTTTGGGTTTTATATATTGCTTATGCATGTTATCCTCCTTTTGCAATAGCAAATTATATTTTAGATGTCCTTATTTCATTTAATTTGGTTTTGCAGACGAAAGGCTGCAGTTCTCCCTGTAATTTCACCTGCTCTGTGCAATCATCTTCCACTTAATTTTGAAGGCCTTACGTACGTTTCCCACTCTCTTCACTGTGCTTTTTCCTCCTGTTTCTTTCCAGCTCTTGCTATACTTGGCATATCCCGCTTCAATCCTTCCCGCTGGTGCAGCTGCTCCAACCTCCAAATGCAAAACCTGCACTTGCTTCCTGCCAACACCCCCTCGATCTTGTCTTGTCGCCGTGGCGACCTTTCTCCACGCCCATGAAGCACATCCTTGTTTCAGTTTGTCCACCAATCACAGCTGTGCTGTAATTCCCAGCCGACGTCTGTGCATGTGTACGAAGTAGAAGAATGACAAACAGTCCAGTTTTGTTTGTAACCATTTGTAAAAAAATGTTAACTAGTTTATCATTACTGAGTTACTTGCACTCATGTAGACATTAAGGAAATTGATACTTTCAAAAACAAATTCCTCTATTATTTCATTGTATCTCAATCAGTTACTTCAATAAGTGCCATGAGGTATAGCCCCATGTTTGCCAAATCAAACCAGGCAGGTCCAGTTCAAACCAAACAGATCTACTCCCACAAGTATACTCTGTCTGTTTTTCTTATAATTTATATTGGCCTTTGGTTCATGTTGCTAAAATTCTTAGAAGTCTTCAAACAAGTCATGCTCTCCAATAATACAACTCATGCCCAGGAACCTCATAATGATGGAAGGAAACTATTCGGCCTTCAGAAGCCATGCAGGTAGGATTTCCATTCGCTGACTGGTTTAACCCACTGTCCATTGGTGGGCTCACTGGCTCTTAATGGATTAGACTAATCAATGACTGGCGGTACCTGCTAATCCTGCCCACCATGGCTTTCCAAGCCTCCTTTCTCCCATCACTGCAGAAACCCCACTTCCACCTGTTTCCATTTAACAGGATACACTGCTCCATATACACTGTAACTTTCTGAAATCCCTGTATACTTTCCGTGTTTCTTTGGTTCGTCGAACAGGTGTCTGTTTAACTGTCTGTCACAGCCTTTATATTGTCTGTCCCATAATACAATCTGGCTGTCTGCTCTTATCCGACCCAGACTGAAAATTATGGCCCATGGGCCCATCAGATCAGTCTTACAGTGAAAGCAGCCCTTTCAGGAAGCACGCTGCATTTAATCATTTAAACTCGACAGTAAGTAAGTTTCAAAAAGCTCCCTCACCTCCGCGTGACCCCCTTCATCTCGGTGAATGACACCTCGTGGTTTCCCAGAAGTGAAACGCATGCTCCCGGTGAGACCAGCCGCCCACGCTGCCGTGAACTGTCTGTGGAATGCACCTGCACATATGGCGCGTACCCGTACAGCGATATGCGCACATATGCAGTGTGCCACACACATTTTACAGTTAAATCATGGAACGCTCACCAAGGCGCGCATTTGTATTCATGAATACGCTGCTGTCTGAAGAAACTTGTGGTTTTTACTTGTAGACAGGTATGCGTTTTACTGGAGAAACTCAAGTTGAATACTTTACAGGGGGTACAGAAGGCTACATCTGGGGAGTTTGAACCAGCAGGTTTTGGATTCCGAATTAGTGGCCTTAAGCACAACGCTGAAAAGGCCCATCACCCAGGCCACCCCTATGCAACCTGTGGGTCTCATTCAAAAAGAATATCATGGTTTCCTTCCCATGACGTGCAGACGGTAACTATTCTGACACTACATGTCGAATTCAGAAACGGCAGATAACATGAGTTCATTCTGCCTCGCCTTAAATCACATTACACTCGCATTAAGTTTCAAATATAGGTTTGGGAAAGTGGGTTTCACATGATGCCACAATCAATCACGCAGGACATCAGATACTTTGCGAGTTTATAGCTCGTGCATCGCAGCAGGACAGGGAAAAAGTCAGCCTAATAGCCCACTTTCTTGGCTGAGGAATTTAACGGCGGAGGATGGATGTCCCCATCACATGGGCTCTGTGGGGGGGCGAGGCATAGCTCGTTTCGGAAGGCCTTCTCAGCATGTTCTGGGAGAGGGCTCAGGTAAGGAGCTCTGAAGCTCTACAGACACAGCGTTTCCATAAAAGGAAAACGCTGGCTAGACATCAGTTCTAAATTTGAGGCTTAAAGATGGACTCAGAATAAAACTCTGTTTAAGAGTCACAGATTCCACAGTCTCAAAAAAACAGTAATCACGAAATATGTATCATCTCAGTTTTTTTTAATTATATAATTTACTTTTACGTATTATGTTATGATGTTCCACTGTTTGATTAGACCTTATTAACTGTAGCTAATCTAATAACTAAAATTTCAGGACAGCTAAAATATCTAATAAAAACTAGGGGTTCATAATAACCCCTGTGTTATTTTTGGGGTTGCAGTTACCTCAGTCCATTTTCAAAATGTGGATAAATTCTATAGATTCTAGAATTTAGAACGGAAGACGTAAAATGCACAAGGGTTAAGTTAGTGCAAAAGTAAGGAGAACAGAAGCTGTAACTTGGGGGAAAATTCTGTGACTCGCAAAGGCGCCGTGAGCACTTTCCAGATGTGGCAATGTCGTTGTCACCATGATTCAGAGGGCACTCGAATGTGGCTCGACAGCGTAACCAGCTGATGAGAGGGCCATGGACCTGAGCATGGGGAGTGCTATGCATTTTTGGGGACCGCAGAGGCTAACAGGCCGGTGAAGATCTTTCTGAGAATAAGGGGGGAGGTGTAACGCTTTCAGAGTGCTGGGCATGTTTGTTGCAGCATGAAACTAGTTTATATAAAAAGAACCAGGAGCTCCTGACAGTAAGTCACGCCCGTGCTTCTTCGCCTGTGAAGATGAAGGCAAACACATTCCCAGGCTGCAAAGCCGTCTTCCCGGTGTGTTTGCTTGAAAAAATATCATAAAATTCCTCAGCTCTTAGGCATTCTTACCAAAACTGCAAAACACTCGTCAATACACACACACACACACACACACACATACACACGCACACACACACACACCCTTTCATGAAAGCACTCCCACGGCTGTGCATGCAAAGATACAGGGATGGGTTCTGATAAAAATTCTGACATGACCGTGTACACACTCCCACACACCTCCATATGCACACCGAGTTCCTCACCTACACGTTTATGTCCATAGAGTATGCTGCCCTGCGGTCATGTACATGGTGGCCCCTGACATTATTGCAACCATAGCGACATACATAATACAGACACTTAATTCTAATCTGCAGCGGTATTGTGTTCTCGTAAACAGAATCAGGTGTCTTCACGAGAAGCTCTCCAACTGCTTTCTTTTGAATTCTAACAATAACAAGACCTTGGCTAACATGGCTGACATCACCTTTTTTTTCCACCCAGTGCGAACAAAATGTTTCCTCACGGGGAGACACTGACTTGTGAACAGCTGGCTTTGGTAAAGAGAGGGGGGGGAGGGGTCACAGTTTTAGGGAACATCTCCTCTTACCGTGAATAATAAAACACACCTTGAAATGTTAACTTGGAGTGCTTTAGAGAGATTTAGTCGCCACCTGTCTGTCTGCCTGTGAGACCAGATGACCTTGTCATGAATGTGAACAAATACGGAAGATGCCAGTGTGAGGGATCGTAGAAAAAATATCCTTTTTTTCTGAAAAATGCTGCCAAGGCCTTCTCCAGTGAATTAATTACCATAAACCACCGCAAGCTGATTGTTTCAGGGTTATTAACAGGCTTTAAAAAAGTATGTGATAAAAACTAGCAAACTAATGCTTACAATTAGTTCTGGTAAGATTTTACTGAATTCTGTCATTTATAGTGCATTATAGATACCTTCATAATGGTATATCGATTTCATTGATAGTGTTACTGAAGAGCCCCTACTATGATTGTAATTCCTTATACATTCAGTGATCACTTTATTAGGACCCCCTACAAGGTCTACAAAGTAACAGGTGTGATTCACATTTGTCTCCAGAGCCGCTTTAAGGGTCCAGAGAAGCCTTTCTCACACCACAGTTGTACTGAGCTGTTATTTTTGCACTTGTGAACTTCCTGTTAGCTTTAAGGAGTCCGGTCGTTCTCCTTAGACCTTTCTCATTAGCAAGAACTGCCTCTGTAAACTCTAGATACTGTAGTATGGGAAAATCTCAGAATGGTGGCTGTTTCTGAGATGCTGGAATCTGCACATCTGGCTCCCTGAACCACAGCGAGCTTAAAAGCCACTTAGATTATGCATCAAACCTTTTTAATGTTTAGCCATATAGTAAGTGAGCCTCTTGACCATCTGCATGTTGCATATATTTGGTTGCAGCCACATGTTTTACTGTTTGGTGAAGGAGGCTGTTTGTGTTAACAAGCAGATGTACTGGACGTTGATTTGCAGCTAATCTGTCAAAAAGTATGTGAGAAATGACATGTTGACACCACTAGTGGGTGGGATTATCAAATGCCTTCAGTCACTAATTGTCAGTGCCTGACTTGTCTTTGGTTACTTCATGGATTAAACATGGCAGTGATTAACAATGCACAGTAATCCCAGTTTACCAAGATTTTCTCTACATGTCATTTCCATGTTATCAGCACTTTTTTATAATTGACCATTTCCCCCTTTTAGTATTTATCAATATAATGATATGAGACTCCAGTACTTTCAGAGTACTGGTGCATTTCCTTCCCATTCATCAGGAAGTAGTATGATCCATGTATGAGGCGCTGAATCTCATTTTTCCGGTTTTGTACGTATGGATTTCGATATGCACCTAATGGCAGAAAATTAAAAGTAAATTAGTAATGCAGATGTCGCTTTTAGCCACAATGATCAAACATTCTCACTCAGCCATTGATCCCTGAACAGGAAACAGAGATGGGATCTCTAGAGGAACACTGGTATGTCAAAGACGTGTTTATTTATATCGCGTGATGAGCCTAATTGGTGAATTGGCTGGAGGATTGATCTGCTATTGAGCAGTGTGGGTAGGGGGGTCCCGTTGCCAGGGTAACAGAAGTAAGGATGCCTTTAAATAGAAGAGAGGACGAGGAAGAAGAAGCCGGTGACCATGAAAACCACAAGGGAGTCGCATCCTGGTCCAAGGCAGGTGACTAATGGTAACTAATAATTTTAGTAGATGATGGGAGGATACGACTGGGTCCAGTTCTGTTCTGGTGTCTGGGTTCTAGACTTAATCATTACCACAAAGAAATGGGAGAAATTAGACTCAGACACCCTACGCTGTGAAGGACGTTCTCCGTGTGATTACAGAGCTCGCTTTTACAACTGTTGCCTCATAAGTGCAAAATCATTCCATTCAGCCCATCGTCTCTGTGGGCCGTTCATCATCCGGCCGCCGTCGATAAACTGCCCGCCGAAGCAATGAGTTCCTTTACAGTTCTGCGCCGGAATCGAAAACGATGTTCAATCACCGTAATTAGACACGCCTCTTCAATCATCCGCCGAAATGGAGCCATGCGTAGCTTCTGGGTTTAGACAAAGGCTCCATGTCAATTGATGTAATTACTTAACACATGCACACGCACATACTCCGGTGCTCCCTATCAATATCGTTCATTGTCCCCCACCAAAGCTATCACGCATAATTTTGCCAGCACAATACTAACCTTTTATGGCAACCTTCATGATGAGTGAGAATTTGCACCTACAGTAATTGCTATCAACACACCGACCTGTCTGCCATGTATTATTTTTAATATTGTTAATATTATTTTTAACTAGACAGCGTGGACATGACGGCTGCCATGTTATGGCTCCGGGCAGTGAGGAGGCTCTCATTATGGCCTTTCCGAGAGCCGTGGCCAAATTATTATTCATCACGTAACGCCATCCTGCCGCTTGGCCATGCAGCCACAGGAAGGCCGATCCGTTTCCCCGCTCCCAGTTTCAAATTCAATTACCTGGTGCCCCGGGCCGCTGCCAGCTGGATGTGAGTCATGGAGCCACGGTAACGTTTCATGGCTTTAAACTAAGATTCTGTCCTTCGCTTGTTCCTCTGAGACCGGCAGCCATTACACCTAACAACATTAAGGACGATTTAAAGATGATTCTGCCCCATGCTTTTGTCCTCAGGGATGAACGTGCCTCTAAGCGGGGCCTGTGATGGTGCTACTGTTTCCTGTCCTCTGAGGGAAACTTCCTGGATGAACTGTGCCGAAAAATTCCTTTAAGACAAGAGTGGACAATGTGATTATGGGTATTATGGCTGTTTTTTAGTTTTTTGTACGACAATGCCACGGCTCGCGAACACCAAAGAATTTTCCAGAGCTGCCAGTTGTACAAAGGTGTGAAAAGCAAGTCTTGTCAGACAACCTCACTATATTTTCTTAAGATGAGGTACACCCTAATTACTGGTTTTGACGTTCTTAATCTGGCGATTAAATGCCTGAAACAGCTGTCACATCATTAGCTTAAAAAAGTGCATCTCTGAGTTTCAGGCTCCCAGCTACCAGCCGCTGCTATGCCTGCACATTTTAATGAGCTGCACTCCATAAAAAGATAGATTAGAAACACTCCAGGCATGAAAAATAAAGGGCCTGCTAGCTAGGGATAGTCGCAGAGGTACGCTTCCGATAGGCAGAGAACCCGTGAGGCCGGAGATCCATCGCAAGGCAGGAGAATCGCAAGCCCACAAAAAGCCGGGTCCCTCAGCAGGGCAAAGGGGCAGGCTCTCCCCATGAGGTGTGAACTCGGGGCTGGCCTGTGACACACAAAGCAGCCATTTACATCTTTCTCAGGGGACAGCCTCAGAGGAGGCGAATGAATGATTGAGGGCCTGATGAATAATTTAGGCATTTTTTTCTGTAGCTTCATCATAGCCCGGTCATCAGGATCTGGGTGAATCAAGGTGCAAGCCAGGAGGGGATCACATGGTCAGAACGGGCAGGGTCCCATTCTGTCCCCTGTTTAATTAATTAAACTGATTAATCAAGTTGATTAACAGACTCCTGGAAAAACAGGCATGTCTTACAATTTCATCCATCCATCCATTCATCCATCTATACATTCATTTTCTATAGCATCTATGCAGGGTTGTGGGGGTCCAGAGCCTATCCCAGAAGGTACATTGCAGGGAATAACCCAGGACAGGGTGTCAAACCATTGCAGTAATTTGTTTCAACCATTTATTATTTTAACCAGAAATTTTTAATCAATGTAGCAGGATCCCCTCGTCTGCAAAAAATATACAGAAAATATAATATAATAAAAGTAACTATCACTGAAAAAAAGGTTGGAGACCACTGTTGTAAGGTACAACAGTAGGAACTCTATGCTGATCATAACTCCAGTTTGATGATAACAATAATAATAATAATATGAAAAAAATGCATGTATGTATAGGCACCTTTCCAGACACTTAAGGACACCTTAAAAACACATTAACCAACAGTCACAATACAGGATAAAAAAAAATTACCGTTTAAAAATGCGTGTTTTAAGATAGGATCTAAAGGTAGGAAGAAAGTCAATGTTACGAATGTCTTGTTGGACGAGGGGCCACTTGGCTGAAGGCTCTAAACCCGATAGTAGTCTAAAGCATAAGCCCTAACTTAGGTAAGGCCTAACTGCAGGCATAGCTAGAGGGGCATCCCCACGCCGGCTCTTTGGGAGGAGGTCCCGATCGGCTGTCCCGATGCAGTCAGGATTAATCTGCCCAGTTTAATCAGAGACCCAGACCTGCCAACAAGGCCCTGGTCTCGGGGAGTGACAAATGAAACGACCATTTCTGACAAATGAAGCCCAATTCATGGTCTCTTGAAATTCATGTTATACACCCAGGAGAGTGATTGTTTTCCTGTTATGGATGATACTGTACACTAGAGGCTCATTGTGGCACGTCAGCGAGCTGCCTGACTGATCGGAAACGGTCGAATTACAGACGCGGCGGAGTAGCACGCAGAAAAAGTAACTCATCAGAGAGGGTGGGAAACACGCAGGCAGGAGTTGGCTTTATCTGTATCTGCCTGAGACTGATTGAAATAAAGGATTAAGCTGCAATCACAACTTATTTATAAAACTGACGTAGTGCTCTTTTGAGGATTTTAAGGCCTCTCCTTTGCATACTAAGTGGTTTCATTATGATCGCTTTCCCTTCTCTCTGGTTTCTGTCGTCGTTGTTGAGGCCAAGGTACCGAGAGATGGTACTTGAGGATGGTCAGGATGAGTCCTATCATGGGTGGCATTATCTATCTCTCTCAGAAAAAAGACAGTATCTTTAATTAAAACTGACATTAAGGTGCCTGTTACGGCACACGCAAGTTTATATATCATAGTGTCTACTGGGGGTGTGATCCATCTCTGTGACAGCAGAAGGTCTGCCTGAGCTGTGCATTTCTTTAATGACTGGCACTGTCACCTCACCGAAGCTTTCAGTCATGCTGCTTTAAATATGCCCATGAGGGTTACATCAAAGTGAACCGAAAGAGCAGCGTCGAGATTTGATTTTTCTTCTAGATCGCAAATAAAACTACGGGAAAAAATGTCAGGGGAATGAAATCTTTTTGCAAAAGTTTAAAAGCTTTAAATTTTAGCTTTGTGATCTCTCTCTTTCATGTGCCAGTGAGGGAAGGATTTTTTCTGCCTGATTCCTGTTTCCCCTGAAAATGGGCTTTCAACGTGGTGGGGACACCGTGTCACAAAAGGCTGTAGCTTCAGACAGACCTGCACGGACTCGACTGCATTTAAGTCTCCAACATGTGTCAATTTCAAAAGTGCTGTAACTTCTGTGCTGTCATCATTAAAGCAAACAGAGGGTTTTTTTTTGCTTACATGACAGATCAAAGGGCTTCAAACTATCTGTAGCAAAAGAAGTCTTGACATCTTTTGGCATAGAGGTGAACTGCCTAATTCATAAATCAAGTTTATGCATCCCTTAGTGCATAAAACTAACATCATTATCAGGGTTCCGGAGGCTTCTGGAAAGTGAGCAAATTAATAGATTTTTTTTAATGAAGTCATATTTTTAAGTCATTATAAGAGTCTGGCTCAAATGAGATAAGTCTTTTTAGTAAAAAGGAGTCTGCCTTTCATTATTCCTAATAAGTCACAGGGCTCATTTCATTTTCCGCATCTGAGAGCGAAAATGAGACAGAGATGTGGGAAAAACAAACAAATGAAAATAAACAGTCAGAAAGCAGGAAGGATGAAGTGTGCTGGTGAGCTGTGAGCTCGTTAGGGAATCCCAACCGGGACCAGGCTGTTCTTGAGGCACAGTTAAGATGGCAGAGCGTATTCAACCACGAAGAAGTGGAGTCTTTTTGACGGGCAAACCGCGGACGACCCAGAGCCCGCCTCGCTCTTTCTGCTGACTATTTCTAAGCGGGTGTTGCAGAATTTCTGGCTTTGCCCCAGAAGGAACCAAAAACAATATTTATCAGAATTTATAAATATCCAATAATAAACATCTATACTGACTAATTGGAAATAAATACACCGATATGATATCAAAACGATCCTAAATGCACATGTGCTGCTTCTGTTCAAAATGATGCGATAGATCCTCAGAGCCCTAATCCAGAACAGGGCAAAAGAGGACAGTCATTTTAATCACTGTTCTGTTTTACAAACACCCATTTCCAGCTTTGTGTGGTCTTCCCATTCACTTTAAAAGCAATTTATTGCTTAAATAAGAAATAAAATATAAGGTAGAATCTGTTTTGTCTGAACAGTAGGATCGTATGTGTATTTATAAATTGCTATACATACATTATAGAGTATAAATTATAATGCAGTGGTCCTCCCTGCATAATATATATGTGTTCATCTGTTTCATGTTCACTGGGTACAACTCTCAATGATGGGATGTTGTAATGGAATTTACGCTCTTATTAAAGTGCCATGAAACCCCATAGCTTAGTGCCTAAACCTCAGCTGCATGTATCACTCCTCAAAAGAAATGATTATACAGGATATAATCTATATTTTTCATTATCATGTCATTATCATTCTACTGCTGAACTTCGAGACTAAGAATATACCATTCATTTTCAAACACAATTTATTATACACGTTTTAATAAAGAGCCACTCAAAATTAACATTCGAAAATAGCACTGACCAGCTCAGAAAATGTTACAGCCCACTATTTACATAACAGAGAGCTGATTCCTGTCTTGTTAAACTTTGAGGCTGAGAATATGCTTTTCATTTTCAAACAAGATTTATTATACACATTTTAATAAAAAACCCACACAAAATTAACATTCAAAGAGAGCACTGACCAGCTCTGAAAATGTTACGCCCACTATTTAAACAACAGAAAAGTTTGATTCCTATGTCACTGGTAGTATGGAAAGTAGGACTGAAGCTGGGTCGAGACTTGAAACAGAAATACTAACTGCAATAACAATATACATTCTTTTTTAACATTCCACAAAATAAGCTGATATATGTTCAGGAAATGGGTAGAAAATGCCTTTACTTTTACCTGTCAGTGTAGCCTAGCTGAAGTAGCCTGATGCAGAGAACACATCCTAAAACCTCATCAACTCTCTAGCTGACATCTAACACGAGATCGCCTCACACCAACCTGTCGCGATGGGTCCCTGCTAATGAAACATCAGGCCACTCATCATCTGGTTGTGGCTCAAGACACCAACCACCATTCCTACCAATGTGGAGGTTAATAATGTGGCTGTTTTTATGAAGAAGGTTGCTAATGAGTTCTTTTTTTTTGGAGATCCTGTAATATTTGTCTTTCCATTCATTAAAATGCAACTCCATACGCGTGACATCCGCCAGACTTTCTGCCCTCACACTGACTGTTATTGAGCACACAGATGTCTGTCCCCTGAGTTTTCAAGGGCAAATTCCACATATTGTGGTGTGAAATGAACGAACGAAATGGAGAATTCATTGATCATTATGACAACATTCACCCTGATGGCTTGCCAGAATACAAAGGAGCCCTGTACCATTTGATATCTGGCAGATTAATTAATGGACTTATGTGGTGCACTTTTTTTCCATAGCACAAACAGCTAGCTGATCAAAACTGTAAACATCTAATTTTCATTATGCTTTTGTTTAAGAACTTAAGACTGTTTAGTCCAGCCTGCATGGTTACACCCATAATGTTGTAATTTAATTATACATGAATATTTATGAGCAGAGCCCAATTTGAACGAATTCTATGAAACTCTTCGGTCTTGACAAGACGGATGCCAAAGTATCCTTGTGGGCATCGCCTCTCATGTAGTCTGAATATTCAGCAGATAAGAGGAGAACACATTCCGTTCTTATTCAGATGGTAACAAGCGAAGATTTTCATTAACTTTCAACTGCACTTGAATTTGTGTTGTTCCATTTTGATAACTGGGTGTGATTGCTTTAGGGAAAAAGTTTTCCATCCTAGAAAAATTCCTTTTTAACAACTATTTTATATATTTTCTTCACTTGTCCCCTATTGGTGCTTGCATAAAGTTCAATTCCTTAGTGCTGGCTTACAGATCCATCAAAAGACATCAACATCAAATGGCTCCTCAAGACCTACGTCCCAACTTGCCCCCTTCGGATATCAAACTACTACTGCTTGGAGCTCCCTCCACCGCATGAGAAATGTTACTCCAGATGGTTCCCCAATGGTGGAATGAGTTGCTGAACCACGTCCAATCATCAGATTCCCTGCCCCCCCTTTCAAGAAACGCCTCAAAACCCTTCTGTTCTATAAATTCCTCTGCAAGCCTGATACCTCTGTATATTGCATGAATGTTGCACTTCTGGTCATTGAACAGTCTTATTATGTCTTGCTTTGTTTGAAGTTGCTGTGTAGCTCCTACTCCAATACTGCTTACACTGGTTCTTGGGCATTCCTTGGAAGCTCAGCCTAGTTGCACTTATGCCTAGTCAACTCCTTGACAGAACGTATGTTTGTGACGTGCCATTTGCCTCACTTGTACAGAAGTGGACAGAAGTATCAGCTAAATATGTAAATGTAATACAAATGATAATAGACCCTACATATTTCCCAGACCACCCCAGACCACTGTTTACAGAACTGCCTGGAGTGACATTTCTCATGTGGTGGTAGGGGCTCCACAAGGCAGTCTTCTGACAGCTGAATCACAAAGCACTGAAAGAGGACAAAGCAGGGGTGATGTGCCAGGGCCCAGAGGTGATCCAGTCCTCTGGGACAATGTAGAAACAAGCTTAGGGTTCTTCAGCCAACAAGACGATGCCAAGTACTGTTACACTTTCACAGCACAGCGTTAACAACTAACTTGCTTTGGTACTCTATAGAGTTTAGAGAAAAGCTCTTAACCTGGAGGAAGTTAATTACTGCCTGCATTTTAATCCCTGCCTTTGTACTTAAAAACACAGTGGAATACTGATGAAAGGAAGTTTCCATGTAATTTTCCTCTAAATAAAACCTTAACATCAACTTGACACCAACATTTGTGAACCTCCTGGATAGATACATTTTATTGAGTTTGTTCTGTTTCATGAGGAAGCACTTGTTATGACTAATATGAGCAGGAGAGCACCTGGTTGTGAAGCTGCAAGCTGATACAAGCAGATATCTGAGATTTACTAGCCTGCCATTTACACAACTCAGTAAAACAGGTCTCAACTACAGTTATATATATATAACTCATCAGTACGACATGTATGCAAAAATCAACTGAAAGCGCAGAAACCTGTATAAAAATAGGTCATAATTTTTAATGGATTGTTCAATATCTGCCTCCCCTCAATTTTAAGTCGCTTTTTCAACTCACAGTAATGCCTTAAACATAAATATTGCATTGTTTCGGGGATATAGGGTAAATGTTTGCATCTTACCTGCTGGTTTGTTGGCCGGTTGGTTGGTTGCACATAGGACATGGCGAACAGCAGCATAGAGACAAAGCAGAAGGAGAGAGTTTTAGATTATTCACATATGATATTGAAATACATTTTACCAATTTTGAATCCATTCACAGAATAAGGAATGTTAAATTCATAAATGAACATATAAGCTAACATATAAGCTATAGCATATCTATATTGTATAGAATAGCAGTTCCACTATACAAGCAAAAAATTTCATAGATGGTCTGAACTCCAAAACAAGCAAATCAAAAAAGCAGTTCTGATGTTTTTGCTCTCCATATTCCCTCCTTGCGTGTCAGTGTCCCAAATTACAATGTAATATTTCCTCCATCATCCCCTTCGCCCGTAATTTTCTTGTCTGTACTGGAAAAATCTTTGCAGCTTTGCATCATTACCACTATTGCACTCATGTTGTTCAAGGTATGTCTTTAATAGTCAAGTATCCTTTACTAGTTGTTTGCTGATATGTATGTATTATTTAATACTTTCAAGAAGAACATACCAAAATATATGAAGGCTTCCGTGAGACAAAGTGAAATTAGTTTGAAAGGCACTCAGGCACCAGTACGGAAGAGATTTTATATTTAAGCAAGATTCCACTTGTTACATTTTGGCCAGTATCAAATAAGAGTGACATTATCGTACTGGTAAAACTTTTTAAAAAGAGACACTTTTAAATTATTCACAGCCTGACTGTAATCTCCCCATATCTGTGAGGCAGGCATTCATGTTAATGGAAGAGAAAAAATCGCTGCCCACTTATGTATCTACTACTAACGTGTCCCAATGATGACCAGGAGCTGTTCGTGGCGTCTCATTAAGAGGGAAGGATTGGGTGACTCCTGGCTGCTCTGCAGGGAAAACTGGCCCTGCTGGTTACCCTTTCTACCCAGCCTGTAATCAGCACTAATTAAGCAATAGATTCTCTGACTCCTCCTGCTTCCCAACCCACATTGAGGGGATTGCTGACCGGAATGTAATGTGCTTTAATAACAGCATTAGCAAATATGCTTAGTTCAATTTACAAATTGGATTATTTCTTTTATTTATTTGGTACCCTAACCAAAGGATGTATAATTTATTTTGAAAAAAATGTATTTAATGACTTGAATCCTTCTTTCATGTTAGCAAATGCTGTGGGATTTCATTCTTATTTCATTGTCATTTCCAGAACCAGATGGACATTTTATTTCAATCAATACATTATAGTTCAGATTACTTTATATTAATTAAAATGCTTTAAAAATACCCACTTATCCGCCACATACAGAACAACCAATCACATTTCTGATAGCTCATCATGTGACACCTGCATCAGCTCATGTTGCTCAGTGTCACCTTGTCATCTGCAGGCTCCATTGGACAATGTGACACTCAAAGAAGGGAATTGTTTACTTGTTTACTTGTCTCAGCCCAGAGCAGTGCATGTCACCATAGAGCAGTGAGGGGAGCCCAGACTGAGCGAGCCGGACTGAGCACTCTGTGGACCTTATCCTTATCAAATATTTTGGTAACACTTAACTTAAAGCTGTTATATAAATGCATTATAGATATCCTTATAAAGCATTATGAAGCATTCATGAAGTATTTTAATCATGGCTATAAATATTTATAAAAAGGCATAACACATTATAGCCATGTTTATAATGCATTATGAATGCTTTACGAAGCTCTCATCTATAATGCACTACAGACACCATCATAATGCATTATACTGACCATTATAATGCATTATGAAGGTATTAATAGTGCATTATAAATGAGAGCATTCATAATACATGGTAAACATACTTATAATGAATTATGCCTTTTTATAAATATTTATAGCTGTGTTTATAGTACTTTATGAATGCATCATAATGCTTTATGAGAGTATCTATAATGCATTTATATGACTGCTTTAACCCCTGTGTTATTTTTGGGGTCAAAGTAATCCCAGTCCATTTTCAAAATGAGGTTAAATTCTATAGATTCTATAATTTAGAACGGAAGAAGTAAAAAACACAAGGGTTTAGTGTTACCAATATTTTTATTGCATTCTAGGTTAATAGTTTTTATCAAGAATATTTACAGAATTCGTATAATGGATTACCCAGTACTGAGAAATGTAAAAAAAATGACTGTCATTCTTTAAGAATTATCATGACAGGAATGAAAACTGTCTTTATATTTTTTAATGGCGTCACATCCTATCCGCCATGTCCATCTGACCCTCCTGTCTCCTCCCTAGCATGACCCTAACAAGACATGCCTGTTACTCGTTTGTCTCACCTCTCGTTCCTAACCCTTGTGTTAATCACTCCCAGCTGCCCCTTGTTAGCTCCCTCGTTAGTCCCACATAGATGTGCTTCCCAGTCCTGTGTTGCCCAGTCCAGTCATTGATGTTGAACCTTCCTGTTGCCTGTGCCCTTCCTTGTTCTAGTTCTCCCGGTCCTGTTTAGTTAAATTCAATAAAACCCCTTTCTGTTTCTCCAACGTACCTGCCCTCCAGTCCTTCATCCTTCAAGTTGTGAGAAATGGGTGGTTGCAGATTAAATAAGCTGAATTTGTGTGTCATCACAGCTGAGGTGAGGGGGGCAATGATTCTGGGAGAGATGACAAAAAACAGCCTAATTTCTGCACTGCATGAATACAGAAACTAGACCTCTGCAGAACTCATTACAATAGTTACTGTATCTGCAGAGCTGGCTGAATCTAACAACGTAAATTAGTGATAAATCCATAAAAATGTAATACACCCCCCACGTCACATTCCCCTAATTTAATTTTCTCGTTAAAACATAGTGCTCATCTCTCATTTTTGGTTTAGAAGGCATGTGTGGAAAATGACACAGCAGGGCTTAATGAGCTAAATGTGTTTGACTACAAAAATAAATATTTTCTTTGTTTATGAAGCATGTTTAATGGTTTTCTAAAGAGAGAATAATGATAATAAGAGTAATTAATGAAAGGAGAATCATTCACACATATGATTCACAACATGGGTCTTTATACATGTTCGTTTTTGATCCTGACCTCTTAATTAATGAACTCTTAATTATGCTTGAAAGAGATATTAACTGAATATGACAATTCAAGTTGCATGTTACTTGAGGCTATGCGTTTGAATTGTGCTAATCAAACTGCACTTATTTGGCCTAATAAAATGTTTATCTTGCTTAATCATTTATGAAATATTAACAAAATAGACTATTTTCGTTAAAATATTTTATTTATATTAAACAGTTAATTTTTCGAGGGTTTCAAAAGAATAACAGTTAATTGATAATTAGTTAATTGCGTTCAAGGTACAACCACTCATCCATCCAGTTTTTGTAACCGCTTATAACAGGGGAGGCCCAGAGCCTATAGGCACAAGGCAGGGAACAACCCATTCACTCACACATGCCCATAGGGGATTTGGCAAGTCCAATTAACTTCAGTAGATTTTTGGACTGTGGGGGGAAACTGGAGCACCCAGAGAAAACCCCATGATGACACAGGGAGAACGTGCAAACTCCACACACGGAGCCATGGTGGAGACTCAAACCCCAGTCCTAGAGGTGTACGGCAATAGTGCTAACCACTGCACCACCGTGCTGCCCCAACACCAAAAATATTAAGCAATATTTTTTCACCATTCCAGTAGTGTTAAGACATTCGAAAAGTTAATTGTATTATTAATTAAAACATTGTTTTTTCATTTTACTTAAAATCTTTAAATACCCTCAATCAGTCAATAAGCTTAATTAAGCCTAATTAGTTAAGAACCAGACTGCCAAAAAAAATAGTTGTGAGTCTCTGTTCTCTTATTTTAAACCTTCATTTTGAACATAAAAGGTACAACTGAAGGCCATTTTCAAAGTCGTGCTTCCTATGGTATGACTATCTGCAGCCACAGGAATTTACTGAGAGTGCTACCTAATCTTCAACCATTTTCTGTCGCTTCTGGTCAGAAGTCTGATATGCAAAGGGACCTTGGACAAAACCCAGTTAGGTTGGGGTAAATGAATTCAACAGCCTTCAGATTTTCATGTTTTGCAGTGTATACACAAATTGAAGCTAGTGCTGGCTCCAAACATAATGATTAAGGTCAGGAATGATTCTGGTCTTTGTGAGAAAGCTAAAATCAGATCGGGTGGTAGTAAACAGCAGTGATCTTCTAGCCTTCTTCTAGATCATTTTTGTTTTTGTTATTAGTGGAAGTCATTCAATATTACCATTAGGTTTCTGTTTAGTGTGATCACACTTAATGTCTTGCCAAATGTACTGTGCTTTCCTACCATGGATGGGAAGTTATCAACTTTTTTCCCATGTGCCGCCATGCTCAGCCTGTTTACTATTTCTATGTAATGCTGTGGACATTAAAATATACGCAGATTCCCAATGCAGGAAATTTCATTTCCAAGAACTGAAACCCTGTGATATTCCCCCAGTGGCAGCAATATGCATGTGCGGTTTTAGTGGAATAGAAGTACGTTCACTTGAGGGGGAATAACAAAGTGGATGTGCAGATCACAGGGCATGTTTTATTAATGTGCCATGAAGCCTAAACAGGCAGGAATTAGATGGCGAGGAAACGACATTGTTCCGGTTCCAGGGTTCCAAAAACTGCAAGATGGAAGCGTGAATCCAATTTGTTTAAGTTTTGCTCCAGGCATTTTACCTGCCTGGTGCTGTGACCACAATCACAGCCACTGTGTGCCACACACAGCTGGTACTGATGGCCGGTGGGAGGCCACTAAGTCAGTTCTTATTTGAATGAGAGATTGAGGTCAAGTGCATTGATTGTGCCGCCTCCCAACCTTTCTGACCACACTTTATCTCCTAAAAAAATTGCTATGAGTGTCGCTAGTTTTTAAGTCAGGGATCAACAATTCACTTGTACTTTTATCTGAAACACTCAGCTAAAGTGCCGTTGTCAAGGATACGACACAATCTTTTTTTGTCGATCTTGTTGCCTAACTGATATATACCGTTGCCTACAGATTCCCTTTTTAAAATTGAACTTTTCTTTATTTTTCCAGCTCCAGACTAATCACAGATACCACATGACCTGTGAAGTCTCCACCAGGCTAGCCCTGCTTTCGTTAAGGCTTTTGTTTATTGGATTCATCATGACAATAAGATGTGGGGAAACAGAAAAGAACTGAGATGGCTTTGGTGTTGGGGTATTAGAGGTACAACATCACTTAAGTGGCAACTGGTTAATGGCCCGCAAAGTGCCTGTTTGTGTGTGTGTGTGTGTGTGTGTATGTGTGTGCGTGTGTGTGTGTGTGTGTGTGTGTGGGTAGGTGGGACTCACCATAGCTCACGTCTGAGTTGAGGGATAGGCAATATATGTAAAAAATATCGTATCATGATCATTAACTTTCATATTGTCATCAGTTTGAATATTGTAAGCGTCGTGATATTGCCTAATTTTCTTGCATGTTTTTTACAGTTGTAATACATTGTTTTTTCACGAATTTCATCGACGTATGAGTCTATTGTTGGTGCAATTATAATAATGTCTGTCACACGCTGCATAACTATCAGCAAAAGAATTTGGTCAATGATCAGTGAGGCAGACAGAGAACAAACCCAGCAACCAAACACGCTGTCGGCATTTTCCAGGGTTATGTCCTGGGACGAAGTTTATTTTCATAATGATTAATTAATTAAAACTGAATTTCAGTTTGCAGTCCATTCAATTTGTCGCTTTTTTCATGTTCTGAATCCAAGTACAATTCGAAGGGAATTTAAGCAAAAATGGAGCATTGAAGTAAAGAAATAATGATTTGAATGACATCATTATAATTATCAATATCATTTGGTGAAATATCATGGTAAAATATTTTGCCATATCACCCAGGCATAGCTGAGGGTTGTTCTGTTGATTACTCTCATATTCTGGAAGTTGAGTGTTAAGCACATGATGAATCTGAAACAGACCATCATGGCAAGACTTCATCAATCCTCCTTTCCATGAGTGTTACATACAGAGCAGATTAAGGCTACATTGTAAACTCTGGTTTCAGAAAATGTGCTGATCTTCCATTCTGGTCATCTCTAACACATTGAGGGACATTGATTATGAGAACAGAATCAAATCCATGGCCTTTACTCAATGCTATAATGTGCAAGACTTGTGGTTTTCGCACAGATGTGCGTAAGCTGATATTATTTGCTTTAATAAGGCCAGATAACAGGTAGTGCTGAACACGATATATAATTACAGTATCCATACGACAATCTGTTTTCAAGTCAGTTTCTTGGGGAGGTCTTGAATGGTGGAGACGTTGGATTGAGTTTTTGAAAACATTTTCCCGAGGTAATTATTCAAATGAACCTCTGTCCAAGACAGCAGAATAAGAAAACCAAAGTAAACATTAAACTCGATGTGAGTTTGCACCTCCTGGTTAGCAATCGTGTGACATGGCTGAAGCTGCTCGGACTCCCTGCTCCCTGTCTGCAGCACAGCTGGCTTTGATCTCACCTGAACAAATGTGGCCAAGAAGCCTCATCATTACTCTTAAGGGGATACTTTCACCAGCTTGAAAATGAACAACCCACAGTGCCTTCAGCTCATGGTTTTCGAGCTCATACATTTAAAATGGTGCTGAATTTTTTTCAGCAATATAAGAGCTGAATTTATGTAGGGTTCCTGTTCACCCTTGTCTGTTGGTGCTTAGAAACTGCAGTACCTTTACAGCTGAGTTACAGCCAAAGCCATACCGTGGTAATGACTCTACTCTCCATTTTTGTGCAGTAGTCTTTTCATCAAATCATCAATACTGGAAACTTTAATAAGCCTTTATTGAGCTATTGATCTCAAATTCTAATGGCTTTAATGAAAAACCATTAGCAATTGTAATGGTGAAAAAAATGGTTTTCCCGTAAAAATGAACATAGTGCTATTTACTAATTAATTTTCAATTATCCATTGATTACTTGTAGAATGACTTGCATAATTAACCAATAATTAATCAATCTACCATCCACATTGCCCCAGCGAGGGCTGTAACAGTAATTAACTAAAAGATTGATTACTATAAATATTATAGTAAATACAAATTTTGTTAGGTTAAAACTTCTAGCAAGTGATGTATCCATATTATATCATGTGATTTGATTGTTAGTCAAGTGTAATTAAGAGTTCTACAACACACCATGTGACATTAGGATCCGCTTTGGCTGATTTGCTGATTTAAATTGTTGCCTTATTAACGTTTCGTATTCGAATTAATCTGAATTGTCGTGCTGTACTCTGTCTCAGTGGGTTATTCCCTACACCTCTAGGGCTGTTTGTGTGGAGTTGGCATGTTTTCCTTGCATATCCTTGGATTTCCACTGGTGTCTTTAAATTGCCCTTAGTGTGTGACTGTGAGTGTGTGCCCTGTGATGAACTAGCATGGCCCTCTCAGAGTGACCCCTGCCTTGTGTGCTGTGATTTTCTTGCTTGGGAAATCAAATTGAAATGATCCATCTTTCAGAATTTTTATCCTACCCGAAGGCAAAATACTGTATCTTCCGGTCTTTTACATGCCACTTGCATGGTCAGGGCCATTTAGGGGTATCATTTCCTCTGAAAGGGGCACTTTTGAATTGTGGAATATATTAACACAAACACCCACATAGGAAGACCCTGTAAGCCCACGGGACTCTGAAAGAACAGCCTTGGAGTAATGGGGTGATGGCATTGCATAGTGGGTGCCCCCACTTTCCTGAAAGGAATAAACCTGCAGAGATATTCACTTGAGCTCAAGTAGATTCATGTTTTAGCCGAAACAGACACCTTAGTGTGGGTGGAGGCAAAATCAATGATGTAATGCAACAGGAATTGTGGGAAAAAGGAAGAGAAGTACCAAATAAGTTCTGTCTGGTGCATCACATCTTGGGTGGCTCCTTTCTTGGCATTAGTAACTGCTGATTAATGTTAATATTTCACTTTCCCACAACAGCAGCTTCAAGTAATGCAGCTGTAATGCATATAATTATGACTTGCTTCATAACTTACTCCGAAGGAAAGCTGTCACACTGGCGATGGCTATGCAATAACGTTGGTTGTGCTCTGACTCAGAACAATTAGTCAACTTTTAAAATGTACACTTATTAGTAATGTTCACAATATTCTCTTTATAATATTCCCGGCTATTTCCTCGGCTGTTATATTAAATAGTGATTTAGAGGCAAAAAAACAGCTGAGTTAGAAGAATAGGTCTACAGTTGGCTTGAGCTGATTAAAATATTGAATTAACATGTCAGTTCCAGGTAGCTCATTAAAGGTGTTGCAGAGGAATTCCAGATTGAGTCCATCAACAAAGGTTTATTCTCTCCCCATTCATTGGCTGGGCTTGGAAACCAAGAGTTCCAAGTTTCTATTACAGTATGTTTAAATGCATTAAAGTGTGCTTATTTCTAGTGTCCTGTTTGAGGGGGAAAGAAAGCTTAAATTTAATTCAACAAAGCATTCAGTGTTAGGTGATTTATAGGGCCACACACCAGAGCAATGTTTTTTTTTAATATAATGCCAGCCTTTAAATTAGAAAATTGCACAAGTGTAAAAAATGTAGCCATTATAAAAAGATAATTGTGTTTTTTATTTATAATCCTACAAAAAAAAACTAACAAATGTTCAGTTTTATTCAAGCTGCTTTCTGCTTGCAGGAACAGTGGAGTAAAAAATGCATCCTCACACATTTTTTTTTGGTTGACACCATATATAGACTGACTCTGAGAGATAATGCTACCATGTGTAACACTGTGTAATTCTCTGCGGCTGCTTAGGATGCACATGTTGAGCTCTGTTTGTGTCCTGGACATGTGAGAGATCTTAAATGCTCAGCTTTAGCGTATGGCTTAGTGGGTTAAGCCTCTATGCCTGTGATTGGAAGGTCACTGGTTCAAGCCTAGCTATTGCATTTCTGTGGGCCCTTGAGCAAGGCCCTTAACCGCCAGCTTCCTGGGTGCTGCTATGGGTGGCTGACCTTTGCTGCCAAGCCTGCTGTCTGGGTGCAAAATGGGAGGTGAAAAGAGAATTTCCCCATAGGGATCAGTTAAAGTGTAATCATTACCTTAACACACTCTTATGATTTAACACTATCAATACATGTAAACTAAACTAGTAATACCAATACACTTGTTCAAAATATATTAAGAAATCCTGTGTGCATCTTTACCATCTTCCTTTTAAAGAGAGGATAAATAGCAGTTGAAATGCTATTTAACAGATTTCTACCTGTTCTAAGATTGATACCATTAAAAAATCCTTGTCAAAATCCTACGTTTAGCCTACCAAATGTGTGATGTATCTTTCCCCAAGCGTGCACGGAGTGGTGGTGTATGAGAAGATACATTGTCAGGAATTATTCCATGCATATTTATTATAAGAAAATGGCCTCATAGTTTAATTGGGTGCAAAGCTGACAACAATCCTAGCCATGCTAACGGACAATGAGTTCGTTTCCCGCTTGGAGAGATGATGAAAGGTCAAAAGCACAACCTTGAGGAGAATGAATGAAGGTGATGTTTTTTCTTGCTCATTCAAAATTGATTTTCATTCATTACTGGGGTATGCCATTTTTTGAGGAGAGTGCGATTCGCATTTCATTTGCTTCAACACGGACGTTAGCTCATTGCTGTGCCCTTGTGTATCAGCTTGGATCCAGTACCCAAAGTAGGTCAGGGGTGCCATCAAAAAAAAGCCTGCAATACTGCTCTGTGAATAACGTCTCAATTGTAGTGTAAGTCAAAATTACAGGGTCCCAGCCAGCTGTGAAACAAATTCTAAAACCCCAGCTGTAATTCAACAAGACAATCACTTTACATCATTTAATTAATCTAATAACACTTCAATCCGAAGCAGCTTAGTCTACAATCTAATTCATTCCAATAGCTTGATACTCATTATGTTCATCTTTCTCTATGCTCCTATATCAACGTTTATTGTAGAATTAGAAATGGCTGTGATATTTTCTCAAAAGTAAAAATAATAAACCAGTTGATCAATCATTACTCTGCCTATCTATAAGTACTGGTACGTTTTTTGGAGGTCAAAAATTCTGGGGCAAGCCGACTTTCATAAAATAAGACAAACTTCACACGTCCGCGATTAGCTTGCGTGTCACGTGTGCCTGCGTCCTTGCGGATGACAATGTGCCGCCCTGTTGTAAGACACACGGCCGATTCGGGCCGTCTGTGCACAAACACGCCATTCATCCCCATTACTGACAGCATCGAGGGACTGGGGTGATCAAAGGGAAAAAAAACAACCCATCCAGAGGAATCCCAAAGACCTCAAGACTATCTTTTAAAATGAATGGCCTCTCCTGTTTTATTTTAAAGGGTTCTGTCATAAAGGCAAGCATCAGGTCTGTCGTCTTGGTAGGGCACTATCCCATAAACTACCCTCATGGTGACTGTAGGCATTTGACAGAAACGCCCAGTGAAGCTGGAGATACGGCTAAGCTTATATAAACCTTGTGAGGAAGATGAGTTACGACACGGCTCAAAGTGTAATTTTAATAGGACTCCTGGCTGCCACTATAAAGGCACCATGCTTTCTGACATTGAAAACAAGGGCCATTCTCACACACGCTGCGAAAGCTCTGTTAGCGCAATATGAGGCCACTTTTATTGTTAGCAATTTTTTTTTCCTGCCAGAGTAACTGGATGTCAGCAGTAGTGCCGACCTGTAAAGAATGTCCCTCTGCCTAGAAACGGTGTCAAGGACGACGTGAAGAAACCCTCTATGCCCTTGGCGCTCAGATGAAGGGGGCTTCTTCATGCTCAGAACACAGGTGGTGAGGTAGATCATGCAGTCATCCTGGGTTAAAGCTAGAGGCATGGTTTGCAGGTTGATTTCCCATCCTCCAGAAAGACCTTAATGCCCCCAGTTGAGTCATGTGTCCACCAACATTGACTACTGACTAAATGCTGCTGCAGCTGCTGTACTGTTGGCAAAACTGGTTTAAGAAGTGGACTCACAACCCAAAGTCCACCCTGGTGAGGTACCTCTGAAAATAATTGCATCTGTAGCAGGGGTAACATATGACTGGATAACAACTGTAATTCATCATAGCTAAGCACCTAAGTGTAAGTAGTCCTAGAAACACCTTAATGTCTACTACAACAATGACTCAGTCACTTCAAGCCAGAAAGCTCCTACTGCAAAAACGACTCAATCATTACATTAATCCAGGGGTAGGGAACCTGATCCATGGAGTTCTGGTGTGGGTGCATGTTTTTGGGAAGACATCTGAATCAGCTAGTAATAGTGGGTCCCTTGGACTGGAGAACCACTGCTTTATTATTGGCTGACTGAGAGGTCATCGCAAAAACCCGCACCCGCACCGACTCTCCATGGATCAGGTTCCTTGCCCCTGTATTAATTCCAAGTCAAAAAAAACTTTCTCTACACTGGTCCTTGCAGTACACGGCAAATGTTGCATTTTGCTGAACTTTTAATTAGTTAATGTTGAATCACGTTAATTAAGCTACACACATTTCTGCTGATAAAATACACTCACCTAAAGGATTATTAGGAACACCATACTAATACGGTGTTTGACCCCCTTTCGCCTTCAGAACTG
>JAAGVU020000008.1:12901201-12947082 GCA_011763525.2 Mormyrus iriodes
CCCCGGGCAACTTAGCTCCTGGGATCATTGGAACACGCAAACCCCTCCACCACGATAAGGTGTCGGCTCCAGGAGAGACATTTCAGATCCATAAGTTACAAATCCAGACCAAGAGTTTGTTTCTACCAACCAGGTGAACACTCTGTGACTGTGACTCTTTATGCTCATCTGGTTTGTAGAAACAAAGTCTTTTGTCATCAAACTTTGTGTTTCTGCCTCCTGAACTGGAGAGAGGTATGAGGTATGGTCAGACACTTTCTGCTGCCTCTGAATCTACACATGCTGCACTGTCAGATGTTAGGAGTTCAAGCCAAGAACCTCCATTACAACATCATTTACATTCTGCATGGCCGGACTCCTTCCCATTGACCCATTTATCTTTCTGAGAGTAAGACCGAAAAATCTCACATTACATAATAAAGCATTCATCCTTTCTCTCTCAATTAAAATATCTTTCCTCCGCACTGTAACTGGGCCCGGTGACACACATCAAATTTAAGTGCTGCTTTCCCAAACGAAATGTCACCCATGCAGGAAGTGAAATACTGGCAATGGAGCAGATCGCTTTCCTTTATTGGCGTGTTTTTAAATGACACAAACAGGAAAGTGGAAATTCAGCAGTTTGTTATCAGGGCAGCAAAAGAGCAACAAAACAAGCAAGTTGGTAAAAAAACTGTGGAGGCCAATGACGGGGCATTGCGTTTTCAAAAAAAGTGCTCATTAAAATTTTAAGTGTTTCTTCACTATTTTGTGCCATTTTCTACCTACCTGGGTTTCGATATTAAAGATCTCATTAGTTTTGTGTCCCGTTTTAATTCTGCTAACAGCTCTCTGTACATTTGTAATATGGACGTGCTCCTTGAGAAGGCTTCATGTGAAGAATGCCAGATGCTCTGTCTGGAACACAGACAGCCAGAAAGAGAGAGGTTCCGGAACACGGACAGTCAGAAAGACAGAGGTTCCGGAACGCGTTCCGGCAGGACCCGACACAAATTAAGCACTGCTTATAAGTGATATCTAGTTCATGTTTCTCTCAGTACATTCTTTTAGAAAGTGAAGGAACTCACATAGATGTGTGATTTTCTGACTGAGAACTGATTGGCTGCTTAATAAAAAAAAGTAACACTTAATTTGCATACATGATGCCATATAGTACTTATATCCCGGAAACATACTACAATTCCAGCCTTCTGGGTTTCATTAATGACTACTTCTACAAAAAGCCACAATGAAGCTCTGTCGTTTTAGAGTTTAATGAGTTCCACTGGCTTGAATGTGTCCATTAATAGAATGTTTTTGGAATCCTCTGCACTTTGTCTTCACCTTCAGAAATCTCATTAATTCGCCCTTAATTGGCAGCGCATCCTCTCCTGTGAATGACTGCTGAGATATTACTGCTCACGGAGATGGTATCAACCACTTTTCCAGAGCACGAGCCCTCATCTGTCTCTGACAGACCAATGATCAAAATATATTCTTAAATATTAATCATGTGCATATGCTGATTGTCACCTGTGAGGTCATCTTGCCGAGCCTCTTGGTATGTCCCTCCTTTTGCTATTTTATTGCCAATGAACCCACTGACCCTGTCCCTCTCACAGGAGAACCACCCCTTGTGGCGAGGGCCCCCTAAATGTGTTCAAACAAAGGTCTGTCATTAAGTGTGGTAAGACCCCCTACTGCTATTATTCCGCAAGTTGTACATTTCACTGTGTAGAAGAACAAGGTATGGTTGAGATTCAATCATAGGTCTTTACTGCACCACACACATACCTGTCATCTATGTTGCTGTGTTCCAACCTCTACACAGCTAGGCTCCCAATGGAAACTGAAGACACCAGCCTTCAAATGCTACATGACATCTGGCCAATCAGAACACAGGACAAATGTTGACAGACAACTTGTAAGTGAGCTTTAGCATCCCCACCACAAAATCCTTAGTGACAGCCTAAGGGTTGCCAGAGCAGCACAACCTCCTAGCAGTACGAAGACTGGAACGATGTTATGAGGAAAATATTTTGTGGGACATTGTTGTGCTAACAATGTCTACTCTTTCGCTGATCCTTGCAGACACCTCCATAATCATCAACCAGTTAGATGTAAGGAGAAAACATCTTTAAAATGATTTTCATAGTCTCTGATAAGCAAATCGTATAGGGATTCTACCTTCATGTCTCTACTAATTGGCAGCGCTGCGTTTTACACTGTCATGTGTTGGAAAGGATGTCATAGCATACACATCATTGCAAACCAGGCTCATCAAAACTGAAAATGAATGCTTTTTGAAGGTTCCTCTTCAGCACATGCCCAAAGGTATTACATAATATGCAAATTTTTGGGCCTCAAGCCTTTACGTATGGCAGGAAAAAAAATGTCATTTTCACTGTATACATTATTAAGCAAGAGAAGCGCCCAAAAAGATATTTGCTGGGAACAGACAAATCAGGCAGTAGACAACATGACGGATGGGCTCCCTTGCACAGTGGTCATTGACTGATTCCAAGACAGTTGATCTTTACAGACTTCGCACTGAGCGTGACTAGCACTCGTGACTGGAGCTGAAGGTGCCAGCACTGTCGAGGAGACTTCACTATTTTGAGGGGGTTGCTTTGCTGTCGTAGCATGAGAGGACGACTGCTCCGATGGTGTGAAAGGTTTAGAGAGGAACATCCACCCTGCTTTCTAAATTACTAGGCTAGGGTTTGTTCATTTTAATGTTTCTGTAATGGATTTCCAAAGGTATGAATGATTATTGTTTTGATTTACTCAGCATTTAAATGTGTCAAATCATTTTTTTTACCCTGACAATGGCAATCAAATCCAAGGGAGAAGTTAGCTGAAAGTCTGAAGCAATAAGCCACATGTGATCTAGAATATGACTAAATGCTCCTTGCCTTGGCTGGTGCCTGATGGTCAGGGGCCACAGTGATCAGGATATCAGGAGCTTCTATAGGTTCCTTATTTAGCTTGAAGGAAGGATACAGGCTGTCTCCCACTTACGATCAGATTCCATTCCGACAGACAAGTCGTACGTCAAAACGTATGTATGCCAGAATAGGATAATCACACTGACTTTTAGTTGTGAGAATGAGATGGCGAGGCAAGTATGGTCATGCTGCCATACAGCATAGTAGTTTCCTGCAGCAACTATCGTAGTGTGCCACACCAATTTATTATAGCACCACCCTAAATTAATTTTTACAGACATTTACTTATAAGTCGCAGAGGTTGTAAGTCGGAGACAGTCTGTATAAGGACACTGGCCTCCAACAGAGTTTACTGCATTGCCCTCAAATCTTCTACAGTTCTCTGAGAGCCACCCGCAGGTTAAAATTCCCAGCCAATGCTTCAATTCTGCGATACGCAATGACAGGCTTAATAGCTTAAGTTACTGACATGAAATATTAACATGTGTGTGGTAGAAACAAATTAGTATGACAGACAGAAGACCAAACTGTCTATGGAAATGCTGCACAGAAGTCTGACATTTTGATTTAGTCTTGCTTGCTGTTACAACAAACTCACCCAGTTCTATTTTCACAATGGACTATACTAGGAAATGGGACTGTTATGTTTCTGCACTGGGTGAGATGACTGGCTTCATTCCAAAGGTGTACTGCACCGTCTCTTATATGGTAGTAAGTTTATGTAGACATGTAGGCTTAATTCCAACTCCCTGGTGAGCAAAGCACGTCAGAGTGTGTGTGTATAATGGACGTCATTACCTGTTCCCCTGGAGATCCCTTAAATAGTTGGTTTTACTCGTTCTCCTGATTTAAGATAGGTAAAGCAGTTGCTTGTCATTGAGGGTCATGATGATACATGAGTGAGCACAGAAGTGGGCAAATTGCGTGCGAAAGCCCAAGGGACATCTGGTCCTCAGCATCGCCTGTTAACAATGAGCACAATGCAGCAATGTAGTTAATACAGAGCTGCGAATTAAAACGAGACCCCAGCTGTGATACATGAAGGAGTGATAACGCTAGCAAGGAAATGCCCGTGACAGACAAGCCCAGAGAAGGTGAGGGCGTCCTGGTCAGCACGATGTTACACTGTTGCTATGAGGACATCATGCATTTAACCAGATAGTATGCATTTAAACATGCACTCATATATATATATATATATATATATACACACACACACACACACACACACACACACACGTGCGCGCACACACACATGCACACACACACACACACACACACACTATATTGCCAAAAGTATTGGGACGTCTGCCTTTACACACACGCATGAACTTTAATGACATCCCATTCTTAATACATAGGCTTTAATATGGAATTGGTCCCCCCTTTGCAGCTATAACAGCTTCAACTCTTCTGGGAAGGCTTTCCACAAGGTTTAGGAGCGTGTTTATGGGAATTTTTGACCATTCTTCCAGGAGAGCATTTGTGAGGTCAGGCACTGATGGTGGACGGGAAGACCTGGCTCGCAGTCTCCGCTCTAATTCATCCCAAAGGTGTTGTATCGGGTTGAGGTCAGGCCTCCGTGCAGGCCAGTCAAGTTCCTCCACACCAAACTCACTCATCCATGTCTTTATAGACCTGATTTGCGCACTGGTGCGCAGTCATGTTAGAACAGGAAGGGGCTATCCCTAAACTGTTCCCACAAAGTTGGGAGCATGAAATTGCCCAAAATGGCTTTGTATGCTGAGGCATTAAGAGTTACTTTCACTGGAACTAAGGGGCCAGGCCCAACCCCTGAAAAACAACCCCACACCATAATCCCCCCTCCACCAAACTTTACACCTGGCACAATGCAGTTAGGCAAGTACCGCTCTACTGGCAACCGCCAAACCCTGACTCATCCATCAGATTGCCAGACAGAGAAGTGTAATTCGTCACTCCAGAGAACACGTCTCCACTGCTCTAGAGTCCAGTGGCGGTGTGCTTTACACCACTGCATCCAACACTTTGCATTGCACTTGGTGATGTAAGGCTTGGATGCAGCTGCTCGGACATGGAAACCCATTCCATGAAGCTCCCTACGCACTGTTCTTGAGCTAATCTGAAGGCCATGTGAAGTTTGGACGTCTGTAGCTATTGACTCTGTAGAAAGTTGGCGACTTCTGCACACTGTGCGCCTCAGCATGCGCTGTCCCCGCTCTGTGATTTTATATGGCCTACCACTTCGTGGCTGAGTTGCTGTTGTTCCCAATTGCTTCCACTATGTTATAATATCACTAACAGTTGACAGTGGAATATTTAGTAGCGTGGAAATTTCACGAATGGATTTATTGCACAGGTGGCACCCTATCACGGTACCACGCTGAATTCACTGAGCTCCTGAGGGCAACCCATTCTTTCATAAATGTTTGTAGATTTTATACACCTGTAGCCATGGAAGGGTTTGGAAAACCTGAATTCAATGATTTTGGGGGGTGTCCCAATACTTTTGGCAATACAGTGTGTGTGTGTGTATATATATATATATATACACACACACGCACACACACACACACACAGTGCTTAGATGTATTACAGTGTCCTTCTCTTTTCTCTGTATTCTAGATTATATATAGACATTTTTAGTTACTGTTTATCAATAGGTGAAATAAGTTAAAAACTTATGAAAACTGCAAAAAGCAACCTAAAGCTGAAAAAAGGCTTTTGGGTGAGGTATGGACCACGTTTTCACATGTTTTCTTCAGTGCCCGACTCTCAGCAGGAGACGTGTGAGGAGAGCTCAGCCACTCAAGTTCTCTTTGTTATGCTGTGACCTGATCTTCGTACGTCCATTTATAAGTTCCCAAACGCAGCAGGGTATACCTATGCTGCAGATTTTGTGGTATCATTTCAATGTTCTGTTGAAGGTTTTTCTGAACAGCCCCGTTTTGTGGACTGACTGGAATACTGCTGACTAACTCCCTGGCATCATGGTGACTGTTGCATCCACCATTTCCTTCTTTTTGATTGGCTGGATCTACTGCAGTCATTGTCTTAGTGGTATCCAGCCAATGGCATAGGAGAGAGTTTGATGCTGGGACTGGGGACACAACTTAATAATATAAAGGCAAAGGTCTATTTATAGGTGGTACTTGCTCCCCCGTCCCCCCGGTTCCAACGTGCCAGTATCCAGCGGTATATTTAGTTTATATTACAATGTACTCCTTTTCCGGTAGCCAGTAGATCTATGTAATAGTCTTCTCAATCAACAGTATGCAAAAGATCATCCAAACATGATGCTGTACGGGTTGTGTATGAAATTCGCAGGATAGTGGCTGTCCTGGCCTTCGCATGTGTACGAGGTTAAAAGGGCAGTACTGTGCAGAAAAGTGTGTGCCATGATCCACCCGTGACGACAGCAAAACGTAGAGGGGCTGATATTGCCACTCGCAGACACGTTGAAGGCTGCTGTCTGAGGAAGCGTAATACAGCCGCTGGGAAAATATTCACACTTAAGACGGGCGAGTCTAAGAATAGCATGTTTGCCAGAAGGCACGAGAGAAAGGCAGCAGCTTAATGGGAGTAAGTGCCAACACGAATACTGAACATAATGCCACCTGCAGTGTAAGGGTGGAGCTAAAAAATGCTGTCATTTTGAAACAATAGTCGTTTAAATTGACGGGCCAGTTTAATGTACGTGTAATTATAAAAAGGACTACAAAACTTAACTAAAGGTTACCTTAGCTAAAGGTTAATGCCAGATACCACAAAATGGCTTCAAATAAGATGAAATATCTATGGAGAGTTATGCTTTTGACATAGACCACTTTAGATTTGGCATTTGTTACTGAATTCATTATGTGAATTTTCTTATGCACAGACAGGTCATCTTACTTGACAGCTTGTTATTCAAAAAATATGAGACCTACAAGGATTTAAACAAGAAGGAAATGTATGCACATGATTAGTATAGGTCACTAAATGCCTTCAATGATTAATTGCACTTTGACTATTGATTTTGGTAACGCAATGTTTAATCTTTCAGCAGGTTTCATTTATGCTGTTTCTATTTCTCAGAAATACTATAGCAAAATGCTTGGAAGAAGTACTTTAGCAACAAACTTACAAATTTAAAGGAATTCAGCTCTGTCAAAATGTTAAATGTTTAAGGACATGCTTTTAGTAATATAGAAACACATTCATAAAGATGCATTCATAAAGCATTATAAACATGGCAATAAATATTTATCAAAAGTCATAACACATTATAACCATGTTTATTATGCCTTATGAGGCTCTCAACTATAATGCACTATAGATACCTTTATAACGCAGTACAAAGCATCCATAATGCTTATACCGACCATTATAATGCATTATGAAGGTATCTATAGTGCATTATAGATGAGGGCATTCATAATGCATAATAAACATGGTTATAATGTGTTATGCCTTTTGATAAATATTTATAGCCATGTATATAATACTTTATGAATGCATTATTTTTTATTATTCTTTATATATTTTATTATTATTTGTTATAAATGTTTATAAATGACTAAAAACATGACCTTAAGTGTTACCCAAATAATTTTGCAAAACAAATTTTTAGACTATATAATGTTTATTTGATGCAATTGGTTACAAAATGTATGCTAGCTAAGATAGTTAAAAGAAATATGGTGTTTTTATTATAACTTGCTAAATTATAATAAATATATTTAATTTACATTTATAATTGTATTATGTAGCATACTTTGCTAATCAACATAAAAAATGAAAATGAATAAAATATGAGAGATGTACTATGATCAGTTGATAAACAGACACACTTAGCAAGTCATATTCCAATAAAAAAAAGCGCAGTTTGTCACACCATTTTAACCGTGTGACGTAAAGCTGAGCTGAGCCTCATATCCAGGTTGTTCTTGGCAGTTGCTGGCAGTCTGTGAGTCTGCTTTCATTCCAGCACATTCCCCTGGTTTAATTGGCCCAATTATCAGTTCATTATCTGTACCATTTACGCTGGTCTGCTGCCCCAAAAATACAAGACAGGGAAGCATGTTTATTTCCCGAACGCGTGCCGAAACGGCGGTGGTCTTTAAATGTTATGTGTCTAATAACATCAGAAGCAGCGTAGATAATTGGGCAGTGGAGGAGGGAGACGGCAGTGTGTGGAAAGCCTGCAGACATCCGAGCTGCCGGGATGACGGGCGATTTAAACAGGTTTCAGCAAGCCAACTGCACACAGGCGACGTGCCTGAACTGCTCAGACTGGGGTCCCTCTCATATCTGACTGCACCAAAGCAAGGTGGACATGACATCAGAGACCATGATTCCACTCCATTCCTTATTCCGTCCACCTGCCTAAGGGCAAGTGAAATGCCACAGGCAGACTCATTTTTACGGAAGATCCAATGCAAGTCAATGCAACTACAACAAGACAGACAAACTGTTTTTTTTCCATCTGCAATCAGATGTCTTTTTATCGTTACATCATCCATATACCTTCCATTGATACATGCATTACATTTAGCAGATGCTTTTAGCCATTAGCGGCATACATTTTTTGAGAAAACAGGGCCCCTGGAGCAGTTGGGGGTTAGGGGCTTTAAAGAGGGGCCTGACAGTGAAATCACTCTGCTGACCCTGGGATTTGAATGTGACCAGCAATCTTCTGGTCACAGGCACAGAGGCCTAACCCACTAAGCCACACAGCAACCCCACTGCATTTGTGATTTTCATCATATGCCACTATTGTAATATATAACACTAAACTGCAGAAGCCCTCATCTGATAAAGGCGGCAAAAGCCAGCCAACCTGCTCACCTGATAGTCGAGATTTCCCGCATAAAGATTGTGAGGTGCTCCTGAAAAATACTAGCATGGTATTTAAACTATATGTAATTTTAATGATATCAAATGCCCATAAACAAGTTTTTTTTAAGGCTTTTAGTTTCGGATTCGTCGTGTTTTAAAATCAAAGTAAAAGTACATAAAAGATAAATAGACATAATACAGTCGAGAAAACAATTCTTTAAAAATTTATATAAATAGACTTCTGATGTCCTCTTGGATCCATACAAGATTAGAAATCTTCAATATTTGTGCAGGAGAATCTACTTTTTTTGTCTGAGTGTAAAAATAGACTTTCATTATTGCTCTGCTTGACGAAATTAATCTTTTCAGGTGCACAGAGAGGTAACGGGAGGGGGATTCCTGCACACTCTGGACTGAGCAAACAGTCCTCGGCTTTCTTGCGGCTGTTCACTTCTTATGCGAGTGAAAAGCAAACAGATGCTTGCAATAACTCAGCTTGCAGGTAAGTGGCTAGATCATGGACAAAGAGCTCAGTGAAAGCAAACGATGGACCTCCATGTCACAGAGGATCCATATCCACACAACACCAACAATCTGCCCAGAAAAACTCCAAGTCTTTGTTAACAATTAGGTCAAATACCAAACCTACCATGATTTGGTTGAATATTCGACTGCGTTTGAAGGTACATACCAGCTTAAGTTTGGTGTAGAATAAGGAAGGTGAGACTGACAAACGCAATGTTAGTGATAGTTAAGGTGGGATTGGTAAAAGCTTCATGTACTGACTGAGAATCATTTTTGACCAGAAAATCTGAATAACTAGACAGTGAAAACATGACAAGCTGGATGGTAATGATTTCAAAGTCAGCTCAGACACCATCATTCATTCATTGACTATTGCAATTTGTAACTTAAGCTTTACCTCTTCTAAGTGATAGATTTATAAAAAATGTTGACATTTCCACTGGCTGGCGGCACACGTTTTTTTCCCCTTTCTCCAACTTCTGACAGGTAACAGAGGGGAACTGGCTGTATTTACCACAATCTTAATAAGGCTCTACTTATAACTGCCTTGCAGCAGCTATGGCGGAGCACTGATTAATCGACGATCGCTGAGAGGGCGGTCACTCGAGTCTGGAAGAGTTCTCTGGGCATTATTCACAGACTTCTTAATTAGTCTGTAAGCGCTTGTGAAGGCCAGGGCACATGCTGGGACCACCTCCGAATAGCCAGAAATTTACAGCCAGGGTTATTTTCCCGTTGACGTGATCGGAGTCGCCAGCGCGCCAGTCGCTAAAAGACCAGCAGGGTGTATACTAATCTGAATGCAGACGAGGGTTTGGGGTGCAAGCTTGTGCCAGCGATGGTCGGACTCCTGGAGCAGTCCACAGAGTACGGGCAGCAGCTTTCAGGCTCCAACAATGGCGTGACCTTCAGTACAATGTCTGAGCTCAGTTATAAAAGGGAAGTCTGCCATGTAGGATTTGTGCTGGTCGTTCAAGCCGGGAGGAATCTCGAAAATGGCTAGAAGAATATTAGGTACAAGTGAGAAGACGTGGAACGAGTAATGAGCTTTTTCACATTATTCAGTCCATTCATCACTTACAGCGATGAAGCTCATGGCAGAAGGGCAGGGATGGCCTCACATAAGCAGAAAGACAGCTGCAATGCATTTAATGCATTTTATGCATCCAGCATTTAAGTGCATATGGCTGTATATGATACTGTATTCCTGGTTAAACCATTTTTTAGGGGCTCAATGTTGGACAAGACACAATATAAAAATATATGTTATGGAACTGAACTGAGCTTCAGTTGAATATTTTTAGAGATGGGCTGGACCCTAACCCTGATAAGTGTTGAACCACCCGCTCCCCGACTGCCACTTGGAGTGATATCCTGATGCATCTCTTCAATAATTACAGCGTGTTTCTTTAATGATGGCTGATGAGAGCCATCATCAAAGGTTTTACAAGCTTATTCAGGTTTTCCTGGCAGCATGTATATCTTCTACGTGTCCATTACTTTGTCTTTTTTAAAATTTAAATCACAGAAATGCATTTTAATAATGTGCTCCAGCAAAGCAATTTTCCTTTTGAAGTTTTTTTAAAATAAAACGAGCAGGAGTTGAGTGAGACTTTTGTGTACCGAATGCATAAAAGGTAGTCGTATGCTGCAAGAAAGCAATTGGAATGACTATTGAAATACCTATGTGCATGTGTAAAGTGAAAAGAGTTTAAAGTGTTGGTCTTTTACTAAGACAGATTTAATCTAAGTTCAGTTTATTAAAAAAATTGTCATAATCACAAGACCAAATCAAAAACAGAGCTAATCTTTAGTGGGAGGTCAGAGGTCTTGTTATATTTATATATTTATTATACAAGGGTTCTGAAATATTATAAAAACAGGTTTTGTTGTCTGAAAAAGCCATAACCTTCCTAACACTAACCCTAGCTACAGATTGCTAACCCTAATTTAGGAACTTAGGGTGACAGAACAGGCCTTTGGAAATTATTAATTATGCTATTAAGTCAAGATAAACAGTGGTTTCCCAGTATAGAGGTTTTGATATCTGAAACAAGCATAACCTTTCTATCCCTAACCTTAGCTTCAGTCGACTAAGTCTAATTTGGGGACACAGGGTTACAGAGCAGGCCACTGCAAAGTATGAAATATGCTATTAAATCGAGTTACCCTGTGGTTTCCCGTTACACGGGGCCCTGTTAATTCATAAAAACACATTTTGATGTCTGAAAAACCCAAATATTTTCTAATGCTAACTCTAGCTTCAGTTTGCTAACCTTAATTTGGGGACTTAGCATGACAGAACAGGCAGTTGGGTAGTATGAAAAATGCTATCAAACTGACCTAAACTGTCGTTTCCAATCATACAGTGGCTTTGAACAATCATAAAAACACATTTTTATGTCTGAAAAACCCATAGATTTTCTAACCCTAACTCTAGCTTCAGTTAGCTAACCCAAATTTAGGGACTTAGGGTGACAGAACAGGCCGTTGGAAAGTGTGAAATCTGGCGTTAAATCTAATTAACCAATGCTTTCCTGTTATAGGGGGGCGCTGAACTATCAACACGTTTTTAAAAACAGGTTTTTATGTCTGAAACAGCCATAGCCTTTCTAACCCTAACCCTAGCTTCATTTGCCTAACCCTAATGTAGGGACTTAGAGTGACAGAACAGGCTGTTCGAAAGTAGGAAATATGTTATTAATACATTTTGCAGCTGAACTCATTCATCTTTCAAGCCCCATGTAAACTGCTCAAAGAATCCCCTCTCCGTCCCTTTTCCTTTTAACCCGTTTATGATGAGAACTGCACAACTCAACAAGCGCAAACCTTCCAGCACACCCTAACTTAAACACAAATACCGACCAATTACTCACCCAGTATTCATTAGGTAAGACTCTATCTGAATACTGCGTAGTGAATTTCATGAAACGTATTATGACTGAACCATTTCCTCCTACTCTGAGATATATTTTAAAATAATTGCTTTGATATACATTTTTAGAATAGTGCTCAATCTATTGCTCTTTTAGTACTTAATGTTATATCTAGTGCGTGTGATATCCCTGTATCTCTGTACACTCCATCCAGGCTGAAGTGCTTTTATGATGATGGTGCGATGATGTTGAAACATGACTTAAGTGTTTTTTGGTTTGTCGACTTGTGTGTAATTTTCATGTAATGTTCTGTGAATACTCCAGATATGTGAGTAATGCTATCTCACTCTCTTCCGTACAACGTTAAATGAGCCAGGTAAATTTCTGGCCTCGCACCAAGGGGCTAACCTAACATATTGTTGGCATATGTCTCCTTTGGAAGTGTCAGCGTGTTTCTAAATGCATGGGTGTAATAGCATGTGCTTAAACAAGTTTGAAGTCCGTGGAGTTTGGAATGGTTCAGTTAGTGCACCTTGGACACTACCTATCTTACCTGCATGAATAGATTGGGAATCACTCATATTCCCCCCCCCCTCCCGCACGGAACCTGTGTGTTAGAACTTGCTGTTGGTAATCTGAAGGTCGCCAGGTCAAATCCCATGGCTGGCAGAGTGATAACCTCATTGTTGGGCCTCTCCAATAAATACATATAAATTCTCTCTAATAAATACATATAAAGGTAGCTTAGTACGTCAGGCTGTAGAGTACAAGATACACACCATCAAAGTTTGTTGCTTAAGTCAAGCTGAGATGTTGCATCAGCCTTATAAGTTTTCTGATTGACTGCATTAGTAGACTGACATCATGGCACGTGGCTGTGTGAGCAGGGAGATAATTGGAAGAGTGTATGAGACACAGCGAGTCCTCAGGTTCAGACGCCCAAGGTGCCATGTCAGAGATTCAACTTCTGTAATCACGGGTAGACTTGTACCGTAATCACATGTGACCTACACAAACAGAATAACTAGTAGTCTTATTGCATGCATCCTGTTCAGTCCAGCATAAGCCTAATATTTGGTGTTCCTTTTAATTTAAAATAATTAATTGACAGGGGCAAAAAATAAAAAAAATCAGGATTAATAGGATGATGTTCGGGGGACATCACTTCCATTCTGTGTCCAGAAGGGTGTGTTAGCTTTAGCCATCACTGTGCCACTGCAGTATGTCATCGCTGGGGCCTGTGGTTTGCCGTGTTGCACCCAGTGACAGGCGCATGAGGCTGCATTCCAAAATCGAAACTCACACCCCCACACACCGACAGCCCAGGGCCCATAATTATTGCCTTGCCACGTCCCCCCTGCACTTCCCCTGGCAGAAGAACTGACACACAATTGATGGGGCTGTCTTCCAAGCAGCCATCACCACTCTGGCCACGGAAACAGACACCGGCTTACATATAATGAGCTGCAGCTCCAACTCTGGACCTGCTGGAATGGTAGTAGTCGTTTTGGGGAGGGTGAGCTGTCAGACAGTGCCATGGCCTTATGTACTGCGTTCTCAGGTAAAGGCACACGCCGCATCTGGATTAATGCTCACAAGTGACGGGGTCCCAGATTTGGTGGTGCAATCACTGGGAGGTGAAAAAACATGAGCAACATAAAACAATGATATTCCAATTAAAAAGGGGTGGGAGGTAAATTTGCTGTGATCTTTGAAACAATCCATCAGAGCATCAAAATGCCTAGAATGGCTGGAAGCTGGCGAGAAGGCAAAGAGGAGCCATACTTTGAGGAAGGGACTCTCCTTTGGCAGGTACTAAGAGTGTGGCGACCAGACGTGTGCACAGGGGCAGGGCCACAGGGGCACTGGCCCCAGCTGATTGGCTCTCCGAGTGCCCCCTCCCCTGTCACTTACCTGTGCAAAACATATCATTGGCTAATAATAAGGCTGACCATTCTGTAACAATTATGGCTCATTTATGCGGCTTACCTTAAAAAGTGCTAGAATCTCCCGGTTTATACCTGACAGCTACACATCCATAGAGAAAGTGTAGCGTGTGGTCTGAAGGCAGGAATGTTGAATGCACTTCATAAACCTCCCAGCGCCTTGAACTGGGCGGATGTGAGAGACCCCCCCTGCCCGCCTTCGAGTGGGCATGCAATTTTGAACTGAAGTGTGCTTTTTTCTACCACTCGACTCCATAAAGCTCATTCAGAATCCTGTCTGGACACGCATACATGCACATGCATGCACTTTTTGGACATGCATATGCACACATACACGCTTGTGCACACATGCGCAGTGAAGCTCTGTTTTAAATACTTAAGACAATAAAACAAAGACCAGACTGGATTCTTACCTTCAGTTTCTCAAAATGCCTTTCAGGACGGTTTAATATGTGAGACTGCTCTTGTCGAGGCAAGCGCCCAGATCTGTATGACAGAACTGTATGAGCTTTCGTGTCGCTCGTTATGGCGGAAGCAGCTGGACTCTCTTTGAACGGCGATGTGCCATCAGTCTCCCTGACGAAAGCAGACCTTATTCCCGCCCCCCTTGTTGCTGAGAATTAATTAATTGAGATGCAGGGAGATGCAATCTGAGATGCCTGCGTGTGTGTTGGTGTGTTTGTGTGTGCGTGTGTTGAATAGAGTAAGACTCACATGTTGTGTTCTAGCCAAATATCTGTCACGTTTTGTTACGGGTCCTTGGTTGAAAATTCCGTTTGCTGCAATGAGGCAGGAAATGAAAAACTGAAACAGAATTCTTCCATTTTCTCCAGTACTATTGGGTGAATTAAAATCCACTTTAACTAAAACAGGAATGTCCACGGGGATCAAACCAGAAAGGCCGTTCTCTGGCGGACAGAAATCTCGAAGCAGCGTTAAACAGAGCTGTCTAATGAAGTTGTAAAAACTGCTCAAACATCGTTACAAATTCACGAGGGAAAGCTGTCAGGCGCATATTGTCACGCGTATCAGAAGTGCTCAAAGTCCAGAGAAATATACGTCTCAGGATAGCAAACGGGTTGGTTGGCACAAGACCAGCGTTTGAGATTAATGCTGCCCAGGAAGAGGTGGGAAAATCACGCCAGCTGTGCGCGAATGCCCCAGAGTGGCGTCTGCGTCATGGAAGGCAGACTGCTGCAGAGATCGTCTGCTGGCGCGGGGGAAGGGGGTAATTGGTGTGCAGCATATGTGTGCTAATTGAACCGATGCACCTGAATGAGTTTGTGCTAGGTGATGCTGCCTGCTTCCATTCTGCCTGGGAGTGGGGGGGTGAGGAGGAAGCAGACCCACCCCCGGTTTGAGCAGTGACCAAGTGTATCACCCCAGCCGTATGGGTTACCTTCACACCAACCACACATATGCGCCTGACACCCAACCCACCAGTCACCTTCTTCCTGCCAGCTTGGCTCCTCCCCTTACCAGTGCTTCCTCACCTTTCCAGGTCAAACGAACAGAGCTGGCCATATCCATTTACTTAACAAGGGGGTGAGAAGCCCAGATGCAGGTCTCCCCTTGTAATCGACCCCTCCTTGCTTTCCGACAGACGGTATTCAGTAGAGCAGATGATCCGATGGATCCCAACTCACCGCCAACAGATATGACATGTGAAAAATCCAATAAACACGCTCGTCATAATTGCCACCTTAACCGACAACAAACAATGCTGGTCCTTCTTAACCAACAGAAACGCACTAGTGAACCAGAGGCACACAGCATGATTAATTTATTATATAAACTCAGTCGGCTGCCACTGAGTGAAGTATCATTTATGTAATTGGTAAATTACAGCCCATTTACTCTAAATGCTTCACATCTCAATGAGAATAAGAGACACAGCACTGTAGGAGGGACCCCCCCCCCCCCCAAAAAAAACCAACTGCAGTTAGCACACATGCATTAATGCGCATTTTAATTGCATTTAATTGCACTTTAGTACCTATGCAATTTTCCAAAGCTGCTTAAATTGTAGGTTTACCCAATTTACTCATTCAGAGAAAATAGCGTAAATGAGTCTTTAAATAATCTCATGTGGCAATATAGTGAAGTGCAATTTAGTCATAGTGCAGTGATTTTATCCATGAATGAACACCACACACGGGGTCCGATTAAACGGTTTTTAGCGTTTCCAGGTTCTTCCTGTGATGCTGACCTCCTTTATTCGAAACTGTAAATTCAGATTTCTTGTTTGTAATAGACAGGGTAAAAGAAGTACACATGTATAATATATCGTTGGAGTATGAGACATCAACATTTTCAAAATATACTGTATAAGAATAATGTAGCAGAAATCTAACAGCTACAATTTTAATGTTAGCTGTAACTAAAAAAAACAGCTGGCGCAGAATTTTGAAATACGTTATTAGGTCAGCATATCCGATTCGCTTGTTCTTTGAACACGAGCTCATGCTGCAGACACCGCTGTGATGCAGTTCACAGTGGTTGCTCACAGGTCTTGGTTATTGATTCCCTCGTTGCTTTATTTATCAGCCATCTGCTGAAGAACACACTGGAACAATGGGCTGCCCAGTCTGCACAATGCTGGTCTTTTCAGAGGCAGGTGTTCGGTTTTTGTTGACATCGCCATTGATAAGGATTTAAGCATTTTAGCTGGCGCTCTACTGGGCTTTTAAGAACAATTAACGAATTTCGAGTCGCTATTTAAAACCAACTCTGAATATGGAAAATATATAAAGGAGGGTTTTGTTGCTCAGGATGTGCTGCACTTGCACTGTGCTCATTTTTAGATATACCTGCAACCTGTTCAGATCTCGCCGAATTTTATTTACATATGCATTTATTTAGAAAGGTTGGCATATGTTAATTCAAAATGAATACGAGTTCACGTCACTATAAAGATTCATGGGTTATTTATTCTCATTACCATTTAGAAAATAATTAATATCCATCTATCCATCTTCCAACTGTTTATCCAGTCTGGGTTTGAACAGGGGGCCTGGAGCCCATCCCAGGCAGGACAGGGCATGACACAGGGGAACTCCCTGGGCAGGATAATACTACAACTAACAACAACAACAACAACAACAATAATAATGGTTTATATATAGTGCCTTTCTCACACTCAAGGACACTGTACAATTCGTGCAGTCCAACACAAAGAAATGAGTGTTAGTTCACTGTAGTAAATTATTAATATTATTAATTTTCCATTAAAGTCTGTGTTCTGTGTTGCTGTTTAGATTCTGTTTCAGGTTTTCTATCTTCTCCTTTGTCAATTATTGAAATAGTTTTGTTGGTATTATACTGGATTGTATTCCAGTAATAATTTGCTAAAACAGAAATTTAAAGTTTTTCCAAAACAGGTTTTGGACCTTTTTTTCTGTATTTTGATTACATCTGGAATGTTCCACCAAACCTTTTGCAACAACATCATCCAGTAAAACTGTGTTATACCAAATTAAATTTGACTAATTCATTGACTTTGTTACAACAGTCTTCCATCTGATGGCAACAAAACTGACAGTAAACTCCCATTGCTCTCCTCTGGTACATCGAATATGCCAATGAGGATCTGGATCATGACCCATCATCTACATATAGATATTGACACGTTGGTCCCCCTCTGTATCTCCATCCACAAACACAAACACTACAAGAATACAGTCATAGGCTGCTCCAGATGCCTCTCTGTGTAGCCACAATGCACTTCAGTCAACAGTAAGTTAAAAAGCTACTGTTGTAGCAGGATTAGCATGACAGACGGCCACCAGTCTCACACAATCCGTAAAGGCTGTCACACCTGTGACCAATTAATGCCAGTTTTAGTGGAATGTGACTGATTTAAGGAACCAAAAGGTACGAATGTAAGAGATTGAGAAAAGAGAGCAAGGACTGGATTCATTGCCTTTGATCTTAGACTGAAAGTCTTGCTGTTTGCAATGCAAAACAGTGTTTTTCTGGTTATGTTTGCCTGTTCAGTATTCTACCTGACGAGCCAGTGTTATGAAACCCATGTTTCCTATCTTTGTTATTGACTTATAAAATAAAAACCTAATGACAGCTTTTAGATTCTGGACCCTGCAAGAGCCTTGATACACATTTGGTTGCCAAGGATGGCCATATAAATACACATGTCAATAAAACAATTTCAAAATCTGAAAGTGTACTGAGAAAATGAAACATCCTGCTGGCAATAAATGACTCACCCAGTGCAACCAAACACAGTTGTTCACCAAACACCTTGACACCTGGAACCAAACAGCACACCTTCCTTTTCTTTGGGCTTCCTATAATGACTGAGAATCAGTCTTTAGAACCTACAGTGGGTGGGATTGTGCTTTATTTTAGGCACTGACTGGTTTAACCCACCTCCCAGTGGCTACTATACTGAGCAAATTTCTATAAGACAGTGCACAGTAATCTCACCCTCTGCAGGTTCTGGAGCTTCAAAATCTAATTTCTAACTTTCTTCCATAACATCTTCCAGGGCTGCTATTAACCAGAAGCTTCTTCCAGGAAGTGCAAGGCATAAAACACAAAACAAGGTACAGGATACTGAGTGTCAGTCCATCGGGGGCACACGCTCATGCACACGATCGAAGAATACAGGCAGTTTATGGCCATCAATTCATGCAAGTACATATTTGGATGGTGGGACGAAACCAGAGCAGGAGAACATACAAACACGGGGAGAAAATGCTGACAACTCCACTCGGAGCTGGTGTGTGTTGCTTTAACAGAAATAGACCCGTTAAGCTGGTGAATCATGTGGCAACATAAGGCTATGGGCCACGTTCTTTAAACAAACACCAGACAGCGGAAGAAAGACGTAATGCAAAGGTATCCATTTCAGACTTTATGGCTGGTGCTAAGAAATCAATATCTCCAGTTCCTCGGGGTGGGGGGGCCCATGGGACACCCTTAAGTACAGCTGTGAATGCTCCCCTTCCCGGGTGTCGTGTCCTTGACTAACATCCTTGCCTTTGCTGCTGCTGGGACAATAAGTGGTTTCCCTTTGTGAGAACCGGAGAAATTTGATTTCTCACCTAACCCCCTACGCTGCACCCAGCGAAAGAGCTCACAGTAACGTTATTACACGATCAGAAATGTCTCAGCCAGCATCGAGCACAGGGGTCATTGAAAGGCCACTTTTCAGGAGACTTGGCTAAGGGGATTTGGTGAAGTCTGCCAGCTAACAGTCGCGTTGTCTGTTTGTTTATGTCTGCTTTTCAGAAATTTTACGAGGTATCTGTCCTTGTAAGAGTTAGCGTTCAGTGTTCAGGTTTTATCCACCCATTTAGTCACCCTGGGCATTTTTCTCTTAATTCTCTCTGGAAGCTCTACCAAAAACAATATCACAATTAGTATAATTGGAATATTGTTTTTCTCAGGGGAGCTGGGCAGTAGTTTTATTTTTTTCTGCTGCTCTGTTAAACACTGCCTCTCGTTAGATAAGAAGCAGCCCTCTGCGGTGATACCAGCTCATCTTCCTGCAATCAGCAAATTGCACTTTCAGCTTGACCACCTGTTACCAGCTCTAGCAGCTGAGGGCCTTAAGTGCTTCACTTATTTTACTCCCAGATAGAGTTGAGTGGATTGGAGGTCATGGTTGCTCTTCTCCATTGCAGCAGGCGCTTGGTGGGGGAGACATTATTCCCATGACCCAGGATCAGTTTCAGCACTTAGCCTGTAATTGTTAGGGATAGGACTCGAGCACTGCCATCTGATTCAAAATCAGCTGAGAGCAGAACATGCTGTACTCTACACCACAGGTGGAAGTGAGAGTCTCACGCGAAGAGCTGCATGAATTACACTAGTTCCAGTATCAGCACATCCAGCATATCTTTCCAGATCTCTCTACAAGAATTTCTAGGGCGAAAACCTGTCTTTTCTTCACTAAATCTAAATCAATGTTAATAAATGCTGAAAATATGAATCCATTGAGGGAGGCCAAACTACACAGCATTGAACTTTACATGTAATTTGATTTACTCATCGAATAAGTATTGCTAGAAGTAAAAGGCAAGTGAAGAGGGGAAAAGCCAGTATTCCTAAACAGGATATTGTATTTTATTCTGAAACATATTTTCTTAATGGTTACGGTTAACTCACACCTCAAATCTGCTCGTCACTTTTTATTAAATGGCTGAAGGATCACTAAGGCCAACACAATGCTAACCTTGTTAGAGGTGGATTCCACAGTGCTGCACTCTCTAAGAGCCTCTGTGCTTACATTATAACCTGAATTCTTGAGTAATTGCTCAAAAATTCCAGAAGTGACAGTAAGCACAGTTAAATCTTGGGAGGTGCTGACATTATGGTGTTGTATGGTGAAATGTGTGTATGACATGTGGGGCAGGGGCACAGGGACTCCCAGTCAAGTGACAAGTGACCTCTTATCCAGTCAGATTCAAGCCTTTATCATTTAATCCTTTTCCTCTTTTACTCATAGACCAGAGACTGCTTCTGGCTATAGCCCTAAGACTTGAGCGCTGTGTTTATGTCCCCAAACAGTTATTTTTCTCTTTAGTGCTTCACCCACTTTGTAACAAAAATAAAGTTTCTTCCACCTGCCTTTTGCCTGTCACAGGGATCTATTCACTAGCTGATAACAGGAAATCTTACCCAACTATGTTAACTCTCTCTGCAGAAATGCATCCCCATACCAGTCTTGTAAATATCTCTGCAGGTAAACTGATGATCTTCATTGACCTCAGGTGGGGCTTTGATCTACATGTCACTTGTGGTGCTGAGGTTGTTGAAACTTATCAATATTATTGAGTTCAGACAGGAGAACTGGTCAACGGGGTCCCCAGGCAGCATCTGAAGACATGCACTGCAGGGCAGACACCCAAGGATGCACACAAAGGGAAACGTGACAATAGGCATGACAACCAAGAGGTTACCATGTAAGCAGTATGGCAACCACCACCTATGAATGTATGTGGATAGTATTACTCTGTTTCAAAATTGTCATAGTTACTCATCTTGATTTCTATGGAAAAAGTACAGCAGTCTTCTCAATTATGGTGAGTTCATAATTCAATATATTACAAAAACAAAATATATTACCAGATCTATCTATCTATCTATCTATCTATCTATCTATTTTCCAAAACTGCTTATTCCATTCAGGGTCACACTGAGCTAGGCTGTCCCAGAAGGCAGGATACACCGTACATGGGGTGTTAGTTATTTATAACCATGCCTGAATTCATATATGTTTCATAACTCCTTATCCCCACAAGCATAGGGACACACTGGATGGGATGCCCGTCCCTCACAGGACAAGCACAGACAATTGTACATTATGGGAAATACACAGGTACCGATTCACCTAAATAGAGGAGGGAACCAGAGTTCACATAGGAAACTCTCAGAAACAGAGGGAGAAACACAGCCCACGCTCACAGAGCAAGAGGTAGCAATCTGGCCTCCAGCCCAGCGAGGTTACAATGCTACCCACTGAGCCACCATGCTGGCTAGCATTTCCATACCAGTTTCTTAAATTATGATTTTAACTGTGCCAAATGATTTATGCTGAGACAAAAAGATGAACTGAAAAGTGCCTCAGTGAGGCTAAAGTGCCGGTGTGTGAACACACTGTGATGGAAAGGCAGTTTAATCACAAAACTCGTTGCATCTGGCTGACATGAGTTTACCTTGGTGGTGAATCTGATACTTGTGCTATATTAATCCCTAATTTTCACATGCCATGTTTCCCTGCTCTCTAATGGCTAAATACCCCAAAAGTGTTATCTGCTACAGCGGACTGACTGCAAAATTCACGTTGAAATCCTCCTCTTTTTGGCATCCTGCAATCACAGATGCAAGATCAGTAGAACTGAGAAGAAGGACAAAATATTACCACAAAAATTGGGGGCTTTGTTTGCCCAGTTGACCTAATTTATTACAATCAAACGAGTATGCCGAATAATACTATAGTAAAATTAATAATAGATATTCTACAATCCTATGAGGAATTATCGGAGAAAAATCATCTATTTGGGTTAAATATCTTCAGTTTCAATACTTCAGGATTATTATGATTTTGTTGACCTGAAAAGCACGATTTGTTCATTTAAATGTTAATAATAATAAATTTTAATCAAGAAATTTTAATTTCCCAATATGCTATAAGATATTAAGGGACTGAATGATTCACTGGAGTTCAGTATTTTAAATGGTTTATTCATAATATATAAATTTTCATTATCACATACATATGACATAGGCATATACTCTATTTGTAATCATGGCCATAACTGTAGTTTTTTTAAAAAGGATCTTGTTATAAGAACATAATATAAACAATAAGCCTAAACAGTAACAGCAAGACTGAAATGAAAACCAAGCAAAGTTCATCAGAACAAAGGTTAATAACACAACGATGTCAGACAGATATCTTACTGAAACACTGAGTAACCTCACTGGCCTGGCAACACCAGTTGAAGTTTCTTTGCTGTTGTACTTGACAACTACTTACAAATGCATATGCATTTCAAATGAGATCAACTTGTTCCTCATCTTGGGCAACTCAATTCTGGAAATTCACTTGCAATATTCACTTGCAAAATAAGCATTAAAAATAAACCCGAGATAAACCAAATGTCAATGAATTTCCAGTTCACCATACTCTTGATTTGACTTCTCGAACGCTTACCTACTTGAAGAGTCAAATATGACTAGCAACTTTCCTCTGTTTTCAAATAAACTTGAAATAATGCATAGCATCCCACAAATCATATCCCAATTACAGTAAGATGCAGGTATCAAGATATACATACACACAGGGCCGTAGTCAGGATTTTTTAAATACCGACGTCAAAAGTGTTAGCCCATCCGAGGTGTGCCCTGTAATGGATCATGGTTGGAGTTGCAAAAAAATACTGAAGGCTTGACCTCAGTGTCCTCAGTGGTACGGGCATGCACGCATAGATAGTCTATGGTAATGTAATATGTCAGGCCAAAGATCATTATATTCTAGTCATCACATAACACCTGAAAAAAAGCTATTTTTGGAAAAGAAAAAAAAACATCATATATTCCCTTTTCAATTTATCAACTTAAAACTTTAGGGATGTTTACAGATGCTCTGAAAAAAATTCAATCTGTTGTTGCTAAGCAAGTAAATCTGCTAAATTTAATTTGTGTGCCTAAACCCTTTTAGAATCTATCTACAGCTGTGTATAATTAATAACCAAAATAAGCTCAATTTTGTTATTTGATTTAGAAATTGAGTTATTCAATTACCAATTATGGTACTTAAGTAAACAGCAATTCTTCGCATGTATTAGTCTTCTGCTCCTATAATGTTTGTATCTATAGCATAATATTTTATAAACATTTACAGTATATCTTCATTAGAGGAGGCTGATCCATAGAGGTAGATGAGACAGTACAGATGTCATTTGAAGTGTAATAAATGGAAAAAAACCCACCGTTTTCAATAGATTCTACAATACATCGGCTGTAAAGTCTCACAGTAATAGCTTCCATACAGCAGAAAATTCGCATCGAATTTAGTTACCGATTTTCTACAGCCTTCACTTTGCAGATGAAGGGGGCAATACTTAGCATGTAGCATCAGCGCTTAAATACAAGAATTTGTCATAGAAATTTTTAATTGTACTTTAAAAATACAGTTTTTTGTGTGTTCCAAACTGCTTAGCCCACACAACATGTAATGTCACAGAAATGTCAATGGCTATTTGGGCATTTTTTGTGCATGCAACACAATATGAATTCAACAACAGAAATGAATATCCTTGTTTTTAAATGATTCATTTTCATATAGGTCTACCCTATGGATGCAGTGGGAATCAGCCCCTTTAGGTCTTCTTGTCCGTCTGACTTCTCTAATGCTACAGCTTATCTGAAAGGCAGAGTACCAACAATCACGATCGCATATAATACAAATTCTGTATTTGAATATTTAAGGTCATGAGGCAGTTGTTTATTCATCTGCCATTGCTGCCAAGTGTCTTTGCAATAACGGGTCTGAATAATCTGCTTCTGCAACAGATGTAATGTTGGAATATGAGGTATAATGTGATTTTCCTCCATTGGCAGTTTTTTCTTATTGACAATGCACACATTAGGCCTACATATATTCCGATACGGTTTTCGGTGCCGTAATTTTGGCAGTATCCTGTTAGCTAAGAAACTGTAAACATCTCTGCTGCCCAAATTTATATGGCACTTAGATCATTTTCTAATATCCAGTTTAGGAGATTTTCAGGGTGGAAAAGAAATAATTCAAAATTCAAGGTGATCCCAGATGATGCATGATTGAAGCAAATACTATGGTTTATTAAACAGCAGTTTGGTTAAACACAGCATAGTAGTCAGACATCATTCTAACAGATAGGACAAAAGAGCAAATAATATGACCAGATAAAAAATTACCCATTATCCTTAAGCGAATTTACCTAGTCATACCCAAATACCAAGGCTTCAACTGATATTTATGATCTTCGCACAAAGTGTATAGTTACTGTTTAGTATATATTTATCGCAAAGAATGCAATGGAAAGTGTAATATTGGGCTTTAACGACCTACGCATGAAAGCTACAGTTATTAAAATCTACAGTTTGAGCTTAATGAAAAACAAGACCTTGGCTGTCAGCAGTGGGACTTCTCACCTTGGGATCTGAATTAATATAAATGTAAAAAATAAAAAGGAAAACAATCAGTAAAATGCATATTAACGAAATACATAAAGATTTTCATTCTTCATTTTTTGGTAAGGTTGAAACGTGTATAGTGTGAATGCTGATGTCAGGCTCATATGCCTGACTGCAAAGGAGGCTTGTTTACATGCTGGTGCTTGTTGGAGACCTTCTGTAAACAGTCCTGTCCTGATTGATGAGTTCTCTTACAGGAAAAGGTCTCCATGGATGGAGTGGGGGGGAGCAGATAAACATGGCTACATGCAGGATCTTGAAAGCGTTCGTTAGGATGCCTTTAGTTGTATGACTGAGGAGAACCCAATCTGCTTACGTATTGTTTTGTTTCTAGACCAGTCACATTGATGGCTCAAGTTAAGAGGGACGTCCTCGATCCCAGCTGACGTTTCTGTCGACGGGCATTCAGCCAAGAAACCCAGGAAGCCGACTCTTTGGAGAGGCATGTTTCGACATCTAGGACGAGTGCCAGCAGTCAGTGATAAGCTAATGTTTTAGACCAAGAATAAAAGATGCGAGGAAACTTGAGAGAAAGAGAGAGAGACAGAGAAGGATGACAGGAAGAGGGATGCTGAGAGCTTGCCAGAGCAGCTGCTAAGCACGCACTGGAAGAGAACACCCCTAGTACTGCTCATGCAAGCTCTTACTGTCCCTCCTCATTGCGGCCTCATGTAAAGCGTCAGCCCTGCTAATTGCTCTGATGCTCGCGTGGCGGGGGAAGGATAAGACCCGAGAGAACAGCAGACCATGAACATGGTTTACGGAGATGAGGTGTCACCTGGAAAAGTTCATGGAGGGCACGGCTGTGGGTCCTCACACACCAGGGTTACTTACCTGGTCCCTGTCCCATCTGCAACCACGTATATAGGAAACCAAATCTTGCATGACCCTACTCTTTGCATCAAGGGAAGTCACCATTTGCCCGTGACATGAAATCCGGTGCCAAAGTGATTCTAGGAAGTTAATCATGGCCTCAAACTGTACAGCCCTCACCATGGTAACACTATAAGTAAGCTTAGTAACTGAGTTGATACTCAAGTACAGATCATGAACAAATATATTAATTGCATGAGTGTACATGTACTGTTATGATTGATTAATGATGAAAAAAGCCTGGGATCAGAACATAAGTAACCATTGGTTTCTGGTTAATTAATACATTAAGTAAGAGTGTACTACCACAGTATCTGTGACCCTTCGTGCAATGTGTTACCCTCACCAACATTAGTCTGTGTGGGTTGTTCTCACGGTATGAAGGCAGTTATGAGCTTGGAGTCTTTTTTTCAGCTGGATCAGCACTGAGCTGAAACAAGGTCCGGTTTGGCCCTGGCTCTCGACTGTGTCGGCCAGTTCCGCAGATTACTTAATCTGACACAAAGGCTATCTTCTATTTCACTGCTTTGTTGCACCTTGTTTACTCTACCCAAACTGAGCTTTCTTATCTAGTCAAATGCTTTTTCTAAAAGCATAAGATCAGAAAAACAAGATGAAAGCATTCCTTCTCTCCCTATGATTAAATTGCACACTCCTTTGTTTTATGTTGCTTTTCTTGTTGTTTTTGAAGTGCTTTGTGTTTTCACTTATTTTATATTTTATGGCTCATGGATCATTAAACCTCAGATATTTCTGGGTGTTTTCTGTCTAATGGAATGGTGGTACGTTTAAAAGGTTACGTTTCACAGTACTGGGCTTTCCATAGATGCTGTGAAGTAATGGATCACTCTGACTTTTTGTGGGAAATTACAACTCCCTGTAAAGTCATTTCAAAAGCCACACTTATTATTATATTTTTGCCGCATATCCACATATCAAGGCGGCAAAGACTGAGATGGAAAAACAATTGCATATAATTGGGAGCATGTTTAATTATTAACCTGAGAGTAATGGAATGAATAATTGTGAGACTCATTAGAAACAGAGTGCCTTCAGGAGTCACACCAAAGTGGTGGATATGGACGGGTGAAGTATACAACGTTGTTCTTCTGTTTCTCATGTATCTAGCAGATTCAGTTTTAAAATCAGTTAAAAAAGCAAATTTGCACCGGACCCCTGCTACAACAGTGGTAGGAAAACAGGAGGGAAGGAATCAGGCAGAGCAAAGGCTGGGGATTGCATTTGGCATAAACAGGTTAGGTTGGCAAAGCAAATCAGGCCGGGAGATGCAGAAAATAAAGGTGAATGCCAGTGTCCATTGCTCTCGGGATTTTGTGGCTTGTGCTACGGACCAACAAGGTCGTGAAACCAGAGATGGGGATGTTCTGAACTGCTGGGGATTCAGTTGACCTGGAGACGGCACCCGGAATTAAGCAGGTGAATTCCTCATAAGATGTTCCTCACTCCAGAAGACACTCAGACATGTACAGAATGGTCTCCCGCTGTATTGCCAAAGAGCTCAGTGACAGTGAATTAGCTATGGCGGATTCGCATGCTTGCATGCTAATTAATCTGTTTAATTAATGCTCACGGTGTTAACGGAAAGCAGCGTGACATACTGAAATATTACACATCGTTTGGGGTTTCTCAAAGTATATAAAAGTGTCAAAGAAACAAAAAATAATAATAAAATAATGAAAGTACTACGTTTGCACTTTCACTGAAATCACACCAGTGATACATCTCATTCAAGAATAACAGCTAAAATGCACTCATGGACACATATTCTTTACAGGAAAGTACTTAAGGGTACAACCCCTTCCCTTTTAAGGAATTATATACAGACAAACTGATACTACATTGACAAATAAAACCGTATTCTTTAATTCAGAGGGGCAACGCTGAAACTGCATTAGTAACCTAGTCTTAATCAAATACCCAGTGCAACCAGTTCTGGACTCTGGCATTCTTATTCAAACTGAGAAACTGGAATTTTCTATTTAAAGGCGAAACCTTTGCAGAATATTGAGTACACTAGACATATTATAATGAAGGAGCCCAGTTAGAGTACAGGTGACTCTATGTGACTAATGGCCTATTTTCACTGGCCCCTTTCCCCCTCTGTTTAGGAAGACAGACTTCCACTTGGCACGAGGAGGTGTCTCCACTCGGATCCTGCCAGATGTTTCTGTCAGATCTCAGGTTGTTGGCTGCGTGTAAACACTCGGAAATACATGCAGATATGGGCAAGCTGAGGTCTGGCGAAAACATCGGGAGGTGCACCAGGACGCGGTGATGGATAAAGGCTTACAGTGACTTACATCATCCTGAATGGTCAGTCTCTAGAGGAGAGTCCCGTGGAGGTGCACACACTGGAAAGTCAAGGCTAAATATAGTTAATACACACCCGTTGCTGACTCAGCAGCCCTTACTTAGTGTGACAAGATGTTACAGTAATAATATTCAGGGAACTCCTTAAGCTAGGAGAGCTGTCGTCTCATATACTAATTGCTATTCCAAGAAATCAGTTCAAGCAGGATACTTTGGGAAATGTTATGCATCCAGGTATAAATGCAGAGGCAGTAAATGTGTTGGTATCACACAGATGCAGACTTTTGGTGGTTCGGAGCAGCAAAACAATTACAAACATTCAAATCTTTGCCTCTGTCATTACCTTCTATAATGCATCTACATGTCATTGCCAATACCCCCCCCCCCCCCAGAATCCTCTTTCCTGATAATTGTTTACACCTACGGCTCGCTGCCTATTTAGATATTAAAACTCCTGTCTCCACAGGGTAGTTTTGGCTCTTTCTCCAGGTACAGCATTACTTTGCATATCCGACGTATGATCTTGGATCACATTTATTTTGCAGACGTTTTACATAAAGTAACATGCAAGTGAGAATGCAGGGTCAGCCAATCCCTGGAGCAACTGGGGTTAAGGGCCTTGATCAAACAAACTAATGGTGAAATCATTCTGCCAACCACAGGATTAGAACTAGCAAGCTTCTGATCACGGGCACAGTGTCCTAATCCGCTGAGCCACACACCGCCCCACTGCCCTTCATTGCCTTGTCTGTGCCTGATCAACTGTAGCCTGACTACCATCCCCTAGTATTGAATCTGTGTTTTGTGCTTATGACAATGATGTCTATGCCTGAATCCCTATCAGATGGAAGTCTTGAGTTGTTTCATCCGGTATGAGAAAGATTTAAGGGTTTTACTAATCAATTTCGTGAAGTGTAAAAAGAGAGGAAACCAGGGATGTGAAGAGCCACGGATGTATGGACACTGTGAATCGTATAAAGGGAGAAACACAAGAGACCTCTGTCTCTGCGCCCTTTGCTTTTATTTAGCTACAAATGCATTTGTGCATAATTACAAGTTGCCTGGTTATGTGATCTTGCTGCGATATACCAGTAGATAAATACAATGCTTGCTTTCAGTAGCCTCAGAGATGGGATTGTTTTCAAAGCCAGGCCTAAATTACAGCAGATGTCGGAGAAGATTACTTTGATAAGGCCTTTCTGGTTTTATGTCAATCATGGTCATAGTGCGCGCTTTCCAGAAGACAGGGAATGTAAGCAGCAAGTCGACTGAGACCGTCCGGCTAGAGTGAAACTTCAGAACAGCCCTGGACTATCAGACCTCCCAGCCCTGCCTGCTTTGGTTACTCACCTGCTCCCTGTCCCATCTGCAACCACGTATATAGGAAACCAAATCTTGCATGACCCTGCTCTTTGCGTTAAGCGAAGTCACCATTTACCCAAGACATGAAATCTGGTGACAAAGGGATGCTAAGAAGGTTAATCATGGCCTCAAATTAGAGAAACCTGCCTCCTTGTTCAGCATAAGATGCCTGGCAACAATCAGGTTATGGAGAGAGTGTTGTTTTTTTTTCTTTTTGTTTCAGGGACATGCCGCAAAGAGACCTGCATACCAACAGCTCATGTTCACAAGCAGAATTTATTTATTAATATATTTAATTACATTAAGGAACAGCTGAATTGGACTTTGTCAAGTGGGAAAGAAGGCTTATGGGATTACTAGACTTCTGGACATTGAAGATCTGGTTCAGTTGTCCTTAAACAAAAGGCACTATTCATAACCAGCTGCTAGCTTGGTGGTAGGAAGTTGAAGAATGGGGGGGGGGGGTTGAAAAAAGAAGTCCTCGTTATACAGTCCCGGTCTATTTTCCCTTGCAAAAGTGCAGCCAAAAAACTAGCTTCAAAATATTTTTGAAGTACCACTGTACCCCATCTCCTCTTATCAAGCACATGTGGAGACCTGAGCCCAGCCCACTCTTGATGTTCTAAATGCCCCTTTTTGATAACTGACAATCCGACAAAATGTACCGAAGGGGCCCCCTCCCCATTCTCTTAAAAGTACAGAAATCAGCCCCTGCCATCTGTAAGGAGCATCTTTTCTTGTCAGTGCTGTCCCCGGCAGTAATGAAAATGATGAGACTGACATCGCAAAACATTTGGTTACATGGATAGTAGGAAGCTTAATAGTCCTACGATAAAACTGGACTGAACTCAAAACCACAATCCTAATTACAACCAGCATTCAATATGTTTAAAATGTTCTTTCCTACAAATGACTAATTTAGAATGCTTTCAGTGGAGATGAGGGTACCCATCCTGAAATTTTTCGTTCTGCTTGGCGCAGAAGCCAAACAAACACAGCATCCCTCTCAGCAGCATGTCACACGGGGACGTCTGGAAGGCGCATTTTATGTGTCGTGACAGGCTGGTATCACTGCTGGGCTGTAACATAACGCCGTGATTAACAGCTGCAAACAGATAAGGATATGAGACGATCCTCCTGAATTATAAATGTTAGAAAGTGTAAGCAGAGAGACCGTCTCTTCATCAGATTACCAGATCTGGATCAAACTCGATTTGTCTCAGATATGATAGCACTCACTCGCTTTCACTGCTCCGCAACATCACGATTCTGAGTGATACATTGCCATGTTCTTTTGTAGCTAGAATTGGCATGGTGATGATGTCATTAACTGGGTAAACATGGTCGGTAACAGAAACATCACACAGTAGACATGACGCCATCTACATGTTAAATGTAGAGAAAGGAACAGCTTCACACAATCAATTTGTATTGTTGAAGGTTAGAAAGAAATATAAACATCTAAAAACACTAATACCTTAAAGGCACCTTGATCAAAGGTCTGTTTAATTCAATAAAAATCACCTTCTCATATGCAGCACCACTGCCTCCTGGAATTTTGCCTGTTAGCTAAGTGGGCCTGTCTGAATTCCAGGACCAGTCTCCCCCATACATTTCACTAGTTCTTCTACAACTGGCTTCTCTAGGTTTCAGCACCAACCCCACCACTTATCCTACAATATTTCCATCAGCCCAGCGAGACCCCAGAAAGCTATTGACTCAGTTGTGAACCCAATCTGAGGATTTTGGGCTTTTACGTAACCAATGTTAATGATGCCTCGGTGGTCCTGATAGCTGCTCATATAGAATCACTTATGAGAAAAATGCAAATTGAGGTAAATTATGGCCACCTCTAAATTCAGGCTTTAAAAGGCTACAGGTATATTAAAATGGACTCATGACTCGCTACTGATGTGCATTGGATTGGGTTAAAATGGTCAAATCATGTACTAGACTGTCATCCGGTACAAGTAATTCCGTATCCTGTGTGTGTATATCCAAGGCTTCTGGCTCAGGATCACTCTGATGGTTAAGTGATTACAGAAGATGGGTGAATGGATGGATGAATGGATGGATGGTCAAATCTCCGGTAATAGCAGATTGACTTTTTGTTTTTATTAATTTATTATTGGTTGCAATGACCGTATTTTGGCAAATGTTTTTTCAATCCTTTTTCCAGGTGCACCCTGGGAAGAGCCAATGACAGCTTGTACTTTACACGGCTGGGGATATTCTCCTAGCCTGGACGCCCGAGGTAAATAATTTAGGAAGAAGGAGCAGCGCAGTGTGTTGCCATGTTCTCCTAAAGTCTCCTTCGAGAATCACAGAAATGTTTTTTTTATTTTATAATCCAGGGGGAAAAAAGAGCACTGGTGTGAAATTACAACAGCAGTTCCCGTGGCAATAAACAATACTTTCTGTTTATTGTCCTTCATTTCCAAAAATGAATCAGAAATTGTTGTCCGATTAAACTGCAAGCCTTCACGGCACTGTTGTGTTATTAAGACCGGAGCCAAGGACCACGTTCCAGCCAAGCGTGTAGGAAAAGCCCTCCAATATAGGAGCTGTCGCTGAATGATTTATTAAAACACAATGCTATTAACAAAGCGGTTCACAGGGTCATCAGAGCAGTGAGGGGGCCTGAATGTGCCAAAAGGGAAAACCATTTTACATAACACTGCGTGCTAAGAGCACCAGCAAAGGTGTGACACCACATAGAAAGACCACACTATGTACAAGACAAGCTTAGTCAGTAGTAGCTAATTACACTAATAACAGCAGAGGCTGTAAGGGGATGTCTGAGTTTTGCTTTTGGATGCAATTGTGGCTTAGTAGGCAGTTTCATTGGCTCATCCTAACGCCCTAACTCACACCCTGACAGCATCAGTCTCTGCACACTGTCCAAATAAGCATAGTTCAAGTGACTCGGAACTAAATTTAGAGTGTATGGGAGTACATACAGTACTGTGCAAAGCGATTTATCTGGATAGTAAGTGCACATTTGCTCAGAACAAAAAGCACAATTTAACATTAGAACATATGCAAATTAAGAGTAACACAATAAGCACTAGTACAAATTTCTTCTGCTCTCCAAAAAGTTACTGATATCTAGTTGGATGGCTAGATGAACACCACTTCAGTTCCCAACCCTCTCCTCAGGGGCACCCCAGCCATTCCATGTATTTGTTAAATTCCACGACCTGCTTACTTAATTGATGAACTTAATTAGTTAAAAAGTCAATGAGACATTGATTAGCTATACAAGGTGTGCTAGTGGTCAAGTCAAAAAATACATGGGTGTATTGTATTGTTGCTGGAAATAATATGGTGATTTTAGCAGAGGTTTTGAAATGGCTGAGCTAACACCCTCTGACAGACATAATAACATAGTTTTACATCAACATAAAGATCATTTAAACACCACTTAAGAATTTTGCCTTTGAATTTTGCACAGTACTGTACTGTACATGTTTGTGTGTATATATCAGAGGTGTAGTGGTGGGCATACGCAGGAATACAGCATGTACCCACCTCTAAAAAAACAGATTTACCGTATACCCATCTGGAAATGGACATCAGTCAGAGGTGAACTCTTGCTCTCTCTCTCTCTCTCTCTCTCTCTCTATATATATATATATACATACACACACACACACACACACATATATACACATACAATTATACGGCATATATATTACAATATATAGAATATATTACTGTAAGCCATCTGAGATCCTTAAAAATTCTCAGCAACGTTCTGAGATGGCCAATAAATTTAATAAGCTTAATAGTACATGCTTGTTAAATTAATGCCAGCATCCACAGCAATGTTTGAATCCTTGGTGTCTTCTCCAGATATCTGCCTTTGTATGATCAAAACCAGTTTCCCTCACATAAATCACTGCTTAAAATGGCCCCATTTTGTCCCTTGAAATCAGCTGACAGGCTAACATGAATCAGTTCGGAATACAAGGCTTCTCGCTTTCAGCAACATCATCACTCGCTCTCATTAAACCACCGTTGTCAAGATGATTCGGCGAACTTCACGACACTGAGAAGGAATGAATTTGCTACTTGTGCATCTGGCTGTGATCCATGCCTGGCACTGCATCTCTGTGTGCAGCTGACGTGTTCGCTGGCCTGTCACTGTGCATGGAGACGTGTAGCGTGACTCTTCCTTCACACGCGTGTAGCCAGCCCACGGTGCAGAAAAAACAATCATATTTTTAAATTTCAATTTTGGCTGCTGATAATGTACACTCAAACTTGTCTCTCATCCCTTTTCAAAACTGAACGTCACTGCTGTTTTTTTATGCTATATAAGAAAACTTCAATAAAAAGGTTTTTATTAAGAAATTTAAATAAAAAAAATGGACCCCATTTGCTTATTCCAAAAATTATTGGACTATAAAATGGAAGGATGTAGAAGTTTTGGACCGGGGAGCACGCGATCGGTTCCGCCTGATCTGATCCTGCAGAACCCTGCAAGCCCGTTTCAAACCGCAGCAAACTAAAGTCTTCCTGTGCTGAACTAATCTGTTTGCTTTCCTTTTCTTCAGTTTGAAATGGAGAATGTTTTCCCAGCCATCCTATTTCCTGCCCAGTCCTGTGTCATGTGATTCTGCTCCCGATCCCAACCACAGGCTGCCACACACACAAAGTGCAATTTAGTTAAAATATTTTGTGTTATATGTAACACGGCAAACAAATACACCCGTTTGTCTGTTTGCTGATAGCTTTCTGTAGTTTCTTTGATAACTAAGAGCACTAAACCAATTATCATTCACTCCAAATTAGCATGTAGTGCCCATCTGATTTATTCAGAAGGAATGTCTTTCTTTTATTGTGAGGGTATCATTGTTAGAACGGCTATAGAAGACGCGTCAGTCAAATGAGCTGCAATTTCCAGAAACAGGTCCCGTCGTATTGAAAAAAAAATTAGTGATGCTTGCTGCTTTGTTCTACAGGTGCTTATGGACCAAAACCACCCAGAATCGCTGAAAAAAAAAACCTGCTGCCTTTGGGCCTCGCCGAGCAGACGGATACCGGCGGAAAAAAAACGAACAACGACCACTTGGGCAAGCCAGCACGAGGCCCCGCAGGGGCACCAAAATATAACCTGGCCCGACAGTGTCGAGAGCATGTCAGTCTCAGCGAAGTGTCAGAGCCCCAGGAGAACCCCCCCTTAGCGAGCCTGGGGCCCCCGCGGAAGGGCTGACACGCTCTCCGACACGGCCTGACACTGATGGCTCATGTCGTCAGTGCCAGTCAGGCAGCATCCTCTGTCAAACCGCTCTGCTGCTTTCCAGAGTGGAGGCCCTGTCATGGAGTCCGTGCCGGTAAAGAAAATTCCCCTCGCAATCCAAAGAAAGCAAATGTAGTGTGAAATATACTGAATGCTAATGATGCACCCATAATGCAAAGTGTAATAATCGCGATTTAAGGGCCTTTTACGCCAAGGGAAGCGAAGTATAAATGCTTGCTAAAAAAAAGGTGTCAAGCACTCCTCTCCAATTACAGCACACTGCACGTGTATGTTTCTTAAGCAGGCGCTGAGAAGGAGGGCTACATCAAGATCGTCTGCTCCACCTTCTCAGAGAGCGCTTTAAGATTTAATTAGCTGAACAAAAACACTTATTCACAGATAATGCAGGTGTACGAATAGGCTATATTGAGATATGCTCTGTGTGAAGACAGGAGGCATATGTGTGGCTTTTGAACCGTCCTGTAGACTGCATATAGCAGGGGTTGGCGAACCTGATCCATTACAGAATCTCCCTGTAAGTGGATGCAAAGGCTGCTGACCATCTCAGAGGTGACCTTCAGGTGCACAAAGTACACTAACCTGGAACTTGCTGCTGCACCATCTCAGAGAGGTCCTGCAGGTGGATGAAGAGCACCAGACCTCCGGCTCCGAACAGCAGGAGGAACCAGAAGGAGCAGGGGAGCTTCATGGTGACCAGGCGCAGTCTGCGTCTCCCGCAGCGCGTCTCCACACCTCTACGCTCCACCCAGAACATGTCTGGTCCGTCCTGGAGGAGGGACCTAGAAGAGGTAGCAGTGAACATGGATCTCTGAGCTGGTGACAGGAGTGATTCTAGGATTTTTTAAGGAGGGGGGGCATAAGAGGGACCATAATTATTCATTAACATGGATCATTAACCAAGGATATGTTTTAAATCGATGAGTGACAGGGATGGACACTCCATAGGCCAATCAGCTTTTAGTTGGGCCAGTGACCCTGAGGCTCCGCCCTTTTGTACACCCCTATCTAGTGAGTCATGTCAAGATGTCTGTTTGTTGGGGTGCCATGAATTTTTACTGCACGCAGTATTTGTCTGGGCTAACTAGTCACACATAGCTGTCATATGTACAGAACAGCCTTTCTACTAAAAATATAACATTAATCTGAAGATTTTTGGTTAATAGTCTTTTTTTTAATTTATAAAAATGCTTACGTACCCTATCAACAACTAAGGAACAGTCACCATACATTATTAATCAAGTACACAATTGATTCATCTGCTGTTGAAACAGACAAACTGCAGCCATCTGGCCGAATGGAATCATTCTTATAATTCCAGCATAATTTAGTGCAGTCAGTTTGTTAGGCCCAGCTTATTAGGAATATAACAGAATTTTATCGAATAATAATAAAGGACTTGCTTTCACTGATGCAGTGGCTCGAACGTGTGGGCTGTTAGTACAAAGAGCTGAGGGATATTTTTTTGTCTGTTTTTATGGCTGCCATGGTGAACGGAAAGCTGATAATTCTTGGTCCTTGTGCCACCCCTCTGTGCTAGGGGATGGCACACTCTTTCCCCACCTGACACACTCGGGTGCTCACACAGACATGCAGACACATTCTCTCTCTCTCTCTCATACACACACACACACACACACACACACACACACACACACACACACATTTTTGTATTCATATCTTTGTGGGGAGCATCCATTAATTTCTATGGGAAAAACCCTAATCCCAACATTGACAACCTTAACTCCTACCCAGCCCTAAGCTTAACCACAAGTAACCAAACGAAATACAAGACTTCTGACATTTTTAGTTTTCTGTTGCAGTCACAGATTGCTATAAAACTGAGTTTCCCCTTGTGGGGACCAAAAAATGGTCCCCACAACATCAAAATAACAGGTTTTTATTACATCTATATTTGGTCCCCACAATGTAATATATGACTAACCTACAGACAGACACACACACACAGACACACACACACACACACTCTCAGCCAAAACTGGACAACAGAGCTAAATTATTAACAAGAATAGTTTGAGCACTATGACTCCTTTCAAAGAGCGGATAATGATGTTAGATGTTAGTATGATGGGTTATTAAATCTGAACAAAAGATAATTTAGAACTTCTCTGCTCAAGAGAACTGATACAGGTCCACAGGCATATTAGGAAGGCATATAAATATGGAGACTTTTGCAGTATTTAAGATCAGACAGTAGCTATACTGACTTCCAGCTATAAGTCACACACTAATGCAGATGTTTGGTGTGAGAAAACTGGAGTCTCAGCAACGTTACATTTAATGACATAATAGAAGGATTTGGATTGGTTGTACGTTAGGAGGTATTAGGTTCCATGTTGTCATTGGCTGTGGAGGTGAGGAGGGCCAGTGGTCCATTTACACGCACTGTGTGTAAATGTGTGTGTGTGTGTTTGTCTGTGTGAGCTAGAGCTCTTACTGTTCAGTTCATGTTCTACATTTAATATTTGAAGTACTGCTGTCAATCCACAAATATTCCAGTGTCATTCCTAACAAAAATTTCATGCATCTAGTGAATTATGATTATTGTGTAAATTTAAAACTACAATAATAAATGCAATGTCACAATTATGAAATAGCAAGATTACAGACATCAAATTATTTGTGTGAAATAAAATATAAAAAATCACTGTCATAATTGCTGATGTGTTATATTACGCAAGACAGATCAGGATTATAATCCTGTGAGATTATAACTCAACAGTTTTAAAAAAAGGGGACAGTGTTGTATATACCAGTATGCCAGCAGCAAGGCCTTCTGGGTAATACAGGGTGACATGAGTGAAGTCAGCCTTCCACGCAGAGCTGTCTTTTCACACGGATCTAATATCTAGTAATGGGGCTTGAGCAGGAGCGGCCAAAATCTGCTGCCAGTGTGACGACATGCCCCCCCACCCACCTCCCGCGTAGAGAAACTTCTGCTATAGTTCTGGCGTGAACTCTTCCATGCTCGGCACCCCTGCTCGACCTCCCACCACAACCACAATGGGGTTCTAGCTCATGAAATCGCAACAGGAGCGTGGGCAGGGCTGTTACGGACAAGTGGAACACCTCTTACTGGCACGCTGCCTCCACACGTGCCACTGGCATGGTGAAGTGGTAGGATAAGCCACAGAACCAAAGCAAAAGACGTTCACAGGCCCCACCTCAATCTTTCTCTGCTGCCCTCTACGCTCCGTCCACCATGGTGGCGATTGGAAGGTCCCAAACGAGCGTCTGGAAAACCGATCAAAGTAATTACTATGCTAACTGAGCCAATCCAGCCTTTAAGCGTAACGTGGGGGCTCCTATCTTTTTAAAAAGGGCCTGATTGCACTCCACCCGTCTGCCTGGGCATGGGCCGAGAATCTGGGATGGAAGTGGACAGCTTGTGTCTATCGGCGACAATCAGAACAGGTGGCAGGAAGCTGACAGACGGCCTGTGGTGTTTTAGCGGGGTCAGCGTCTGTGATTTGTCATTACTGGGTGGTCTCCCACATTGTAGTGCAGGCCAGTCAAAGGGAGCGGCTGAAAGCGGGGGGAGGGGGGCTTTTGGCTGACGGCCCAGACGGGGCCTGCTGCCCCGTCCCGTCACCGCCATCGCTAGACCTTCAGACCTACTGTCTTTACTCTGCATTTTCCATTTCGTATATCACAGGTTATGAAACAGCCGGCGCACGAACAAACACACAAAAAAATTTAAACACATGGTGCTGTACTATCTATTATTCAGGAGATAAGCTGTGTTTTCTCCCTGTTCTGGAGTCATACTAATTTGTGATTTTTATTCTGCCTGAGTGACTCTATGTATAATTTAAGAGAGATAAAGATGTAGTAACTTGCACTAAATCGACCTCATTCTGACAGATTCAGTTACAACAGCCGAACTGCCGAACTTCATTATTATTGTACTGAATTTGTGTAACGCTAAAACAGCTAAGTGTTCAGATTGCAACATCTTTGTCCTCTGTTGCTGGTTAACAGACGGTGTGGTGGCTACAGACATGGGCTTCCTGAAAGAAACTAGATCCAGGTCCATAATTTATACCGTAATGCTATAAAATGTTTGTTTTTAGGAAGTAAAAGTTTTATACTCTAAAATTCATACCTCTGAAAATCATAGAATATTTTTTCTTCTCTAATGTGAATAGCACTCTGTTTTTTTTCAAACTACTGTATACTTGATACACCTTGGTTTTCATTTCAACCTCAGTTGCTACGCAGAACATTTTCTGCATTTTTCAAACCAAGAAGTTCTTGCTCAAACAACTGAAAACAGTAAATAGCAGCAATGCTTCCATTTCATTCAATATCTGTTTAAAGTCCGAACATTCCTATGTTAATTAAGTAATGAGTGGAGCAAAAATGCGACATTGACCGGCAGAAACCAAACCCAAAAACTCTGGTTTTAACAAACCCATATCTACTCTTAAAATATACATACATTTGGCTCTGTTAATTATACATTTTATTGATAAGGAACGTATTGGGATTCCTTTGAAGGGCCAAGACTGGAGGGCTGCTGGGAGTTCATTATACAGCATGTCACAGGCCGGCACCATCATTTGCACATGAAATGAGTAGAGGCGCTGGGAAGCACTAGCGAGTTGGTAACATTAAAGGCAAAATAGTGGCTGCAGGCCTGATGGGAGCAGCGCGGGCGGCACAAAAGTGTGACGGTGCCACCTTACGAAGACACGGCAGCCCACGGGAAGATGGCCGGGTCCTGAAACCTGCGAATGTGGGGGGTTTTGCATGTGTTAGCTACACTGACTTCCATGCTCAGCGAATGAAAGTGGCATGCTATGGTGTGAGGCTCCCAAAGCGGTATGGGAACCTCCAGGGGCTCGTATGTGAAGTTTTACAGAGGGATGAAGCGGCAGTAAGCTGACCTGAGGGCATGTTCAACACATGGGCCATACATACAGATCCGGCTGAGTCACTGTATGCATAAATCCTCCGGAGTGCTAATCCCCACACCTTCTTTATGCCTCACTGACAAATTACGCCATGAAGATGCTAGCAACTCAAACACTGCAGAAATTACACTCTTGCCTAAAGATGTACCACCTAGTATGTTTCTTCGGGTACTGCAGCTTGCCTTGCCTACTGTTCGGCCTTCGCCATCTGTGAATCCCTGGCGGATTTATGACGCGACGGACCACCATACACCTGCTCACTCCTCGCTCACACCGGCAGCTCCACCTAACATTTGTTTGGCTAAGCAAATGTTTGTTCCTCGTCCATCCATTTCCGCCGTACTTGTTTGCTCGGGGGGCTCGGGAATCAGCAAGCGGGATGGAGTCTGTCATTGCTTTCATTTGCAAAACAAATGGGAATGACTTTATAGGGGTCGTGTAAGCATAGAGATAAATCTGGAGAACTGATTTTTCCATCGACGGTGGTGCAGGGGCAGTGTTTCATCCAGGTCGTATTAGATCCGGGCCTCCATTGGTGCTGAAGCACTCCTTCATGTGAATTGGACCCTACTGTGTCCCCTGCAACTGGCGAGCCTCTGTATTTTAAATTCCCAGGGGGTTGGAGCGATGGAGGTGGTCTCTGAGGTCTTCCGCATGGTGGCTAAATAACATCGCCCGCTCTGCACCTGCCCCCCATTGCCGGTGGCACTCCGAAAATCCTTTCATCCCCAGTGATTGCTTTCCTCCCAAATTCATCAGCTTGGCTCACAGCGTCAGTGACCTTTGACATGAGAAGGACTTGTAAAAAAAATAAATAAAAATTCGGCTGCAGTTAAAAGAAAGAAATGACGCTTCAGGTCAGGTAGGCATCCAGTGGACTGCTTAGTAAGAAGAGGAGGGGGAACACAGCGTCTGAATCTACAGACGGATGCCAGTCCTCACACGTACATCAAACACAGCATATAATGTCTAGAAGACCAACAAGGGCTGATTTAAAATCCTGCTGTGATGTTTGATCACACAATAAGAAAACCTCCCTGCCATTTTTTGGGTGTGTAATTGCAGAATTTGCTCTGGAATCACGGCACCACATCAGCTCGTGCCAGGGAAGCCTCGCTGCCGGCAACGCGCCGCCCGTTTCAAACGGTTTAATTCCCGAGTTCCTTGTCATTTTCAGCGATCCGCATTCATGCCTCCTCTGAAGTCTGCCGGCCTGCCTGAAAGGAAGCCACTGGGGCTCGTCAGTAGCCACGGAGAGAGCCTCTTTAACGGCTTCTGTGAGACCCTGCTGCATTAGTATGATAATGACACAGGAAGAAAACATAGGGAAATGTTTTGACGGCCTGTTCTTTTTCTAACAGCACATGGGTGTAACACTAAAATGGAATGTAGCACAGCTCTGTGGGTAGTACTGTCCCTCACGACTACAGAGTCACGGGTTTGACTCCTTGCCTGGCTCTGTGTCTATGCTGGGTGCATGTTCTCCCTGCGTGTTTGTGATCTGATGATCTAGCCTACATCCAAAGAAAGGCAATTTGTATAAATAGGTGACTCTAAATTGCCTTTCATATGTGAACTGAAATGGACTGTTATCCTCTACATTGTGTGTGTGTGTGTGTGTATGTGTGCCTCATGTCCTGTGCCTCTTGGGATCTATACGCGGTGGAAGATGGATGGATGGATGGATGGATAAAAATGTTCTCTGATAGCGCTTGTATTTTACAGAAGAATAAGCACAAGCAGCTGATAACTATGAAGCTGCATTTTCTCCTCTCTTCCAAACAGAGGTGGCAGTAACTCCAGCAGCGAGGACAAGCCTCATCAGGAAACACAGTGCATCCCATCATGCCTTGGGGAGCCAAATCGGGCGACGGGAGATTCGATGAATTATGCACGTTCATATTCAATAAAAATAAACAGCAGCCCCAAACAAAACACTAATTAGATTTTAATCGAATTGCGAGAAGCCTATCTTTGGCTTGCTCTGTTTAATCAGCGTTCGTATTAAACCGAACAGCTACAGAGACTAGGCCATTGGTCGCTAACGTTGGGAGTCAATGAGGAGCTTGCATAACACTTTCTAAAATTAGGATCAATCACATTACTCTTGGTTTTGTAATTTTGCTTATACACATGTACTGTAGGCACTACAAGAAACATCACTATGGCACCGTATACACACGTGGACTTTAAAATGCGTCTTGGGCAATCGGAAGTGGACAGGGCTAAATACAAATGTAAACGACCACCGATATACATCTGATCACTCAAACCACATGGCGAGGTGGTCTGCGACGTATTTGACCAGATTTCTTTTGTAGTGTAAATGTGCTAATGTGTCCTGATGCATCCCCAACAAAGACATCTCAATAATTGTGTGCAGGGCCATTTGATTTTCTCGGGGAAGTAACATAGGCAGTCACAAAATCTGAACACAGGGGGTCAGCTGGACACCTTGGGAACGCATGATAGACACAGGTGTAAATGGCGATATGTCTTGGCTGTCCACTTGTGATCCGTTCAGCCAAGACGCTTTTTAACACGAAGTGTAAACAGGGTCTATGTTTCAGATGATCAATGCCACATTGTCATGGCATGCTGCAGAGTGGACATGAAAGAAAGATTAAACCAGTCGCTGCCACTCACACACCCTCCCCAGTAACTTTGACCACTGCCACCGCCCCTTGATATAATCTTGCATCAAACACTTAGCTCCCCAGATTACTTTCCTTGTAGAAGTAGCTCTTGCTGTAAATAAGGTTGGAGATCTGCAGTCTAGGCACTCTGATGCATTTCATTTTCTTTTTTCATTGTACCTGTGCCTTGTTTGCACCAAAAGACACCGTCGTCCTTCAATGAGATAAAAAGCATGACTGTCCTCCTCCCGTCGAAGATTCTGTACGTAAAGGCTTCCTGTGAAGCTGTCACCCTAACGCTAGCCTTAAACCAGCAGATGCTAAATGCCACACGCAGTGCACGTGTTTCAGAGCAATTTCAGCTGCCCGCTAAACCCCACATGGCACTTTCACTACTGCCGGTCCAATGGAACATTCTGGAGAGTGCCAAGGGCAGCGTGACAATAGAGAAACCCTCCGATACGTTTCTGCAATCCTTCACGAATGCCTCAGTGCTCGTCAGAGGTTGCAGTGACACGGAAGGATCAGTCTGGAACAGTATGTGACATTTTCCATTGTCCGCAACTTGCCCCCCGCCTCCCCGTCTGCCAGGCATGCCAATTTGCCACCGGCTTTTTCCTTGAGCCTGTTGTCACGCAGCACGACCTTTTAATGCGACACGATTTCAAAGATAGAAAGAAGAAAAAAAAAGCACATTTCGGTAGCAGACAAAAAAAAAACCTGTGGATTTATGTAACACCTTCCCCATGAATATTGCATGTGGATGCTGTTACCAGACGAAATCCCCTCGCTGAGCGTCGTGTCATCAGATGCCCATGGGCTGAACACCCGCGCCAGGGTCCCTGCCTCTCAAGGTCCCCAGTGCACGAGCGCCACATTCAATTCAGCTGGGCTTATTTGTTCATTTTTATAAAGCGCCCATCTGCACACGTCTGTCCCGAAGCATCGTGGTAATATCACAAAGCGAGGCCTCTCAGTGACCTCAGTGGTGAGACGTTTTTTTTAATGCAGGTAACCCTCATGCACATCTTACCAGGATGTACTTAGCAGGATCTGGGCCGGTTGAACACGGACTCAGGCCTTGACAAAAATCTCCAATTGAGTACGAAACATGGACCACATAGGAAATATTGTGAACATTTGTAAATAAATCATTCAGGGGTTGTGCAGTGGCTGCGGGTTCCCAACATCCGCTCAGTCTGTATTTACATATTTTACCTTTGTTCATACTGGTTTTCTCTGAATACTCCAGTGTGTATGATTAAGTGCAATTATACTAACACAACGTCCTTGGGTGTCCACTGCCTCCCACCATGTACTGGATAACTGGTTACAGACAGTGGATGGATTGAATCAGCGGCACAGTAGGGGCATGAATACACTGGCAGACTCAGTGGGGGCAGCACTTTATAGAGGCTCCAGAATATGTAAAATTATATGCAAAATCACATGGGGGGCCCAAAATTTCTAGTCACACCCCTGGATAGATTAGATAGGTAGAATAACACAGCACACTACTAACTACAGCAGTCTATCCTAGCCCAGTCCTTGGGGACCTCCAGACAGACCACATACTTGATCCTTCCCTGCTTCCAACACACATGTACCAGCTATTCGGTGCTCTTGATTGGCTGGGAGCTGGGAGGGAGCAAAAATGTGGACTGTCTGGGAGTCCCTGAGGAGTGGGTTGTGGAACACTGTACTATAGCATTATAATAGTTAAGAACAGTTTCTTGTTCAATATGTCTTTCTGGTAACATTTTACTTAAGGCCATGTTTTCAGTAATTTATAAAACATTCATAACAAATAATAATGCATTCATAAAGAATTATGAAGTAGAGCTGCAGCTATCGATTATTTTAGTAATCACGTATTCCATCGATTATTCCAAAATACGCTTTCCGATTTATTTACTTGTATAGAAGGGACCCACGTCTCAAGTGTCCAGAGATCAAAATCCATTGTCATTCTTTAACCACAAAACAAACTAAACTTGGCAAATTGGGCAAACTGTCACGTCCAGCCCTGCCCTACCAGTCTGTACCTAGTGTTTCCCACAGGCGGGACTGAATCAGCCACGCCTGTCGCTCATTGTTGTTACCTCATGTTCCTGCCCCTTGTTAATTAGCCACAGGTGCCCCTCGTTCATTCCTATGTGTACCGATGTATAAGAGTTTCCTTAGTCCTGTGTTTCCTTGTCCGTTTGTTGAAGCCTGTTGGTTGTCTGTGTGCCCTGTTCCTTTTGATAATAAAGTCCCCACACGGGGTTTACCTTCGTGAAACCGTTCCTGTCTTGGGCAGTGTCCGTTCTACCTGCGTGATGTCTCACCGTCTGCCCCGCCGACATGACACAAACACTGCAAAAACTATCACTAGATGTAATGTCCCATTCATACCTAGCTATTTAGGGACAAGTGTGGGGATAGGGTAGTAAGGGTAAAAAAAATATAGGTCAATATGGACAAACAAAGTTGGACCGGAGGGCATATATGGATAAAGTTTTTATTTTATTTCAATGACAAGTAATTCAAACTGAGGGAGACGAAATAATGTGAAAAAACACTTTTTTGTTCGAGCACTGTTTACAAATGCAGCACTTAAAAAGCGCACGTAAAAATGCAGACACTTTACCGCAACGTGTTATTGGCAAATAAATGACCACAAAATAATGCAGGCTATTTTAAAATAAATTTTGTCGTAAAGTCACACTGAACCATGTGACCCGAGGAGAGATGTAAAATTATATTTTAATCAGGTGTATTAACATGGTAGCCCAGCAGCTAACTGTAATCATGAAGCTGTTGATAAGCAGAACAACTTAATATGTAACGTTACCCTACGTCAACAGTAACTGACCAACTCATCAGTGAAATGGGAACATTAGCCTCAATACTTGCTAAACTACCTCCGGTCATAACTTTTAATTATGATCAACATTGATAGCTAATGCTGAGCACATATAAAAACAAAATAATATTTAGTGTATTAATGACAGTTAATGTTTTAAATGTTTTTTAAAATCTGTTATTGTATCAACATACCGCTTAAAGTGCTTGGTAAGCAATGGAAATGCACGTGATTCTATCGAATGAAACGTGATCGCAGTGAATGTCAACGTTTGAAACTATTCACCGTCTCCATGACCCAGAAGTCAGCCTGAAATTCCTCCACCATTTTTTACAATGGGCCCTGTCACTACCAAAAATGTTACACCTATCGAAAATGTAACTTCCGCTACTGTGCATGCACACGCTTGTGTACCACACGTTACTTTTTACGACTTTGGCGAGGAGGCGTGCTATTTTTAAGGCATCGCGTCACATTGACAGCCTCATTAACAACAGCCACTAAAACGCGCACACAGATGCAAATATTACAATTGGCAAAGCAAAATGGATTAAGCAGTTTGGCAAGTCATCGCAAAATTACAAAACACAAACATTCTGGAAAACAGTGACAGCTGAACTACAAATAAAATGTTTTTTTCCAAACTTTATTCAGACTTTAGAAGTTTTATACAGACATACATGGCATGGTACAATTCCAAACAGATTTGAGCAGGTGTAGCAGACATCACACAAGCAACTGGAAGTGATTACGTACACAACAGTAAAGAATGGGGACTAAATTACAGTAACAAAAATGAGGACAAATTAAATGAACATAAATAAAAGGTGGAGTCCTGGGGGCTCTTATTAAGC
>JAAGVU020000008.1:12952739-12979431 GCA_011763525.2 Mormyrus iriodes
GGTTGGTGCCCCATCCTGGGTTGTTCCCTGCCTTGTGCCCACAGCCTCTGGGATAGGCTCCGGACCCCCCGTGACCCAAAATGGAATAAGTGGTTCTGGAAAATGGATGGATGGAAAGCTTGTGGTCTGAGCACAGGGTCAACCATTTATCCACCACACCTGGAGCATTTTGGGGAGTTAAGGGCCTTTCTCAAGGGCACAACGGAGAAATAACAATTTTGCTGAGGCAGGGCCTTGCACCAGCAACCTTCAGATCATAGGCACAGAGGCCTAACCTGCTGTGCCACCCATCTCCCCTCACCCTACAAGTACAGGCATAAGCCCTGGAGAGGCTGTATTTCAGGGGTCCCCAATTCAAGTCCTGGGGGTCAGTCTGCAACATGGTTTGCAGATTTCTCTGCTTAAACACACCTGCTAAACCTGGCAATTAGCTGGTGAGCTGAATATGGTGTGTCTGAGCAGGGAAATCTACAAACCATGTTGCAGACTGACCTTCCAGGACCAGAACTGGGGAACTATGCTGTATTTATCGAATTTTGGTCCAGGTGACGTCTCGAGCTGTGTATTAGGTACAGACTCCAGTGCTGGGGGAGTCCATGACAGTCTATGCCAGGTATGTCTGAAAAGGAGAGTGGAGATTAATGGCTATGAGTGTCTCTTAAAGCCAAAAGTCAGGATAGAAGCCGAGCCAAATAAACAGGAATCTAAAGGAATCGCTTGGGTTTAGCGGCTAAAGAATATGGCCAGTGACTCATGCAATATCTGGATTATTACCCCGGTACGATAGGGGAGGTTATCACAAAACGAGCGTGACAGCAGCTAGCATGATCATTCATCTCAGATCATGTGTGGTAGTGGGTGTGGCCTTGCAATTGTATGCTAGCTGGGCTGTCCAAAACACAATCCTTAAGTTTTCATAGCTGGCTGATGTCCTAGGTACTACACCAAGCACACAGACTCCTGTCCGTCAATCGTGGTGGCTTGAATATGCTTGACTAGTCTTACATTGTGGCATTAAGTCTGCTAATAATGTAGAATATCCTAATTCCTTTTACAACTGTCTACATACAAAGTCACCATAAATTCAGCGTAAAGTTAGATGTGAATATACAGTCCATTCATAGCTGTCTGGAGACGCCGAGAACTTAAATCCCCATTTACACCTGATCTCAGACTTGCATGCAAATCATGTTTACAGCTGCTTTCGGATAACAGAAAACATGCAAATCATGTTTACAGCTGGTTTTGGATAAAGGAGCACATGAAAATCCATTTTAAAGCTGGTCGCAGATAAAGCAGAACTTGCAAATCCAATTTACAGCCCGCCGTAGAGAGAGAGGGAGATGAAAGATACCTTAAGTATCTTCCTCGGAGTAAGTGACCATAGACTGGCAAGGTTTTAGGCCCGGATGAGCTCATTTTCCCAATCCCCTATCCCAATCTCCGTAGGGGGTCTCATGTGGCTGCTTGTGTGAAGGCATTGCTTAGTGCTGTGACGCCGCAAGTATTTTGATAGTACCACCCAGGGGTGGAACTTAAGAATTTTGCTACTAGCTAACAGCACTAGTTCAGTAAAATCTGGCTAGTGTTCAGTTTTTTGTACTCGCCCTTTGTTTTATTTACTTGCCTCATGAGTGGGCGAGCTTCATTTTCAGCCCTGGTACCACCTCCCACTCATGCTCATCTCTGTGTGAGGAAGCCGGGCTAAAACAATGTAGTGGCAGAGGGTGGATATATTTCAGGGATGGGCTTCCCTTGCAGGTGCTGTTGGGGTCTTCTGGTTGAGATGGCGGGACTTGCAGCTTCTACCAGTACCAGGACTCTCCTTCTTGGCATGCTTTAATGGTTTATAGTCCTCATCATCTGATGCCCTTGTGGCCTAAGACCATTGTTCTGGAAGCTTCTACAAATCTCTACACCTACATTCAGCTGTACATTTATGCCCTTCATACCTTCCTGCATATACATCCTTTCTATATTAGGAGTACAAAGAAGACTACAGTGGAATCAAAAAGCCAGCAATTCGATGGTTACTTGCATCAAAGGTTTCCTTCACCATAAAAATATGAAAGGTACACTATATGGCCAAAAGTATATGGACACCCCTATTAACTAGAGGACTTGCCTAATTAAGCCACACCCATTGTTGATGTAGGTACATAATTAAGCACACAGTGACTCAATCTTCTGCAGGAAAAATTCATATCAGAACGGATGGTCACACAGAAAGGGTTAGTTATTTACCACTTGGCACCATCATAGGGCAAAATCTTTCAACAAGTCAATTCGCCACATTTCTGCAATGCTACAGTATATCTACCATAGTCAGGTGTAGGTGAAGTGATTGTGAAGGTCAAGATGTCTGGGAGCAAGTTCAGCTGTGCAGTGGTCGACCACACAAGTTCACAAAAAGGGATGTGGTTACCCTACACCAATACCCAAGCTAAAAGGCAGCATATCCCACCAGCCAGGTTCCAACACCTAATGGAAAGATTTTCCAGAAGAGCAGAGCCTATCATAGTCACAATGGATTGACTAACTTCACACTAATACCCTTGGTTTTGAAATGGGATGTTGGATGTTGGACAAGCAGGTGTTCACATACTTTTGACCATACACAGTACATTGTGCTATAGGCATGTTTCACACAGCAGCAATTACTCTGCAGTTCCACTGTTACATCCACTCAGAATGGCTGCCACAGGCAGATTAAACACGCTCAAATTAACCACGTCACTTTAGGATAGCGCGGCTTCAGAATGCACTAATGCCGCGTGGCATCCGAGACGACATGGTTTAATGGGGCCTTCCGGAACTGTCACTGCATTACAAGGGGCTGAAGGAGTGGCAGGTGAAGGCTTCGGCAAAGGAATGGGGGCTGACTTCAGTCTAATGGACTTAATTCTCCTTATAAGCAAAGCAACTACACAGAAATGCTCTTTGTAAGTTGTGTATGCCCATGTTACTATGTATGGATTATACAGCGCAGAACTGGCTGTTTGACACTTTAATCTTTAAGATACATGCTGTTCTTGCCACTGCTTCATACCAACAAACAGAGTTCCGCAGCAGACAGTCATCATATCCCCGCTGGGCCTTTGAGCAAGGCCCTCAACCCCAAGGGGTCCAGGGATGCTTGCTGACTTTTCTCCCTGACCCCAAATGTATGTCACTTTGGACAAAACAGTCTGTTGAGGCTTGAGTGACATACTATATATTTTATCCATTCATATACATGCTCAAGTGTTTTACAGAAAGGCCTCTCCAGTAAGTCTCCTGCTGGGTCCTGAAACATAAAAAATGACACCATAATGTCCATATCATCATGCCACTGCTTCTGCTAGTGTACTTCTGTCCGAATCAATGACACCCCATATTTGGGCAACACTGCTAGAGTAGTTGTTACCTGATTGCTCTAGGCAAAACTGTGCAGGTTCTGGTTCAAAAGTTCCTGTTGTATTCCTGGCCATTAAACTGAGCTCAAATACTTAGCTGTTGAAATGGGTCAAATGTGAGCTAGCAAGCCATCACATCAATCGCATTGTTACATGCTCTAGGTGGTATATGTTTAGTGAATGCAGTGTGCGTCATTATTGACGCTACAAATCTCTTCATAACCCAGAGAGAGGCTTCACTGTCAGTCTGAGAGGAATCCAGCTCCTGATTCAGAAGAAACCCATGTTTCTTCATTGTTTGCTTCAAACTTGATTAAACAATTGCTGACCAAAGGACCATAACCTGCCCTTAAAGGACAGAATGTAACGCATAATCTTGACGCAAGTTTAATAAGCTCTTCCGTACAGGAACATGATATTGTTTTATTAACCATCTGACCAGTCTGATGCAACAGTAGTACTGTAAAATAATCCATACAGACACAAAACCAGCCTATTTCTAAACTTCCCAACTCGAGGAAGGACAATTTCTTGAACTCATAATGATAGGAAAACAAAAAAAATTCAGGCTAATACCACCCAAATGCATATTTCATTCTTGCTCCTCAGAAATCAACAATATTTCACTCTTTTGCTAGGAATTATTCATGAAAAAGGCTTCCAGTTAGTCATAGTCATGGTAAAACCAGTGTATGTCTTTAATGCAATGAAAAGACACTGGAATGTATTATTTTCAGTAGATGGTTGAACTTTAAGGGATATTTTGATTAGCTTGAAATGAAAGCTTGATTATAATGTCACTAGCTATTGTTATCGTTTAATACAAACTCCCCAAACTGTAATGCAAGGACAGGGAGCCCTCTTCTGTGAGAGGCCATGGGGTTTGCAGGTTTTTGGGTTACCTTTCCATAAACAATTGATGTATACCTGGAGGACCAGGTGAAACGTAGACTGTAACCTAACCTAAAAAAAGTTTTGATAAAACAACTAAAAGCTGACAGTGACAGGGCCTGCCTATTGGTTTAAAGTCTATAACATAAACATTAACTGGCAATACTGGCTGTACACAGTAAAAGAAAATGCCAGCCAGACTAAGGTGCTGTTGGCATGAGACGGCAGGCCTGACATTTTACTTCCTGCTGCTGAAGACATTCCTAAATTTTTAGAAGGATCCCTTATTCATTTACATCCTACATTCACAATGAAATATCACCCCTCTCCAAATTTAAGCTTATCATGATGTTACAACTTATTTTTAATGACTCCTACATAGTGAAAAAATTACTTCTCCCAAAGCTCAAATTAAAGAATTATCAATCAAACAATGCAAATATCAGTTTTACAGAACAATGAATTGAATCAGATTATCTGCTCTGATATGAAAAAGGACACTGATACTCCAGTAATGCCATATATCTGCAAATGTTCCTTAACTTAGGAGAACAGCTTATGCTTTGAAGGCTCTCCTCAATTAAACATGTGATGTCCCTTCTCATGTGGCCAGTCATATCAATTTACCATGTACCAACCCTCCTCCAGTGTGGCTCTCGGTCAGTGAGCGCCAGTCTGCTCTTGCATATGTCCCACTTGCAGCACCAGAGAATATAAAAGCATCAAGGGGGCCTGAGTACTAGGAGGACAGCAGATAAAACCTGGATCAAAATGATTGTGCCGAATTCCTGGCTGGTGAGTGAGCTGATTTTCTCACAGAGCAACTCAACGGCACTTGATGGGGACCTAATGGGTGGACCCCCTTGGAGTGATAGACAGATTCTCCTCGTACCACCTCATTATAAACCACACATGCTGTCTAATGCAAGATCATTTCAGATGCTGCACACCCGGCTTCAGCAACATAATAATGTATAAATGATCCCGTACAAGGTGGACCTGATGACAAACCAACGGTAGCCAGCTGTATGTTATATGTCTTACCGGTCTCTGTGCTTGCCATGGCAACAACTTGCGGTTGAAGAATCATGGGTGTTCAAAGAGATGGGAGGGGGCAGAACTGCAAGAGCAAATTCTCCATCTTTACATGCATGTTTTGAAATTTAAAATGAAAAATTATGAAAAGGCCAGGATTTGAAATAATTGAGCAAATATTTGGGACACCCTACCACACTGAAGACTAGGGGTGTGTGATTTGATGATATTAGATCGTGAACCATTAAAATGTCTCCACGATCTCTCTACGGAGAGATCATTAGTAACATACCAAAGGGCACATTTTGTCAGTTGCAGTTATATGGCTCATACACTTGTTGGCCAAATCCATTTCAACACATCAATAAACTCGTAATAGCAAACAATCTTCCTCTCCCTCCCTTTTGCGCCCTTGTCCCAGTGTGCGATGCGCAACATGCAATAAAATTCCCTATTTGGCAATATAGCGGCATGGATGAAATGGAGGTGTTAGTCCCTAAAAGAATTTGACATATGGAACTTGTTTGGGTTTTATAAAACTGACATGGCGCAAACAATAGTTATTTGCAAAAGTTGCTAAGGTAAGGTTTGCAGGTCGGATGGCAGTAACTTGTAAAATAGTCTTAAAAACCAACATGAAAAAGAATTGCGATAAGATCATAGATCGTGATCCTGCCTTAAAGAAATCATGATAATTGTGCCATATTGCCCCCCCGGTGATGACCTCATTTTACCTTCTGATCTGAGAGATACACACCTATGCTTTGCCAGAAGAGATCATTATAAGAGGTGCAAGAACTGACTGTGGGACACACAGTACGCAACACTCACACAAACACTACTGGCCCACATCCAGGCAGGGATACATCTCCTGGCCATTCTTCTAGCAGGTGACACAAAGGTTCTTTTGCCACCTTTGGGCAATAGGGGGAAACAAGAGTTCTAACACCGATTGCTCTGTCAGAGAGGGCAGAGAAAGCGAGACGCAAACCTTTAAAAATGTGGGAACTCTCATCGTTATGGTGACCTGCAAGAACAACATTTGACCGCAGGCGATATTTATCGGAAATAGAGATAACTCACTTTCTCTGTTAATTGCAATAGCCTACTTTTAGGAAAAATATGAACAGGACAGAGACAATCTGTTCTGCTGTCAGTCGTAGATATTAGGTCCCCCCCGGCTACATCCGTGGCTTGTTGCTCAACAGTGAAAGAGTCTGAAACTTTTGCAAATGAAGGTTCTTTTCATGTAGTCCTAGTAGCTAGTAGAGCAGTTACTGACCTGGACTTATGACTAAGATCTTGTCAATCTGAGACCCCCAGAGGGACACTGCTGTTTTACCTTTGACATGGGTACAGAACTGCCAGCTGTGTAAGTGATTAACTGTGGCAGAAAAACCAGAGGTTTGCATCGGCGTGTTTGTGAACAAGATAAATATCAATACAATCATTGTGTGCAAAGACATATCCTTATGCCGTTCATCTGAGTTCACTACTTGGCAGGTTGAACAGGAGGAGCAGAAAAAGGTAAAACTGGCAGCAGAATGGGTGCCAGGGAGACTGAGGCCCTGATTCAGCTCAGTAACTCCCATCAACATACAGCTAAGCTTCAGGAGCGACCGTCTACACTGCCAGAAAAGGGCCATTAAAACGGAGTGGCCTGACAATTCCAGTCTGAAGTGTAAGCGCATCATGGATGGGGGGGGGCACGTACCATCTCTGTCGCTCCTTCTTTCATTCTCCACTGTGGTTTCGTCCTTGCCGTTGTTAATGGGGTCACTGTTGTTGTCTTTAATTCCCGTAGTGAGTTTTACCGATCAGTCTGAGGTCGCACTCAGGGAAAATGTCACGTTGAAGAAAATCGCTTTGATAATGAAGGAAATGAGCTGTGCTTCTGTGGGCTAGGGAGCCATCGGAATGAAGCGATGGCCGAAGCCACTGCCTAGGTCGCATGGAATGCTTTTACACAGTGCATTTCTTACAATGCTATGTGCCAATGCAGGATACTGCAGTGTTCATCAGCACATTACTGCGGAGAAACACATCTTAATTTCTTCTTAATTTCAGATTATTGGCATCTTTTGTTTAGAAAAAATGAACCCCGCCCTCACCCACTCACAACCCCGCCCTCACTCACTCACAACTCTGCCCCCACTCACTCGCAACCCTGCCCCCACTCACTCACAACCCCGCCCTCACTTACTCACAACCCCACCCTCACCCACTCACAACCCCACCCCAACTCGCTCACGACCCCGCCCTCATTCACTCGCAAGTCTGTCCCCACTCACTCACAACCCCCCCTACTCACTCACAACCCCACCCTCACTTACTCACAACCCCACCCCAACCCACTCACAACCCCGCCCCCACTCACTCACGACACAAAACTCACAAGCTCAGTGATTTAGAGAGGCTTTATAGTTAAAAGATCAGGTTGGCAGCAAAGCAATATCATCTGTATAGAAAACGCCATAAATAGATTACATCTAAAAGTGGAAGCACTTCAAATCTCTTCCACCATTTACAACAACAGAGACTGTAGTATGAAGAGTAAACTGCGTAATGCTGCCATAACCACAACATGAAACAGTAGGATAACTTTTCATATGTACAGTATAATGGTTACTAACATGTAGCTGGACAGAAGTACAGCTCATCTTTGAAGAATGTGACAAAGACGAATTGAGGTCCTACTGCTTAACACATTTCCTGTCAATCACTAATATATAAGTTTATATAAATTGTAGTTGTGCATTTGCAAACAGGGAAGGAAACTCTGTATTTGCATTTCATTTTGACCAAACTTTGTTTTAAAAAAATGTTTGTGACATCTCACATGTGGCTTTGATTTACAACTGAACATTTAACCCACTTTATAGAAAATACCAAGGTATTTATTGTGTATCGCTATTCTGCCATAAAATACCAAGATATGATTTTGGGTCCATATCGGCAAGCCTGAAGACCATCGATCGCCATCATATCTGAACACATAAGTCCTACCTGGTTCTTGTTTTGCATTCTCTTCCTGAGTGATACATGACCTGCTTGAAAGCCAATCTCTTCTCTATTACTGTAAGAGCGCACAGAAGACTAGAGCGGAATCAAAAAGACAGTAACTTAAATGGTTCGCTGGCATCAAACGATTGCTCCATCTTCAGAACATTAGAAGTACACTATATAGCCAAAAGTATGTGGACACTCCCATTAATAAGAGTATTTGCCTAATAAAGTCACGCCCATTGGTGACACAGGCGTATAACCAAAAAAGATTGTCGGAATGGCGATGTATTCCTCACGTAGCCCAGTCACACCCCCTGAGCAGGGGTGCTGTAAAGAAGGAAGGGGGAAATTAGTACATAATTGGAAGATAACTGAATTGGTCTGGGCTGGGGTCCCAATATGAGATGTTTTCATGGGGCCCAAAATCTTTAGCCCTAGTTGCGACACATAACTCTGAAACTATTCCTATTCATTTAGGGTTCTATTCTCCCATCAGGCGCTCAAGTCAAAAAGGCACTTAAAAAGTTTTGAATTTTATGCACTTTTGAGCTATGCATATTCTCCCTGTATCAGCGCAGTCACGCCCCACTGCACTTACCCCGAAAAAGAAGGCACGGCCATGCAGAAGGTATAATTCCACTCTCACGTCGCTTAACGACGAGGATTTGTTCTGAGAAATGCATCATTAAAAGATTTTCTCGTTGCGTAAACAATTATAGCTTTATTCTTGAAGTCGGTGTAGCCTTTGTAGACCACGTACTTCTGAAAATCCGCACTGTAAGTCTTGGGATAGGTCGGGCCACGAAGGATCCATCAGGTGGATCCTTTGTAAACCGGGAAAAGATAGACGCATTTCTAGGCCGCATTTGAAGGGGTCTTAATGGGATGGTCTTGTCGCACTACTTTGATTCATTCGGTCTTCGAATGCAGCCTTTGGGTTTACTCACACTTGGCCTGGTCGCCTTGTACCGCGCCCGAGTGTGACTGCGCCTCCTCCTCACTCCCCCCCAGTCTGCGCTCACATTGGGCTTAACGTTCCGGGGCTGAGCATTCTTTTGTCAACAACACACGACTTTTTGTGCTGAGGAATACAGGGAAAAAACAGGAGGAAAAGCATAGTACATGATTAATGTCCTTATTTTGTGGGTTATTTGGAGTCGTTTTGGGCACAATGACACATGGCCGTCTTATAGATTTATCAAGTATGTGATGCAGCGAATGACAGTACCAGTCAAAATTTTGGACACACCAAGCCGCCTACAAAGGTGAGTGATATTGTCGCACTACATGACCTGACCACCTGACATAAACACAGAAGAAATGGTTTTGGAGGAGTTTGACCAGAGAGTGAAGGAAAAGCAGCCAATGAGTGCTTTGCATACAAGTGGGGCATCCTTCAGGACAGCTGAAAGAGCATCCCGGGAGGCCACTCCTATGAAATTGGTGCTGAGGAGAGGGTGGGGTCAGCCAGTACCTGGAGCAATTGGGGTTAAGGGCCTTGCTTAAGGGCCCAATGGTGGGATCAGTCTGCCGACCCAGGCATTTGAACTGGCAACTTTCTGATTCCCAACCCACAGAGCTGCCCCCCCCCAAATTTTATTTTGCGATTAATACTATTTTTGGTTACTGCATAATTCCATATATATTATTTAATAGTTTTGATGTCTTTGTAATTATTTTAAAATGCAGAGAATAGTACAAATAAACCTTTCTATGGGTAGGTGTGTCCAAATTTTTGACGGCTACTGTATTTCTACATACTATTGTGTCATATGATACTATAATTATATGAGTTATTCGCATGTGCTTTGGATTGTAACATTAACTTCCAAATGTATAATATATGTAACAAGTTCTGTTTTGTTTCATGTCTGACTTTCTGAATGATGCACTATTGCATTTGGCCATGCAGAGGCGCGTGACTTAATATAGCACTCCAGAGCGTGTAGTAAAAAATGCAATTAAAAGTGCTCAAGTCAGTGTCAGAATGTGAATAAGAGTCATTTACTTGCGACATGCCCATATTTTGCTGTTTCTCCACCTAAATTGCGTATCTAGCCTAAGTGCATGTGAAACCCAGATTTAAGTCGATGGGAGAATACGTTCCACTGAAAGAAGCCGGCAGATGAACGCTTTTTTGACTTAAGCGCATGGGAAAATTTACCCCTAAGTGTCTAGCAAATGTAGCCATCTTATAGATTTGTCTTGGGGGCCCATCTACCAGGACTGTACCTGAACACATAAGCTGAACATATAAGTTTCATTCCCTGCCCCACACCTCTGCAGTCCGTGAATAGCCTCTTTTCACCCCTGAATGACAAAGGAGCCGCCTGAAAGCCACTTTTTTGTTCATAAAATCGACCAGCACTTTGCCAAAGTGGCACCAGTCGGGCTTCTGGACGTGAGGCGGCCCGCAGAGGAAAAGCGAGCTCAGCGCAGATTGCCAAATCCCTCATTAAAGTGTGTCCTTTTCAGAACAGTGATGGTGCACCAGGAATGTCAATTAAATATTTATGCTCTCGGACGCAAGTAAAAATTTCAAGGTTTTTCCCTGAATGTCTGTTCCAATGAATTATTTGGTGTCATGTCAAGGCTTGTTACTGCATGTTTTAAAGATGACAACTGGACCAGCTATACAATTTCAACTCTGAATTGTTAGCCAGTGCCTTCCCTGGTGGAAGAATGAGACAATGATAATAAAAATGCAGTATCATAAGATAAAAATAGATGCTGTGCCCCATGGGTGAATTAATCCATTCTGGGACTGCAGGAGAGGTGTTGTGTAGACCTGGAAGTGTGAAGGATGTCAGTTCCCACATAGTCAGGGTCACCAGGCCAAAGGTGTGGCCATTGAGGAGGTGGGGGAAGGGCTTATCTCTTCAAAGATGAGTAGACCAAGAATTTTAAGGAGTTAGCAAAGAAGGTAACACCTCCATGACCCTGTTAGTCCCCATCCTCCCCAAACTGTACACAGATCACACTCCAGACGCCACACAGGACAAAGATCGGGCATGCCACTCTGCCATGGGCTGCTGGGTACAGGAACAGTGTCCCTGAGCATCTGGGGAGGAGTCCCCCTCCACTTTCCCAAGACAGGTCCCTCCCAAGAAGTACCACAATCTGGTGCTGAGTGACCATCGAATGGATTACAGACAGGAGCCCATTAAGCATGTCAATCAGCTCTGCGGTGTGGTTTAATAATGCAGCGCATATTCCAGTTCAGCTTGAAAGGGATGATAATGTGATTGCAATTATGTACATTTTTGATTTCAGTAATGGTGACAGCATTGACCTAGACCTCGTGGTAGAGCATCAGTGATTAATACTTAATATGATTAATAGTCATTTTTTAAATATGAATGCCTACAAGGAACATATACTGTATGCGTTAAATTTCATAGTTCTTCCATTATTTCCTGCCCTCTCCTGGGAGATGAGACCTTAATTTAGATTGAAAACCCTAAAATATGACTGCCTTTTCGGCTGTTATCATTTTTTTCTGTAATAACATCCAGGTATAGGTAGAAAGAAAAAGTGTGCTGTTCTGAAATGCTGTTCTCCTGAGGGCTCTCCTCAGGTTTTCACAGCTGATAATCAGGTCAGATGATCAGGCCTGACAGCTAAGCCTACGGTTTCTGTGTGTATACGAGCAACGGGCTCTGAGATCAGAGGGTCCACTGGTGCAGGACAGGTTAAGCGTACTCCATCACACTGTTAGACTTCATAATACTCTATACTCCATGTCCAAACCAAGTACGGCCTCCATACACTATATTACCCCCTACCAGTTCCTTAGGTTATTCACATCTCTCCCCAGATTGGCACTGGTCACTGTAACTTATCGTTATCCATCTATTTGTTAGTTTTTCAGCCACTTTATTTATTCCAGCCCGTTCGGCTGCTGCTAGATTACTTCATGTTTACATACATACACACTGCACTATGTATATAAGCCTTGATTTTGCACTGTCCTGTGTTTTTGCACTTTAGGTATTGTGAAAATCCCCTCCTTCAATGCCACTGTATACCTGAATATGGATGGTATGACAATAGAGCTCACTTGACTTGACTATATTGCCCCATATTGACATACTACACTTAGCCCCATTCTCTATACTGGGTAGGGCCATGGCCAGAATTCGACCACGCTGTGAAACACTGGGGGTAGAGTTCCCAGTGTTGTATATTATGGGATCTCCACATATCGAAAAATAAAAAGTTGAGTTCCACATCGATCCACGGAAACTGATCCACCGCATGGTATCATTTATTGCAGGGGCCCCGGAAAATTTGACTGTCTTTTTGCCATGAAATTTTTGTACAATGTAGACCTTTCTGCAGACATCAAAAGGTTGAGAACTCCTACTCAGGGCCAGATCAAGGGGGAGGGGGAATAGACTGTGCCCAAGTCAGCTGCCTAGTTTGCTTATGCCTGGATCTGGCCCGGCCCCTACTCTATACTGTCCCATGTCTCTTTATTCTCCTCCAGCTTTCTTTTGACCCCAAGCCTTTGGTCATATATAATGTCCCATCATCCTGCTCACATAATGATTTTCCCAGGAGTGACACATCACCACAGCCACCAGAAACAGTTCCCTCTGTTTTCAGTCAAACCCTTCTTCTGGAATACTGGATTATCTGTTTGATTGGTGGACTTCCCTTACATAGAGACTTCAAAGCTTTATATTCATTTCTTCCCAGAAAAAGGCCTTCCTCGTGAGTCCATTTTTCTGAACCAATCACAACAAAATCCTACCAATGCAATATTCTAAGGTTAAAAATGAAGGCGGACAATGTGAAAAGTTACTCTTCATCAGACATCTGACGCTCCAGTCTATAAGCCAAACTGAAGAAAGGACTCCCAGCAAGAAATATCCTTCAGGTTAGGCGCTTTGCCTCTTGTTTCTTCAGGAAACTGTCTTTTCTTGCAGATGTTTTTAACAGCGTACTGGAATGTTCATATTAAAGTTGCCACGGGGAATCACAGGGCAGTGATTGGTGATAATTAAACTATATAATTAAGCAAAGTCTGATTGAATGCGTCTCCATTTGCCTCAAGTTCCAGTTTAATTATCAAATGCAGAAAAATATATAGTGAATAATGAATCCTGTCCAGCCAGCCTTGTGTCCCCCCAGGCTTGCTCAAGGCAAGAAGTTAGAAGATGGATGGATGAATGGACAGATGGATGGATGAACGGATGGATAGATGGATGGATATATTGAATTACAGCAAGATATGATGGTAGTTGAGCAAATGTTATTTGATCAATAAAAGCTTGTATGATATGGTGCAGTGCTTTGCACTGTTCCTTCACACCTCCACGGTTGGGGGCTAAAATCCTGCCTCTTCTGCATGATCTCCCTACATCATATGGGTTTCCTTCTGGAGTGTAAAGACATGCAGTCTAACCAGTGTCTCTAAATTGGTCATAATGCGTGCAAGTGTGTGAGCAGTTATAGACTGGCATTCCACCCAGGGTGTGCCCCAGCCTTGAGCCCTTTGCTTCCCCAGTGACCCTGACCAAGATAAGTGATGATGGAAATGATGCATTCTGTTAATTAAAAAAAGTCTCATAAGCGACGGGGGATTGCCTTCAAAAGAATTCACAGAATGATATAAACAAATACTAAAAACAAAACAAAAAAATGCCCACATTTCCAAATAAATGACTTTCTCTCCATGCGGAATTTTCTCACTACACTGACGAGTGAAACTGTTCACTATTCACATGTAGACCTAGTTGGAATAATTTACGTTTCACATGTAATGATCTCAAAGTATCAAGGGAATTTCATACATTCACACATACATCTTTCCAGCTTTCAGGCTGGGAAACCTGAAATTCACTAAACGTGTGAGAAAATAGTGTCTAAAGGGAATGGCAGGAGAAATCGCTCCAAGCTGTCATTACGGTCAGCAGGTGACCCATCAACAGGGCAAGGTGGTACCATGCAGGAGGTTTAGGGGATGGACTGGAGGCCAGATGCTGGAGGTTCGCAGATAATGATAGCCCCTGCTGTCCAAGTCCCATCAGTGAGGTATTTAACGTAAAAAAACTGCACATGTCAAAAGCCCAGCTGTTCCAGCATAGGTTGGTTAAACATTAAACAATCAAGTGATAAAAAACCTGTCCGTTACTCTCTCTGCTCCTAACTTCTGTTGAACCTCTCACCGAATAATGTGAAAAGGTTAATTTCAAGCACTGGACTAGCCAACCTGTTTGAAATAGAGCTGTTTCTGTAATAAGCCATGACAAACTCCACTGTAATTCCCACCCCTCCCTGAGAGCACTAACGACATCAGACAGGACGCACTCATCTGCTGAGTCCTGTGCTGACCCCAGAGATCACAGTGTGGCACAAAGGTCCAAGGAATGACCCAATTTCAGCAGCCAATTAATATGGTACCTAAGGACTTGGATTTCTTGCTTGGGCCGACGGTGTTTAATTTGAGTGACTTCCCCAGTTTGGTCCTTCTCCACTCCCCCATATCTGTCCATGATCTATGAAATGAATCCAGCATATCGAGGTGCAGACGCAGAGATCGTCTTGTAGCTCATCCTGCAAAGACGTTCATTCGAAGGCTGTGGTATTCACCGCTCATACATTCAGTGGCTTGCAGAGGGATAATGGGCCTGCAGCGGCACTACCGCCCACCAGGGTGTCAGGCTGCCCAGGGTGATTGAGGTGCCTTCAGTCCAAGACACAGCTTGAACTACTGAGCGCAAGTCGGCCGTGCATCAGGCGAAGGGGAGAATCTGCATTAAGAGCAATAAGGGAGAGCAAGGAGGATGAGAGAAGGTCTCGGATGAGAGTCTGCCTCCCTTCGGATTCTGTCCATTCTATTTAAATGATAGTGATCAAGACAGGAAGACAAAGGTAGAAAAAGAAACAAAAATACAACAACTTTTAATACGGATGAAAGTGCTTGGAAGGCTGTTAAACTGATGGTGTTTCATTTTGAGAAAGTGACAAGAAGGCAAACAAAACAAGTCTGGAGAAAAAATGCTTTTTGAAAAGTGAGGTGAAAGGTGGCGAGGATCATCTCTAATGACAGTAGAAGAGAGACTGAAAGGGCACATATCACACAGTCCCTGTAGCTCTGCGAATGCTCTGAGCCCATTGGTAGGTCTGTTTATACTCATTGGTAAGGACCTTAGAGAAACTGAAATGACAATATACAGTCCTAATTCTGTTTAAACTCTGAAATTCATTGGTAAGGACATGACAGAGACTGAAATCTCACTATGCAGTCCCGGTAGTTCTGTTTAAACTCTGAAATTCATTGATAAAGACATTACAGAGACTGAAATGATACTTAACACACCGTCCCTGTAGCTCTGCCTATGCCCTGACCTCGTTGGTAATGCCTATTTATTACACCGTGTCTGACATGGCTGAAAAGGTTCCCAAGTAATTACCGACAAGCTCAGGTAAAAATAAATGGGTATAATTAACTCACAGTGCACCTCAGCAGCCCAATTGATCAATGTCCTTGAAGCTGGTCACTTTCCACGAGGAGAGCAACATGTCCGCCAGTTCTAGGCCTACAACAAAACCAGTGGACCATGCACAGCACCCCCTACTGACTCAAACACTAAACTGCCAAATCTAAAGACTAAACAAATGCTGGGGGCCAGTGCACCATCTGTAGAATGGAGTGTAAAATATCACAATGCTACCTAAAAACCCAAACACTACCTGAAACAGTGCCAGATACAGACCCAAACACCATCTGGCACTAGGCCACCTACAGGTCCAAACACCTCTCCTCACCATTCCCAGCTCAGCATGACTCGCAGACAGTCACCTTGTCTCCATCTGTATGAGATGAGATCTATGAGGTGAACTCCTCTCTCCAGGCTGTACAAACTCCCAGGTCAATCTGTCTTCCATATCTTCCCTACAAGGGTATGACAAACAGCCACAAGCCGACAGGACAAACACAAATGATGCGTCTGACTGGAAACCCTGGATAAAATGAAGACCTGGACCATTGAGCTGTCACTCATTCGGTTAAATTGCAGTTTAGTCGCATCAGGTTAACATTCCTTTCCGTTTTTCAGTATTTTGTGATTTTACATTACATTTGTGACACAATACCCCTGCAATTTACCCCTAAAAGGCGGTTTGAACCTGGCCTCATTATGTAATTATGGTAATGCTTCAAGTAACTCTGTTTCCAACCCTCCAGTTTCACACAGAGGCCACACTTTAAAGCACTCATCCAGCACACATCATCCATCATTCATCCAACCTTAGAGCGAGGAAGACTCATCTCCGCTGTCGCTGTGGGAGCTTGCAGGCCGCATGTTTGTATCCGTGGTTTCATGGTCCCCTGCTACTGAACCCTTAATTACATAATTTAGAGGCCCATGGAGCCTGACACAGGGGCCTAGACTCTCAGGGACCCCCCCCCCCCCCAAGCTTTGTTTAAAATTTCATGAATCAATTGTATCAATAGCTACCTCTAGCTGGCAGCAGTCAAGGCCAGACTCAATCGATGCCTTAGTCCAGGCGCTTGCCTGCCACCCTAGCGCCACCTCACCACAGACAGTTTTTTTTTTTGTTTTCATTATACTTTGTGAGTGCAGTGCTATGGGGGTATGAAGAAAGAGCTGGTGGACTGCAGGTTTGGGCCACAATGCTTCAGATACGGTCGCTCAGAAACTGCAGCCCAGAGGTAATAAGAAAACCCTTCTCTCTGGTTTTTAATATCCCATGATGCCTTTTATCCAATAATTATATAGAGATACTTTTAGTACTTAATTTTTAATATGTTTACTTCTAAGTTCAAACTCATTTTACAGATTGCTGCCAATATTTGACAATGTTGTTGACATACAGGACATATACCATTGTTTTAAAGCAGTGTTTCCCAACCCGGGCCTCAGGGACCCCTCCTGGATTGTCTAGGGGTCCCTGAGGACTGGGTGGGGAAACACTGATTTAAAGTATTACATCCCTCTTCTAGCCTTTATCCAAACGAGCCTTGTGAGGAACTTGGGGCCCAACCCGGGACAGGCAGGGACACAGCCCAGTTGGGATAGCAGTCTGTTACAGAGCTTACACATACACCATGAGCAGCTGAATGGCACCAGTCCACCAGACTGCATGTTTTCAGATTACAGGAAGACACCACCTGGCATATACCCACCGAACATGAAGAGAACATGCAACCCCTCACCACACACATACACTCACACACAGGGACAAGATCAAAACCCCCAACCTGAAGGTATAAGGCCTTACTGCTACTGACTGAATAATCACAGCAGACTGGCTTCAAGCACTGAAAGCATCAGTTTCTGAGTAACTGTCATTCTCCACTCAAAAGTAAATCAGATCTACATTATCTTTTCAATTACTTGGTGAACATGCTCAATTTGTGGATGTATTGAAGTAACAGACACACTGATGTGTTGAACCCATAACTGTCTCAAAAGTATAGAAAATTGTGAGCATGTCCTCATCCTCACCTGCATATGCAGCTGCACCCTCATTACCACCTGCCCTCTTGCCTCCCCCATTTCTGCCGTTCAAACTCTCCTGAGCCCACGGGCAGACAAATCTATTCAGCTGAAGTAGCTCACATGCAAATAGCCTTGGGTTGCTGGTCTCAGTTCTGCTATGTCTTGCACCAAGTCTGTAGTGTACTGACTAGGTGGCCATTTTGCCCCTTGAGATATTTCTCCAGCTGGATCTGAGGACTCCCTTGCTCGAGGGGACGTCAGTGTTCTGGGGAGCCTCTACTATGCTCAGCCCTGCCCCCTATTGCCTCATTTATCATTTTATCTCATCCACCTCAAAATTCAGAGCTCCATCCACTTCTCTGCTCAGAGTCTGCTACAGTTACAGGTCTTTTGAATGAGGTGTTTTGTGGTGACAAAAATGACTCACCCAGCTTCATCCTATTCAAAGGTCAGTAGATAGATGCGGGTAGCACCCCCCCATTTAAATAGATTTGTACTTTTCTTCACCTTGATGCTGTTAATAAGTCCTTCTGCCTCGTGATTGAAAATGAATGCATTCACATTTATGTAGGCTTGTTTTTCCTGAACAGAGGCAGCTGGCCAAGCAGAACAGATAACGGAAGCTGGACTGCAATAATAATTCCTACTCAATGAACAAATGGTCGCTTTAATACGCCGTAGCTCTTCCTGCTCCATGAAAATGGTAAACATGCATTAGCATAACTGTAAAAAATGTATGAATGCTCCCAGAGGGCTTATTTCTGCAGAATTAAAGGGGCCATTTGAGGCGTACACACAAGCGCAGGCCTAGATCTACCTTCTGTGTATGACAGCAAAGGTCAGCTTAAAAGTGACAGCGAGATGAGGGGGAGCAGAGATGCGAAGGCAGAATACAACCCAAAAAGTAAGGGGCCCCCTACTATAGAGGTAAGGGAAACCTGCTCATATATTATTCACACAACTTGCCCTTTAAATAACTGTCTTTTAAGGACTGTTTGACATCCCTGGATTAATAATTAAGAAGCGACCTTTTCCTCATTATAGAGGATGGACAACCAGTGCTGAGCGGATGAAACAATCGATATGGCCACTTATGCCTGATTTGTAAAGCCCAAATGTGGGCACAGTGCACGCTGGGACGTTCCAGATTGATCCGCCCTTAAATGAATTGAGCCTCGGCGCCTGAATCAGTGAAGCCATGGCGGATAGGGCATAAAAGGAGCGACCGGAACATGGCACCTTTGGCGGAAAGGCTTCCAAATCCTGGTGAGTGTTTGGATTCAATGGCCAGACAGGTTTTCTCTCCATGACAGGTCACAAGTTAGAGATGATCTGTGTTCACTGAGATGTGCCCGTCCGTCAAAGTCAGAAGCAGGGAATGTGGCTTGAGGAATGCTTGGAGTGGACACCAGGAAGGAGGGGCCAGGGGGGGAGCGCAGATTGTGAGTTTTCCTGGGTGAGGCACCCTCCTCCCTGCTTTGGGAAGCTTTGGCTAACAGAAAAATGCACCATCTTGTTGAACGATACCATGTGGTTCATGTTCAGCTCCACAAAGGGGCTGGGGGGGGGGCTTTTACAGGCAGTGTGGGAATCAACGAGGATGTGACCTTTCCATGTGGAGAGCAATGGAGTATGGGTAACGGCGCATCCACTGTCCTAGTTGTTTGCATCCAGATACTGCCACATTTAAAACTTCTCCACAGATGCTGGGTAGAACTCTGGGTACATCTGAGGCACATTTTTGGCTGTTGATACCGTTCTGAGTAAGAGAGCTGGCAAAGTGAGTGAAATATCTTGTTTAAAGTTCATTCCATATAAATGATCTTGCTCTGCAAAACGCCCTCGCGCCTTTTGTGAAATGTTTTTGCTTGTAATCCATCTGCTCAGAAAGTGTGCAGCTTCACAGTAATGGACCTGATGGCATTTCTGAGCAAATGTTAACGTACCGCATCGTCACTCTGCTATGATTTATGTACGGCTACCATATCACCCAAACGAATCTCACAAACACAAGTCCTCGGCAGACCCTAATTTTAGTGGCTGTCCACCTTTGATTTTCAATAATTCAAGGTGGGTGTTAAAATTCCAGCAATCACTGTTTGCAGTTAGAATACAGTGGTCCCAGTGCAAATTGTCACGTCTTGACTTTTCTCAGTAAAACAGGTTCTCTTTCTCAGAGAGTCTAAGAAGTCTGCAAATCGAATATGATTGAGCAACTGTGACAGACACACCGAGGGATGATATTCTGCAGTCCATCACGTAGCTGAAATTATCCTTCTTTGGTCAAAACTGACAAATTATATGCAACATTGTCATTAATCAAGCTGTCTTAACATTACTCCAGGCTTCAGTTATAGCAGATACAGACGATAATATACCCACGGTTTATTGCTGTTTTGTGCAATAACAGTTTCTTACAGTGACTTATGATTCAAGAGACAAAATCGATTCTCACAGCGTGGATCATAGCTGAAGTGGGACAGCAGGTGGCATAATTGTTAAAAATTGAACTTGTGACCTCAGGGAGCAGAACTACTTTTATGGTTTGGTGCAAGATGCTGGCACTTAAAACGAACTGCTTCAGTAAATTCCAGCTGTGTAAATCGAGTACACAAAGTGCGAAATTGGCACCTACGAAAAGTCTAACCAGTGAATCGACAGAGCAGGCAGGTGAGAAGATGTGAAGTATTGTAGAGTCCAGCTCTCCCAGCAAAAGGCGAGTTCGGCATTGTGAAATACAGAGCGAATGATGGGTCATGGAGAATGAGGTCATTGGCCATACATACACTCAGTGGTCAGTTTATTTGGTACACCTGCTTGTTGATATGTGACTGCAACTGAATACACAGAGCATAGACACGATGATTACTTATTACTTGGCTAAGCAGCAGAATGATACGTGACTTAAGCAATTTTGAATGTAGTGTGATTGCTGATGGCAGATGTTATGGTTTCAGGATCTTGGAAAGTCTCCTACCAGGGAAATTCACACACTGCGGTGTCTAGAGTTTACAGAGAATGGTGCCATAAACAAAAAAACATCCAGTCAACGACAGTTCTCTTGCTGAAAACACCTTATTGATGAGACAGGTCAGAGGAGAATGGGCAGACTCGTTAAAGCTAACAGGAAGGCCACAAGTGCAAAAGTAAGAGCTCAGTACAACAGTGGTGTGCAGAAAGGCTTCTCTGAATGTACAATTGTTCAATCCTTGCATTGTGTCCGAAAGCCAAAGGACTTGAGGGCAGGCATCAGGAAAACAAAAAGGGGCTTTATTGAATAATACAAAAGCAGGGAAACAAAACAGGACCACGAGGGGTCAAAACGGAAAGGCTTAGTACAGGGAAGGGCACAGGGAATGGGAGGACAGACGGTAATGACCAGACTGGAGATGATGTTATAAACAGGTCCTTAAATACAAAGACTAACAAGGGCTAATGAGAGGCAGCTGGGAGTGATTTCCACTCAAGGAAAAAAGAGGCAAGACAAGAGGGGTAAACGAATAATAGGTGTGGCTTGTTAGGGCTATGACAGGGTGGAGACAGGTAGGGATATGACAGTACCCACCCCCCCCCACACCCTGCGGCACAAACTCTGGGCACAGGGGTATGGCCAGGGCATTCAGGGACCAAAACAGCAGATGGGACATCAAAAGAGTCGGGACATAACCCATACACCAGGGCCGGGACCACAGAACTAAATACCAGCGTAGACACACAAGGCCAGAGAACAGAAGACGGACAGGATCAAGAACACAGGACAAGACACAAGACACAACTAGGGGCACTGAACTGACAAAGGCAAGAACAGGGACAGCAAAGGGAATATCCAACAAGACATAAGCCAAGACAAGTAGAGGGGCAGAAACATAAGAGAGAACCACAGGGAACACAGGCCAGGGTAAAACAAAGGCAGGGCAACGGGACAGGGACTAGGGTGTGATGAATGGGGAATGTCTGAGGAGTCCTCCAGACCCTGGGGAGCTGGGTAGGGACCCTGAGATGTGGACCCTCCTGGGCCCGTTCACTGGCGAAGCGGAGCCTGTCCAGACTGCAGGACCTGAGGGCTTTGGGGGGTTAAATGGGCCAGAGGGCACCGAAGGGGCAGTGGGGCCGGAACAGGAAGGCACAATTGGAACTGCTGGACAGGATCAGGATTGTGCCGAGGCAACTGCAGGACAGGAGCAAGAGGGCACTGTGGGTTCTTCTCTCTGGGCCTCAGCAGAAGGGTTGCCTGGGTGGGCAACGTCTGGTGAACGGAAATCTGGGAGGCTGGCACAGATGTCACGCCCCCCTCTCCCTCTCCGAGAGACAGTGACTCGGCCAGCCCCTCTCTTAGGTCTTGGCCGACACTGGTGGCTGCCCCAGGACCTAGGACCAGGTTATACGAGGCAGGTGTCAGGGCGTCAAGGTGATGACAGGAGATGAGGCAGGCACCAGTGGGACATCAGAAGACATCTGGTGTCCCTTTGATGATGATTCAATCATGATTCATTTTTAATCCATCCAAATTTCATCTCTCCATTGAGGTGGTATCCTCAGAGGCCCATAAAAATTATGCAACCAAAGCTGTTGCCCACTACACTGATGGCTACACAAAGTCAAGGTCCATCAGGTCACTCCTCTGAACACCCTGGCTGATAATGGAGCAGCCCAACTTCAGTTATGCATACACGATAAGAAGCAGGCTTGGGAAAAGTGTGACCATCCATGCCCAGTCACGTACGTTTGAAGACCAGATACACTGCATATAATGCAGACATGTCGTATGATCCTTGTGGCCTCTTCACATTGTTCTACGAGAACATGATGTATATGAAAGTAAAGCGATGTTATGACTAATATCACAAACTCAGGATATGTACATGGAACAAATACATTGTTAACTGCCTGTTCATTTTCTCCCAGAGAACAGATCTTTGGTTGCTGGGAGCTGTCTGGTGTGTGATAACCACGGCACCCATAATGCCCTCCTTCACAGTCCTTACTGACACGAGGCATAGGAATGGTGTGCCTCTCATTCTCACACATGCCGGTGTAACAGTACTGCCACCATCCCTGGCTCCTTGCCCAGTCTGTCTCCTTCTTCTGCTTCCTGGAATTGGTCTGCTCTACAGGGATGCCCCCCCCCCCACCACCTAGCAGTGCGAGTCTGCATACTGGGCATACGGCCAAACAACACTAATGTTCTTCTCTCAAGCACAAGGTAAGAGATGCTTTAAGATTTTTAAATATCATTCCAGATAAACAGAACTGTCTGTTTAAAGACCCGTATATTAGAAAGGGATGCGATCACACACAGCTATCTTATTAGTGAAACTCACTGCAATGTTATTCCAATATTCCATCTGATATTTTCTAGGCATTCCCAGCAAATTGGTATCCTGGCCACCAAAATGTTTAATGCATGCCTCTTTCCTTCATGGAAAACACTGTAAAGTTTATAATCAGAAAACGATACTCTGCATTATTCCCAGGGATGTGAGTTTTCCTGGTGGAGCTCACATGCAGCTCTGGGAGTGAAAAAAAAAAGGTTCGGTATGTCACACAACTAAGGAAACCTATATGAGAGTCAGCTCCCTCCGCTTAAGGGTGTAAAATACATACAGTAATATCTGAAATCCCAAGTTCCCAGACATAAAAAGATGGGTCAGCCACATTAGAAAATATAATACACAGAAAAGGTGGCTTGTTGTAACGATGTGAGTTTTTGAGTCCTGTGGAAGTTGAACATCTATAATGAAGTATAGAGATATATGAATGGATACAGTGGGCATTTTTGACAGAGCCACAGTGTAAGCTAAGCTGCAAAATAGTAATAATGATGTTACTATTCATTAGGACACCAGCTTTATTCACCACTCGTCGTATTTTTCAAAGCTCAGAACCATCAGGCCAATATAAAATGCACCGCGGTCAACCAACCGGAATATGACTCTGTAAGAGAACGTGCATAATTCTGCAGACTGCAGGTAAAAATTCAAACTTGAAGAGGCAGGCCTCGCCGTTACAGTTCCTGCCTTTACGTAGCGCTGAACGCCACTGAGACAGACGGCACGTGTGCCTGGCTGTGCTCATGCTGGGACCCACGGCTCAGTTCCAACAACCGGGTCGTCCGCGGTCATACCATGAGGGATAAAAACAAGACCAAGTGCATGGGGGAACGGGGGCTTTGCCATCCGGAGACGAGTCATGGCCACATGGCTGCTTTTCACATTCCATACAGCCCCCCCCTCCACCCACCCCGCCGCTACCCGCCTCTCCCCCACCCCCCGTCTGGGGGGGCACCAGGGAGGCTATTTTGCGTTTGCCCCTAATTACAGACCCGTGGCCTCGGTATAGATTTTCCCATTACTGAAACCGTCGGACAGCATTTATTTCCAAAGACCCCTTCTGCTTCGTCTCCGCGCCGCATGCGGGGGGGGGGGGAAGGACAGAATGCCATTCGTTCATTTCTGAAGAGGAAATTCAGGGTTGGCCTCTTATTCCCCAGCGAATGACAGCAAGAAGATGACACCTCCCAGCTGTGACAGGTGCACGTCCAGGCCCTTGAGTACTGCCCATTCCGATTTGTAAATAATTAATTTCCCTTCAACAAAACAGACAACATAAAATATTCAAAACCTAATGTGGACAAATAAAATTTTACTTAAATTTCTGTCACTGAGGACTAACATTGAATAATGTATACATGTGGGGGGTTGGGGGAGGTGGCTCTGCTAAAGGCAGCAGGCCATGACTCTTAATGAGGGAAAGAGTGCATCAGTAATTTTATGAGACCCTGAGATCCAGAAGGAGAAGAAAAATTCTCAATTTTATTCTCAGCTTGTCCCTGGTACCCATTTTTTATAGGAGAGAAACTTATTCAATGCTGGATTTCCATCACTGTTTAAAAAGTCTGCTCCAAGATTCTGAGTCTATGGTCAAGTAAAATCAATTTGGCCAAGTGTGATTTTTATAAAAGTTCACTTCCATGCCATATGATAATCCATCCATCCATCCATCTTTCAACTACTCCCAGTATAAGGCTTAGGAAATGTGTGTCTGGGGGGGAGGGGTTGGCCTGGACCCTCTCCAAGGCAGCCTAGGGCACAAGCCAGAGGAACACCCTGGATGGGATGCTATGGACAACAGGGGTACCAGGTAGCCTGCATGTCGGGGATTTTAGGAGGAAACCAGAGCAACAGGAGGAAAACCGCCCATGGGAGTTTTACTTATTCAAAAATGTTCTTAGGGCAGAATGAAAAATTCTAGAAGAGCCGGGTCCAAGCAACTAGAGGAGGCAGGACCAACCAATCAGAAGTTTTGATCTGGAAATCTCTAGTTGCTTGGACCCACCTCCTCGCCAATCTGATTGATTATCTCTCTGAATCGATCATTTTTAATTCTGTCCTCAGAACATTTTTGTGTAAGTAAAAGTCCCACAAGCAGAAACCTTGGACAACACAGGGAGAGCATGCAGACTCCACACGCACAGAGCGGAGGCAGGATTCAAAGTCCTGGACCTGGAGGCGTGAGGCAACAGCACAACCCAACGTACCTCCTTATTTACTGTGCATTCAATCATAAAGTAAGCTGAGGCTTACACAGGCATGCCTCAGAAGGCACAGGCATCTTAAAAGAGCAATATTTCTTATCTACACAACCTACTCCAAACATTCAGGGAAAAAGGTAATTGCAGTAAATAGCCAATGAAAATGAAAACTGAATTCCTTCCCCTATGTTTTGTTAGTTCAGGTGCTTATAATTAAGTATACCGAATACAGATTAACATGGAAAGGGCCTCTCAGTGACTGATTTAAAAGCATTTCACTGTGTTTTTGCACCTTTGCCATTAAGTAGGTATCTTCAAGTAATCAGTTTACAGTAAATATTCCACCAGTAAGATTAAGGAGCCATGGAAGCAAATTGGAGAGAAAGCAGTGTAAGATCAAAAACCAGAGAATGACTGGTACATAGATTTTTAAAGAAAATAAAAGGTTACTCATATTGGGTAACAATGTTCATCCCAACTGAATAGCTAGTCAATGCGGCAAATAGCCCGAAATTAGGGCTGCTCGGTTATGGCAAAAATTATAATCACAATTATTTTGGTCAATACTGAGATCACAATTATTTAGCACGATTACTCCTTGACTGGAAATATCAGGCATTCATTGAACTTTTAAAAAATATTGTTTGATTAACAGTGGATTAACTTGAACTCTAAATATGATTCAACTGGTGAACAAATAAAAAGCGGGTGGAAAGGGTTGCGGTGGATTTATAATGGAAGACAAAATGGGAGCATCACTGCAAAACAATGTATGGCACAATAATTGTTTTATCGCAATTGTTTTGTTTTGAGGGGTGGCATGGTGGTGCAGTGGTTAGCACTGTTGACTCACAGCTCTGGGATCTGAGTTAGTCTCCTCCAGGGATCCATGTGTATGGAGTTTGCATGTTTTCCCTCTGTCGTTGTGGGGTTTCCTCTGGCTACTTGCCCCCCCACACACAAACAAACCAAAAACAGTCTGGGATAAGCAGTTTCAAAAAATGGATGGACGGATGTTTTGATAATTGTTGGAAGCCAAAATCGTAACCGAATTTAAAATTTGATTAACTGCCGAGCCCAACTAGACAACAGTTCTCTAAAAACAACAGTTACTGTTATGATGCCTGGGCATGGCACCGGCAAGAAAGGAGTGAAAACGATCCACTGACGGCTCAAAGACACCAAAGGGGTTTATTCGGGAGACACAGAAAACTCAGGGGAAACAAAACAAAGGGACCACGAGGGGTCGAAACAGAACAGGGCAGGGGCAGGTACTCTACAACAGGGGGCTAGGAAACTGACTAGGAGACAAGGCAAACACATCAACAAACTCTAATACAATCGACAACCTGATACACAAC
>JAAGVU020000008.1:12987926-13012260 GCA_011763525.2 Mormyrus iriodes
CAGCGATGGGTTGGTGCCCCATCCTGGGTTGTTCCCTGCCTTGCGCCCGCAGCCTCCGGGATAGGCTCTGGACCCCCTGCGACCCAAAATGGAATAAGTGGTTCTGGAAAATGGATGGATGGATGGATGGATGGATGGATTTTAACATTATTTTTTTAGCTAGGACGCTTTCACCAAGATTTATAGATGTAAAAAAAAACAGATTAAATAAAAGAAAACCTTATGATAATGGATGACAAAAAATGGCATATTTCCAGAATGATTTCTCCAAAGCATCCGTTTGAACGGAGACGACAGACAGTACAGGCGATCTGCGACGTGAAGGAGTGTAGGCATGAATCTTTCCAAATGCTTTCGGAAATCTGAAGCAGTTTTTCATTTTCTTTTTCTTTTAATTCGGGCAGCACTCGGTGGGCATCGGCCAGCGCCAAGAAGCAAAGGCTGTTCACTTCAATTACCCACAATTCCCTGTCTTGCAGATCCCTCTCCTAAAGGCAGTTGGCTGAGTTGACTTTCTCTCTCCCGTATTTCAATTCATATCCCGACTGTGTTCAGAGAGCCTCATGCCAGGAGTAACAGCATTCAGCTTGTGCATGGCCTCTAGTCAGCTGGGCTCATTCAATAGGGCTCAACAATCCTGCATTACAATGCAAATTAGCACAAGAAGATTTCTGCTTGCAGTCCTATCAGAACTGTTTCCATCCCAAAGAACACTGATGTCTTTATTACATTGCTGTGTTTTCTTGAGCGATGCTTCTGTGTTAGATTTCTTATGTATGCAGTACTGTGCAGAAATGCAGTCAAAGAGAATGTTTAAAGCTATTTATCTGTGTAGTAACTATATATTTGTTCAGGAAAAAAAAAACAGTTCTGATATCTTATTGGATGGCTACTGGAAAACTTCACCACTAGCTCAATCAATTAATTAAATGAGTTAAATGACAAACATGGTGTGTTAGTGGTTGAGTCAAAAGATACATGGGCATATTAGGTGGTTACTAAAAATACTAGAGTGACTTTAGGTGAGATTTTGAAATGGCTAAGCTGACACACTTTGACAGACATAAAATCATAGTTTTGCACGAACAGGAAGATCATTTACACATCATTTTCTTTGACTGCCTGAGACTTTTGCAAAGTACTTTATTTCCACATTTATATCACACTTCCACAGGGGAAGGGATGGAAAGAAATGGATTACCAGCATGGGCTTTTTTCACTACTCTCACCTGATTTTCAGGGGCGTCTGTTTGTAATTACACAGCTATGAAGAGCGACACAGGGAAATGGCAAGGAATAAATGTAAAGCATGAACAGTATCATTTCTGTGTTAAATATACATGGCCACATCAGTGTTAATAATGATGAAAGGCATGAGCAGGAATCATTGGTTAGGAATGCTGTCAATCAAGGTCACCTTGTGGGCTGGACCACACACACAGCACACTAACCACAGATCATCTTCCAGCTTCCTAACTCTAAAAGAAAGCTTACCTCTCTACTTTAAAACAAAAATAAAATTACTTCCTGCAATGGGTTGGTGGCCCGTCCTGGGTTATTCCCTGCCTTGTTCTTACAGCTTCTGGGAAAGGTTCTAGTCCCCTGCGACCCTAAATAAAGGGCAAGTGGGGGTATAGAAAATGGATGGATGGATGGATGGATGGACGGACGGAGGGACGGATGGTTAAGATCACCTCACAAGAAGTGTAAGAAACATCTCGCTTATTATATAATGACTTTTGATCTTGCTTATTATATAATGACTTTTCTTGAAAGAGTCACATGAATATTAATCACTTAATTTATTTAATGTAATCATATTAAAAAGAAGCAGCACGCTTTGATTTTACACTGTTTAACATAATTATATTTTGGGTAATTGCTATCACAGGAAACACACAGCAGGGGACACCCTAGATAGGATGCCAGCACAGCACAGAGCACATCCACACTCATATACTGTGTGTTTTTCTTTGGGATGCCAATTTTCCTCACTGCATATTATTGGACTACAAGGAGAAACCCATGTGACATACAAGGTCCAGGCACACAGAGCAAAGAAGAGGAATCAAACCCACAATCCAGGTGGTGTGAGGTGATGATGTTACACAATGGGCCACTATGCTACTCTATAAGAGTGTGTATATACACATGCATGTCACTGATGTCTGCTGTAAATCACCACCACCAGTTTGGATTTGATTATTGCCTAATTGGTTGAGGTGTGCAGCATTTATGTGTCTGAAAGTACATGATCCATGCCAGAAAAGAACTAACTAATATTCATTTGTAAAAGAAAATCATACCTTTACCATCAAAGTACTTAAATGTGAATAGAAATCAGACTCCACATGAATCTGGTTCAATTTTGTGTCTATTTTCCTATGAATTGAGAGTATTTTTCTGAAAACGATTGCGCAAATGTGTCCAGGGGTGCAAATATGGATTTTGGAAAGTGTAAGGACATTTCTGGCACGTGTATTTATGCTTGTTTCCTGATATAACGTGAAAAACATGACAATAATCAGTGACAGAGACATGAGGCCGATGGTGTTGTTACCATGTTTGCACCATGTCTCAGTGTCATAGGTCTCTGAGCAGTGTCGGTTTCAGCAGTAGGCGGTTGGTTCTCAGTCAGATTAGGAACTGAGTTGTGTCAGTCTCCACAGCCAGAGCCTTTGTTTGACTGCGTTCGCGTTTGGTTCTTCATCAAAGTGAGTTATGGCTGTCTAGCTAACCCAGGAGCACTCAACGAGTCTGGTGCCAGTTTGCCATCAAAAGAAAACTTTCCAGTGTAACTTTTCGAAGCATCTCTCCAAAAGATGCAGCTCCAAGGAACCAGCACTTGTGGCGACGTGTCAGCCGCCTCCGGGTATGGAAGCGAATGTTTTTGAATCGTGTCGCGAAGGAGTCAGGAGGGCGTACTGTGAAACTCTGCTTCATGTCCCCGGCTCTTAGAGCGCGAGCGGAAATTAAGCCAGAGAGTCACATTGTCGTAAGGATGACAGGGTAACTTACACCGGCTAAACGTAACAAGTCTGTGACAGATGATTGTGATCAGGCCACAGTGGATTCACCACTGGGGGGGTCACAGATAAGAGGGAATTAAAAATGACAATAGCTTACCTAGACTATCTGGCAGAAAGAGGTTATAAAAAAGGAGATCCTAAATGCCATCTTAACTTCATGGCTTAACTTCCTGTGTAGTGCAATGACCTGGCACGGCAGCAGACTATAGTACTGGACTTTAAAGCTGTATTGGATGCACACAGCCCCGGAACAACATCTCAGCATCTAAAACCCAGCTTCTGCATGCATACTCATGTTATACTGTACTTACACTAAACACTCTACACACTTATAGTGTTGGGCTTCTGAATACTGTCCCAGCTGGGTGTGTGTAGTTTACATGTTCTCCCCATATAGCATAGGTCCTCCCACAACCCAGAAGGTGTCTGAGGTGTCTAGGTGTCAACCATGAACAAGCTGATCTACAGTGCTTATCTGCAAATGACTTAACTAGTACATATACTAGTACAGTTATACAGTACACCCACCATCATATACAACACTTATTTTTTAAGAGTTCCTGAAAAAACAATTGTTTATCTTTTTATACCCTTTTCTTTGGAGACAAATACATTATCCTGTTCTCTTTACAAAGAAACACGAGAGGTTAAATTTTTCAGCCACAGTTCGACTTTCAAATTCTCTTTCTAACTAGTTGCTCCTCCTTGTACTCATGCTGGCTAAAATTCTCACAAGCTAACCTAGAGCTGCCTACCAAAGGCATAAGCAAATCACTTATGGGCAGCGGCACTCATATCAATACATGTAGTTATTAATGCCTAAGTATGAGGGGGCTTCAAAAAGTTCATGGAAAAACGGCATTAAAAAAGAACAGTGAAAGATATAAACTTTATTTTTTAAGTTCCATCAAGGTCAAGACAGTTTTGTAAGTGATGATACCAGCCATTCAGTCCATCCCTAAAGAACTGAGAGTCCTGGGACTTTAATCATGTCAACATAGTCTTTCTTACAGCATCATGTGAGAAAAAATGGGTGCCCATTAAAGAGTTGGAAATAAAAAAAGCCAAATCAGGGCTGTACGGTGGATGTCTAATGATTTCCTATTGAAGCTCCTGCGGAACCGCCCTTGTTTGGTGAGAGGAATGAGCAGGAGTGTCATGGTGGTGGAGAAGGACTCTCGGGTGAAGCGTTCCAAGGCATTTTTCTGCTAAAGCTTTGGCTAACTTTCTTAAAACACTCTCATAATAATCAGATGTTACATTACTTTGGTCCTCAAGAAAGTCAACAAGCAATATGACTAAAGCATCTCAAAACACTGCTGCCATGACTTTGCTCTTGACCGGTCCGCTTTTGCTTTGACTGGAACGCTTCCACCGCTTGGTAGCCATTGTTTTGATTTTGTCTTCAGGATAATACTGGTAAAGCCATGTTTCATGCCCTGTGACAAGTCTTTGAAGAAATGCTACAGGATCTTGATTCCACTCGTTTAAAATTTTCATTGAAAGACCTGCTCTTGTCTGCAGCTGATCTGGGAGCAACAGTTTTGGGGCCCCTCGAGCAGAGAGTTTGCTCACCTGCAATTTTTTAGTTAAAATTGTGTAAGCTGAACCAGCTGAGATGTCTGGGGTCTTGACTATTGTTTCTGCTGTTAATCATCAGTCCTCTGCAATTAGGGCACAAACACCATACAAGCTGAAGTGGCTGGTCTGCCACTGCGAGCATCATCTTCAACATCAATGCGTCCATTCTTAAAGTGAGTTATCTATTTGTAAACTGCTGATTTCCCAGGGGTTTTGTCCCCATGAACTTCTCCTAAAACATCAGTGATTTCACCGTTCTTCCACCTAAGCTTCACCACGAATCTGATGCTTGTTCTTGCTTCAGTTTTAGCAGATTTAATGTGACTCTGATGGAGGTTCTCTTCACACTGACACGTCCATCCAAATGCCTCAAGTCAGCTCTTGTTCAGATGTTATGACACCTTCGTAACAGTTTATTTTGGTGCAAAAAAAAAAATCATGCTTAGATTTTTTTTGCAATGCACATTTTCCGCAAACTTTTTGAAGACCCCTCTTATAATCCCCTATAAAAATTTTCTTTTGCACTCAATTTCCTTTCTTTCCTTAGAAAAATAAATGACCTCAATGCCATTGTCAGTTTAAGCAAGCGAATATCTACATACTCCACATTTTGCATTGATAATTTAAACTAATAATTCTCCTCTTATGACATTTCAGATCCAAAGAAATAGACTTATTCAGCTCCATGACCAATTAAACATTTTAGAATTTTAGGAAGCTTTCTGCTGGCATTCTTTCATGCCTGACATTCTTAACCGGCCTTCTGCATGAACATGATGCTTTCAATAGGCATGTCCCCTAAACCTTGATGCTGGACATTTCCACTGAAACAGGTAATTCTGCTTTAAAAACAGTGTTTTGGTAAATTGACTGGCCTGCATTATTTTCCAGTAAGTCTACTGGTACAGAACAGCTAGTATTTCTATCCCAAACTGAAATGCAACATGAATATTCAGCTTCCAGATAATCAAAATATTATTGATGAGACCAAAGAAGAGAGAGTCACATGCTTCAGGTTTTTTAGGTTTTCAGGTTTAGGTTCCGTATCCTGGACTGTGAACAGAGATGCTACCCTGAAGAAGGAACAGCAGTGGTTCTGTTCCCCCGAGATGCCACAGGCAAGGGGTTCCCATTCGCTGTCTGAAAGCTAGTATCTGAGTGAACTTTGACTTTGGCACCATTGAGAGCATCTCTACCAATGGGATCACAGTGTGGGACATATTTTTCGAGAGACAATGGGGCTGCAAAGATAGGTGCAGTTGACTCAAAACAGTGAGTAGGAAAGTATTGTATATAGTTCCATTGTACAGTACATGTACAGCTTACATATCAGATTCAGCTCTTTTATAGACTTAGACTCATTTTTAAAACACCCAACCTTGCTATAAAGCTGCCACAAGTAGAAGCAGAATAAAGAAAACTGTAAATGGTGGTGAGAAGAGAATTTTAATTTTAAAATGTGTTTGCTAGAGTTTAGTTGAAATGCACGGGAGCAGGCGCTGTGCAGAGAGCACAGAAAGGCAGAGTGCAAAGCCACAGAAGATGAGCAGAGCTGCTTGTAAGGCATCGGGAGGGTAGGCAGTGTACGAGCGATGGAGATCTGGCGGGAGGGGTTGGGAGAAGCAGAGGAAGGAAGCTAGGGGTGCCGAGGGGATGCAACACAGGAGTCGGACCTTTGACGTGACCCTTGACGACCCAACCTATTTGACGATGGCGAAGGGGCAGATGAAACCCCAGCAGGAGCCCCTGCTCCACAAACTGGAGCTGTCAGGACAGCTGGGGCACATCTCTGCTGGCTATAGATAGCAGCGGCCCGTATAACACAGGTCAGACCCATGGCCTGGGACTGCGGAGCCCAATTATGTCAGAGTGATGAAAGTCTGGCTACGGGCCAGGAGCATGGGATAGAGAATAGGATTAAAGTTTAAATTAGGAGCACCACGAGGACACGGTAGGTTGTAGTTTAAGCGTTGATCATCTTTGTATTTGGAGTGAGGGGAAGGGGGTACAGGCAAAAGGCCAGTGTGTTTAGTAGGGTATTACTGTAAAAACCGGACAATGACAACTCTTAATTATGGGCAAGACTGATTTTATTCAAAATTACTATCGCTATCACTTTGTAATCAGGTTTTTTATGTCAGATGCATGGATCATTTTTGTTTTTATTTTATGCTTTTTATGATTTTCTTTATGGAAGAGCCAGTTTCATAATCTGCCCTGGCCTTTGCAACTTGTAAAATTACAGACAGTAGGGGATAAACATAAAGACAGCGAAATGTCTATGTTCCTACAGTGCCAGTTATTAATAAACTTTGGAGGAACGCTACTGAAGCTCAGATGGTGGCTGATTAAGATGATTGGCTGCTGCAAAGACACACCCACTTCTAAGGACAGATCCGAATTCTCATAATGAACTCACCTCCATCTTTTTGCCTGTGACACTATACCTTTTAAAAATCAATCAAAGTACCATGGTACCACTATTTAAAATTAGGCTGGCAGGCTGTCTGCTGGACTGTTGATTTGTTACCCAATGACATCATCATAGTGCATCATAGTCAGAGGGGAATCACTGAGGTGTGATGTATTATGTGTGATGAAGAAGCTGCCGTGCCGTTTTGGGCCTTGCTTCAGTATGGACCCCTGCATTACGCCATCATTCTTCCCCTCTTCCCTGAGTAGCCACAGAAGATGAGTGTTGAAAGTTGGGGGCAGGTGGGGGGACAGGCTGTACTGGAGTAACTGGGGCATGGAAATAGGGTGAGTACTCTTTTAAAACTAACAAGAACTTAAGAGGCTGTGGAGCCATGGTTTGGCTTGGTCTCCTGAGGCCTGCTGCACAGTCCCTTCAATCATGGCCGGAAGAGAGAGAACATTCCGGAAGGTGATGGCTCATGGTTCTTCCCCCATTAGCCCAGATCTGAGAGGACGAAACCAGCTGCGGGGATACCAACGTGCCCCCCAGGCCTCTGGGGAGAGGCTCATCAATGATGGAAGTGTGTGAGAGAGCTTTTAAAAGTACTCCAGAGCCTGATCTCGAGCACGGAAGCAATTTTCTTCCAGCTTTGCCATCCCATTGGCTGTCTAATGCACTAGGGAAGGGAATCATCTACATCTTCAGACCATTTCCAGGCGCTGTAAAATGGCTATATTAGTTGCATTCTGACGCGAGGCACGAAGGTTATCAAACTGCAGTAGCCATCAGACGGCTTTGGTAATAAGTTGGCTGCTTATTTAAGATGGGTATCCAAATACAGGAGAGAGATCTTCAGAAGAAATCAGTCACAGGAGCCCTAGACACTGAGAAACATTTTGAAGTAGGATTCCCTATGGCATGAAAGATCCTTTCTTACTTTTCCTGCCCTCCAGTAGGAGTAAATTTGCTGTCATTGTTGTTGTCTCATGTGAATGACAATCCCAAATCAATACAAGTGTCATATGATTCCTCCAGTTCCAATTAAATAGGGTGTTTGTTTTGCAATACGTTTAAAGCTGTTAAGCCTTTGTAATCTTATTTAAAGCTTCAGGTCTTCGGAGACAGCATGCTTTTCGGATCCAAAGGTGACATTATTCTAAAATGTGTTTTAACGTGATGCTTGCAAGCTAGCTGGCGTCATGTCTGAAAACGATGTGGCTAAACATAACACTGTTCACTGAGCAGTATTCATTTTTGGGATCCTTTGTTCTTTGCCAGCAACAGTCTGACAGCTCAGACCTTTTCTGACAAAAGCTAGCTTTTTCCTACATTTTCACTGCATTTTTTTTCCCGTACTTAACTGCTACTTTAGGTCTCTGGAAAAAAAATGCAGTCTAGTCATTATCTATGAGTTTCTTGTCCTCCATGCAAAAATGACCTTGAGCCAAAGTCTTTTCCAAATACATACAGTCGCAACAGAGTTGCAGCGAGATATGATTTTATATGCTCAGGACCTCATCTGATGGCTTGTAGTTTCACATACCGTACAATTAATATACAACTCCATATTGTTAATATGAATTTGCCATTGTCATGGGTGTTAGCACAATATTGGTGTGGCCTGGATAAGAGAGCCTTTCTCTCTAATTACAAAGCTCTTCTGATGTTTGTGCTAACATCTCTAAGGCCCCTTGTCTCCCACCCATCACAGTATAATATGATTTGCCTGTGTATTACTATGATTATGGTGCACTCAGGAAGAGTTGGCATTCCTCTTTACAGCGGGAAGTTAGTGCTCACATCCTATTGTCTTCCCATAACTCGGTCGTACATCAGCTGAATCTTTATGCTTCCTCCCTGTGTGTCTATTTACCTCTCTCTCATTACAATTACTTCCTTTCTTTTGTCGTAGAACATCCCTATTGTCAATTGCTCTTGATGTCTTGTTTTCTTCCTCGACCATGGCCAGGGGTGTAGCTTACTGCTTTGGAGTTGACTGGAATGGAACAGGAAGGCATGAGACATGTGGCGCCAAGCAGACGGAATCAAACCCGACCCCCGTCCTTTGTGGTGTTGGGGGAGGAGGGTGTGATTTACAGCGTGATGTAGCTTGTCAGCATTTATAAATGAGATTAAATGGAGCCAGAACCTCGATCTGACCAAGGATGTAATGCAAATTGAAATTAAACAGCGTGACATGATTTTGAGGTCACGTTAAGCCATTTAGTCCCACTTAGTCTCCGCCTAATGCTGCTTCTGTAGTCTGCCTTCATGGCAGAGTTAATTAACCAATTAAACCTCCAGCTGTAAAAGTGAACCAGGTGGCATGTGCAAAGCCGAGAGCAGGATTAGATCGCAGCTCCAGCCCTATGATCTTACTTTAGAGCCCAAATACTATTTAGGAATGTCCAGACATCCATCTTCCATACTGCTTCTCCAGTATGTTTTCACAGTGTATCAAACAAGCTTCTTCTAACAATAATTAAACAATACAATACTCTCTAGGTTGTTATTTGACCTCGGAGAGCGATGTTTTTCGGCACTCAGATGTTGTAGCATGTGATATGCTGCCAGGTTATGATTCTAGGAACTGCGAATAACAGCAGGGCATCTTTGCCCCCACTGTGTGGTGCTGGCAAAATTAAAGCCCGCGGACACAGGTCCTGCTGCCCTCGATCATCCCCCGAGTCATGTCAGAGTAATAAAGCCGTAGATTGTTCTGAGGCAGCACGCCACATTTCTACAAAGAAAGAAAAAAAATAAATAAGCTTTTTTTTTTTAATGAAAACCTCTCCTGAGCTCCCTTTCGTGGTGTTTACAGTGTCATTCTGTCATGTTCAGGAGAGTTATGGAGTAATAAAGGAAGAAACCTAATTTTGTTTAAATGCCTGTATGTGTTTAAGACCAAAGGAGTGGTTTAGGTGGGCTCTAAAAAAGAAACAATGAAACACAAGAGATACGATTGACCTGAAGAATTAGCTGGAAAGGAAGCAGGAGTTCCCACTGTAAGGCCTTGCCTTATCCGCGGACAGATGGATCTGAGACAACAGCTTTTATCAAATCTTACAATTGTTTTGAATGAGGTAATGCGGATCTATTGAACCATCCCTTCCTGCCACCTATAAAGGTTAGAGGATTAATCCGATTATCTCCTTGCGCAGTCTCCTGTGCTGAGCTGCAGCAGTGTCAGTAAGGAGGTACTGTAAAAGCAATGGGGGCTGGCACCACTGAGGTTGAAAACACATTTTATTTTTTCTGAAGCTGGTCTTTCATAGGCTCTTGAAGTTTCCTTGTACCCTCAAGTGAAAAACTTCAAATCAATTTTTATTCCGTTACCGTCATGCTACACCTGTTGCTCAACATGTTATCTTTGCAATAACTAGAGCAGGGACTAGGAATCAAGCCTCCATTGCCATAACTTGCAATGTAAGACGATTAGTTTGCAAAATCAGTGGTGAGGACCCTGGTCCACCAGGTGCTATAGGGCTTTGCCCTATGTCAGCTGTTGTTAGCAGTAATAGATATATAAGTTCGGTACTGAGTCTAGGAATAGATCAGTTCATATGAGAAAGTTCAACCAAAAGACAACCCAACTGCAGATACTTGGCACTCCATGCCAAAGATTTGTATATAATTGTGCTAACCAACCAACGGAGACTAAGCAGGACTCCAAGGAGTAATCTCATTGTCTTTGTGGGCTCCGGCTCTGCCATAGACTCCACCTCCAAAGACTCACACTATCAGCAAATAGTGAAGCATCCTGATGGGCCAATAGCAAGCCCACCATGTCAGGATAGGTGCAATAAAAAGAAAAGACAGAAACCACATCACTACAACTGGCGTAGGATTGTGGACTTTTCTGCAAATACTCAGGGAACCGATCAAAGTCTTGCCACAACCCCAAAATGTAAGATCATCTTTGTGATGTACAAACCCCCATTTCCAGAAAAGCTGGGATATTTTCTAAAATGCAATAAAAACAAAAATCTATGATATGTTAATTCATGTGAAGCTTTATTTAACTGACAAAAGTACAAAGAAAAAAATATCAACAGTTGTACTGACCAACTTAATTGTATTTTTGTAAATATATGCAAAGTTAGAATTTGATGGCTGCAACACACTCAAAATTCGGGACAAAATAAAAATAAGATTGAAAAGGTTTGGAAGTCTCCACATTAAGCAGACTAATTGGTGGTGGTTGAGGTATCATGATTGAGTATAAAAGTAGCATCCGTCAAATCTATATTTTCCATGTGATTAAGTACGGATCTTGTTGATTCCTCGATTGTGAGAAAGATTGTGAAATTTTATGTAATTTTTTTGTTTTGTATCTGCAGCTTTACAATGGGTATCATGTTATTTAAAGTTAGAGACTTTTATTTTGGGGACTTGTTAATATTCATTCTTCCAGTACACTCTGTTTAATTAGCGTTTCAAAATTACTTCTTTTAATTTATTCAAATGCATTTAATGAATTCACATGAAATCAGATGAAGTCCCAAGCCTCAAGTATACTGCAGTTTTTTTATCCTGTGTTATTCAACACTGAAACGGAAGGTGATTATATAACACTGGGACTGCTGTGAAATCCTTTCTGAAAAGTGACTGAAGTTAATACTTTTGTATAATATCATCTGAAAATAATAAAATAGGTCATTCTCCTATTTGATGTTTGTGTACATCAAGGCTACAGCCAATGCTCCCTGGCTTTTTTGCATTGCATAATATCAGTGCTTTAAGAACCTCCACATCCCAAGATAAATCTTACAATGGGTGGCCAACGGGGTGGGGGGTGGGGTTTGAATGCTCTTCATTGTGGATGAATAACACAGCTGAACATGCTGCCTGTAGAACAGTCTGTCACATCTCATGGCCTCCTGACATTAACAACAATGCCCACTGAATAATTTCACATCATCACATATGGTTCTTCTTCCAACTACATCCTTGTAATTGGCAAGTTTCAAATAATGAAGCAACAGATGCACTTATTCATTCAGTAATAACCGGGATGTACTTCAGTGGTAGAGCATGTGCTTTGCATGTATGAGATCCTGGGTTCGATCACATGCATTAACACTTCGACCTCTACTAACTTCAGAATTGCTTAAGACTCAATATTTTTGGGGACACCTCAACATTAGTTCCCAGAACGAGCCTCATCCCTCACTTTATTTTCTTTCTAGCTTCACCGTGGGGTGATATTTGTGTATTGATTGTGTGTTGCATCTGAGTATGCACACCTAATAACAAGTTTATAGCATTTCTGAGGTGAAGCTTTTTACCCACTAAGAGACTGCGGACACACGGCTGTCGCTAATCAGCACGACTCGACCGCTGTCTGATAAACCCCTGCACTAACCATTTGTCAGTGCGAGATATTGTTGATTTGCAATGAGACTTATTGAGCGTACATACCTGTGTCTTCTGTCCAGCTCCGATCCTCCCTGCTTGCCCCACCCTTCCCTCCTTGTGTGTAAAGTCATCTCCGGGTGGACCCTCCCAGTTGCTGACCTTCTGGCTTCTGTCTCCCGGGCTCAATCTCTGCGCGCCGATTTCAAGTCCGGTATCTGGCTCCTGACTTCCCTAGTTATGGCCCCACTTCCGACTATGACCTGGTCTCTGCCTGCCCCTCTTCTGATTGCTTAGCTGTGGTTCAGAAATAAAGCTTATGAACCTCCACTCCGGTCTGCGAGAGTCTGACTCTTACAGAATACCTTGCTGAAGAGCATAGACCCAAATGAGATGCAGTCCCAGCTACAGGATGCCCTGGCTCAGATCGTGTAACTCACCAATTTGGTGGGGCAACTTCAGCAAGGAATGGCTGCCGCCTTTCCTTTGCCAATCACTCCTCCCCAGCGGCCAAATGGTTGAGTGGCTCAGCTGGCCGCCCGACTGCCTGCAGGTGCTATATCAATGTGCACTAAATCCTGAGTTGCAAATAGAGAATGCCTGTCGCAGAGCAGCACGCTCCTTTGAAGAGTATGTTCAACTTTCTATTACGCTGGATAACATTGTACGCGAGTGGCGCCATACTTACTCCCGTGCTGATCCCCAGCACACTACCTCCCAATCGGCAGAACCCGAACTGATGCAACTTGGGTGAGTGCCACCCCATCCTGAGCGAACATAACTGTGCATACCCCCACCCCCTGCCAAGCGTTTACGGAAGGTTTCAATAGAACCTGTGCCTCTACTGGGGAGAACTGGGACATGCCGTCCAGACATGTCCGATGTGACCCCCCAGGAGTCAGCCCGAGTCCACACAGGTAGGAATGATGTCATCACCTATGGTCTCCCAGTGTCAAGTGATTGTGCTGGTTTTGCTATTTTGGAAATGCAGACACACAACCCCCATGTGGACTGGAAGGTAGGAGAGATTTGGTCGTGGTCTGCAGAGTCCTTTGTGGGCTGTCTATCGCTACCTTGCAGCATGTCTTTGGTGGAGTCCCCAGCCTGAGGGTGCGCCGTCCATTCCCCCCCCCCCCACACAGTATCAGGATTTCCAGGACGTTTAGTAAGGCCAAGGCGTTTGGGCTTTCCCCCACACTGGGCCTCAGACTGTGACATCGAATTGGTGGAGGGCGCAGTGCTTCCCCGAGGATGCCTCTTCTCCCCGTCTCGGGACTGGCTTAAGCCTGGCACTGTGAAAGATCTGCAACACTTTCTGGGGTTCTTGAATTTCTATTGCCCTTTCATCAAGGGGTTCAATTCCATAGCCTCAGCCCTGACTAACCTTGGAGGAATGCCCTGGAGGAGTGGCGGTATTGGTTGCAAGGGCGCTACGCCCCTTCCAAGTGCTCACTTACCACTGGAATCTTGGATATCTGCGCAGTGTGAAATGCCTTAACTCCTGCCAGGCCCAGTGGGCGCTGTTTTTTACACTGCTGTTTAAAAGTTTGGGGTCACTTATAAATTTCCCATGGAATAGCCTTCATTTCTCAGAACAACAATATATTGATGAGCATCAGAAGAAAGTTCTTTGTTTCTGGCCATTTTGAGTCTTCAATTGAACCCACAATTGCTGATGCTCCAGACACTCAACTAATCTAAAGAAGGGCAGTTCTATTGCTTTTTTAATCTGCACACCAGTTTTCAACTGTGCTCATATAATTTCAAAAGGGATTTCTAATGATCAAATTTGCCTTATAAAATGTTAAACTTGGATTAGCAAACACTATGTGCCTTTGGAACACAGGACTGATGGTTGCTGATAATGGGCCTCTGTATGCCAGTGTAGATATTACATAAAAACCAGCTGTTTCCAGCTACAATAGTCCTTTGCAACATTAACAATGTCTACACCATATTTCGGATTAACTTGATGTTATTTTAAATGGACAAAAAAATGCTGGTCTTTTGAAAACAAGGAAATTTCTAAGTGACCCCAAACTTTTGAACGGTAGTGTAGTATGTGATAGGGGACCCAAGTTCACGGCTAAGGTGTTTTGTGCTCTCTGTCTCACTTGAACGTTACTCTCAGCCTGACTTCAGCGTACCATCCCCAGTCCAACGGCCTACTGCAAAGGACGAACCAGGAGGTCGGAAAAATACTCCATCTGACGTGCGCCTCTCAACCCACTGAGTGGTCCCACTACCTGCCCTGGGCAGAGTATGTCCGAAATTACCTACTTCAACCAGCGATTCACCTTTCTCCCTTCCACTGTGTCCTCTGCTAGCAGCAGCCTCTCTTCCCATGGGATTCCCAACCCAGCAATGTCCCTTTGGTAGAGGAATGGTACCGATGGAATCGTCAAATCTGGAAGCGGGCCCATTGCTGTCTCCACACCAAAGCAGCCAAGCAAACCTCTGGCTGCCGGCTGGACGTAAGTTTAGCCCAAAATGCATTGATCTAGCCAATCCATTTCTAGTCAATCATTGGATCATCGACACATGTTGGCTTGTTATAAATTTTATCTGTATGACAATTTAAAGAAATGCACCTTCCAAATAAATAAATGTACATGTACATTTTTAATGACAGAGCTTGGAATTTTATTCATTGCATCTTTGGGTTTCAAGTGGAAGTACACTCAAACAATTGAGGTGAAGAACCTTGAGGTAATGTGAACTTATGACCATTCAGTCACAAGTACACTTCCTTAAACATGTGCACAAACATATAGATCTTTCCCTTAAAAATACAAAATTATGCAGAAAAAATGCAGAACTTACAAAGTGCTAACCAACCAAACTGAATACTGAACTGAAACAAAAAAAATGCTATAAAAGCACTAACAGTGACAACATTCCTCTCTTGAATGAGTTCATTCTCCATGACTCTCATCTAGTTCTTATAAAACAGGTTATTGCATTACATAGGGCCATTAATAAAGGCAGTTCGCAAATCTCTGACAAGTATGGATTACACACGGCTCCAATCTAATAATACAAGAGGACAACAGACATTTTAATAACAGTTATTTTTTTTCTCTTCACTCAATCTGCAATAACTCCGAGATTAAATTGGATTCGATTGTTCATACAAGTTTCCTCAATATAATGTCGTAGCTCAAACACATTTTCCACCACCTTCATCCAAAATAAAAAGGTTTAGCATAGACGCAACAATTGCTATTCCACTCCACAGATCAAGCTTAGAACCACCTTGATCCAAAAACTTTAAATTTTCGCACTTTTGATTACAATCGTGAGACCCAGCTCTATCATTTTACTTTAAATACAGAAACTCGCGACCTGGCATTTGACGTAAGGGTTAATTTAAGGCTACCAAGACTGCTGTAATATTAATCTCGGTCGTGAGGTGAGATGAAAGATGGCCAATGATTTTCAAATGGTTACTAACAACATCGATAATATCTGGTACGGGAACCATACTTTGGTTTTCAAAAAAGAGGACACTGTAGCAGGGCGTAAAGAGGGGAGTCAAAGAATCGCACGTACAAAATACTCCGACTGCAGAAGGCGAAAGTCAACATGAAACAAAGCAAAATTCCGGACATTTCTGGCACTTCATAGGTCCCAAAACATTATTGTCTAGTAAAAAACGTTAGTGGGCTAATGAAAATAGTTTAAACCAGAAAAAAAATATTTTAAAAACGGACGAACAGGTAAGGGTAAAGGTAAATCTGCGTCGACCAAATATTACCGCGCGTTCCTATTGGCCGCTGCTGTGCTATAATAACACCCCCGGAAGTCAGGAAGAGCTCTAAAAATCAGCTGACCGAGCAACCTCGGGTCACATGACTCAAGAGTATCTCGTGAGCAGCATGACTTCTCGTCCGGAGTAAGTTTTTACTTGTCTTTTCTTTTATTTAATATTTACGCATCGCGTGTTACACATTTTTACAGACCTTAATAAGTTTAAGCAATTATTATGAGCGTGACTTTATTTAAAAATGGCGTCATTAGCTTAAGACGCGCAAGATCAATGCTTTTGATTTTATAAACGTACTTGACTTTTTAAGATTATCAGATCGCTTTGCGTTAGATCTGAAGACCTGGGTTGTGTGAACAACATGTATCTCTTTTCACGTAAAAATACAGTGCTACTCTATTTACAGTAAAGACACTAAATAAAGACCAAATGTCTGTGGTATAAATATGATTTCTACCACTCCGTGTTGTTTTTGTGGTGCTTGTGCTTTTGATTATAGATTATAATTAACATTTAAATCGATTCACCAAGTAAGTAACTCCACTGCATTTAATGGCGAATACAAGGCTAATGAAAGTTCTGATTTAGGGAGGTAACTTGGGTTTTGAGTTAGTGATGCACTTTTTACGTATCGTTTTTATCTGTTAACTTGTGACTTATGATGTAGCGGTTTTTTTTAAGCTCTGCATTTTGTATGTATGTATGTATGTATGTATGTATGTGTGTATGTGTGTGTATTTATAGTAGGAGTTACTTTTGGTTGTAATTTATGAAGATGTGATCTTTGATCACATAAATGCAAGTGTTTATGTAATTCTTGATAAAGTGCTCTATGGCCATTATAAATGCATATTATCTCGTAGAATAAAGCGTTAAATGCAGAGCTGCAGTTTTTTATGTACTTTGTCATAGGGAGGGTTCCGAGATTTTCGGTGATTTTGCTAATCGTGTTCCCTAACCTTCTTACGTGGTCAAACATAACTCAGATCCTCAGCTACTTTTTTGGGTGTGTGGTTAAATTCAAACTTTGAACTTTCTTGAAGGAAAATTGTATAGCAAAATGTAAGCTGACTTGTTAGTTTTACCTTCGCCTTTGAAGGAGTGCAGAGGAGAAATATCTCTAAACTTTGGCCTGTTACTTATCAGGTGGAGCTGATGGCTCACTTATAACTTTAGTTTTCCAGCTGACCTTTCCTATCAACCACTTTACAATGGGGGCGAGAGTGGCGTTTTCTGATTTACTGGCTGTTAAAGGTCGCCTTTTTTGACTGGATGTTATTTACACTAACTTTTTTTTTGGTCAGTTTTAAGTTACACTGGTCCAAAAAATTGCTACTTTTATCAGACTTTCCTGTAATACATTTTGTAATGCTTTATATTTAAAGTGATTCAACAGGTGTGTGTATTGTTAGTCTTATGTAATAACTTTTCCTTTTAGATAATGAGCTCTGTCAGCAACTTCCTGTTTGTGGTTTTGTCCTTAAATTGGAGAACCTCAGTGGCGATATTGACCAAAAATCACATCTCTGTATTTTTAGGCAGAATAGTGGTACATGACACATCTCTGTTTTCTATGAAGTGCGCTACATGTTCAGTTGTTAGTCAAGTAACGCTTTTAATAAAATGGTCAAAATGACATGCAGATAAGCTCATGTGTTAATGCGATAAAATCAGCAGTAACTGGGGACGGTATAATGGCCCTAATTTTAACACCAAAACATTCTCGTACAGTATCTCATTTGAAAATGTATCGATATACTGCCCTGTCCTAGATGCATGGGAGGATGAGTAGGATGTCTGTCTTAAATAGCAAACGATGAATTTTGTAAAGTCCACACCAGTCCAGTTAATTATTCTGATATGCTTTTTTTTTCTGTTTCATCATGTGGTATAACCCTTGAGAAATGTGACTGGTGTCATTTTGAGGTGACTGCGACCCTGAGGTCTAGTTGACTATAAGATGGTTCACTAGTATTCACAGTCGATGTCACTGTGCCCAGACGGCTGTCGTCTCTCCCTCTCTGCAGACCCGTGTACTGGCTGGGGAAGAAGACGCTGAGGGTGTCGGCGGCGCTGTTTGCCGAAAACCGGAGCCGTCTCTGCCAGGGCCTGAAGGCCAAGGAGGGCCTGCTCCCCAAGTCTGTGGTGGTTCTGCAGGGCGGTGAGCAGAGCCAGAGGTACTGCACGGACACGGACGTCCTCTTCAGACAGGTTTGCCCGCTATGCTCTAATTGCTTATTCCCACCTTTAATCTGCCTCTCAATGTCACACTTGACTATTAAAAAATATTCTGACGGGCTTTTTCGGGGCATCCAGTAAGTAAGGTTAAAAATAATGCTGTGCATTTGAATTCCAATGACTTTGACCTTGGAACTCAACATAGTCCTTCAGTTAGTACCTAGCTGTATAAATAAGCACCCATTCCCTTTACCGGTTAACACTTCCTTCAACTTTGTTGTCCAGTAGAATGCAGTACAAAATGGTTTAAGTAAAGCTTCTCTTTGCTTTGGTTTTTAGTAGTAAGTTCTGTATTTGTAGAACCTGTATATCTAGTCTGTGACTCCATTGAAGATCAAGGAAAGCCCAGTTAGAAACAACAACTGTGGTGTGCTGTGGATGTCTGTCTCACAGGAGTCCTTCTTCCACTGGGCTTTTGGAGTGACTGAAGCTGACTGCTATGGAGCCATTGAAGTCGACACGGGGAAGTCCATCCTCTTTGTCCCCAAGCTGCCTGAGAGCTATGCCACCTGGATGGGGAAGTATGTCCTTTTTAACTGTTCCATGCTGTGACATAACTTGCCTGGTTTTTTACTTGTTCCATAATTTGGAATAGGAGGTAATGGAACGTGTGTGTTTCCCAAAGAGTGAGACTTTTTAATGTGTCTTTGTTCTCTATTTGGGCTCAACAGCAGGTAGCACTGCAGGTTCCGGCAATATTTGCTGATTTCGGAGCTGTAATTCTGGATTGAGCCCCGAGTGTTGGATTGGCCTGAGTGTTATGGTTGATGATAGGGTATTTTTAGTTAAAATGTCAAATTCAAGAGGGAGATTTTAGTGAAATTTTTATAGATGGGTTATTCATACGAAGAAAATCTCAATCTTTCAAATATTTTAGTCACTGAGGTTCTTGTGCCTTGTACACAAGAAATCTTTGTTTTATATTGGCTGCGTTTTTTGTAAAATGATTACCAATACACACACATACAGTGAATGCGGTTTTAACAGAGCAATAATAAACACAGTCTACACTTTCATGCTTTATTTATTCCCTGGGTTGTGCAAAAGACTAAAGCGTGTTCGCTGCAGCTGATGCGCAGTGACTGAGTGCTCAGGAAGCTCCTGCGTCCCCATGTGAGCCCACCCCCCCACGGAGCCATCAGGGTCCGCACCTAGCTGAGCTCAGAGCCCTGCTGGCAAATGGCTTGGCCCAGGGGTCTCAAAGTACCGGCCCACAACTTGTTTAATCATCATCATCATCATCATCAGCCCACTGATCAATCGCTCATCTTCAAGAAAAATGTAAAAAAATGTCATCTGCAGTTAAATTTACTGGCACTGAATGCGGCAAATCTTACCATTGACCCCCACAAGTAGTTCAACAAGGAAAACATCATGCTAATTTTGGGTGTGCACTGGTTATGGTTAATGCTGGTTACTCTCAGGCATGATCGCCAGTTTGGGAACATTTTGGTTTTTCGATAAATTAAATCAGCACTGGAGAGAGAGAGTAGCTGATAAGAACAAGACTGTCTGTCAGCTCTGTTATGCCAAACTCTGATATATGTTGCTGGAAGCACATCCAACATGCTAACCCATTTGAGACTTCATCATCTGAGTGTACAAACGAAGCAAGGCAGAAACAACCTCTGCAAGTTAGTGTCCTTCTTGGTGTATAAGGCTGTAATTATGGCTACAGTGGTATTTACATTGCAGATATGTGACCATATTCAGTAGCAAAGAACACAGAATCTAGTTATGATTACAAGTGTGTGTGTGTACATGCAGTGCCCAGCATAAATGAGTACACACAAGATTTTAAATTAATAGCTCAATGACCACAAGAACAATTTCCAAAATCTTGACAAGACTGTTTTATAGAACATTTGCTTAACTCATGAACATAAAAATAAGGTTAATAATATAATATATATTAAATAATAATAATAAAATAACTTAGATTACAAAATCTTCAGTTTCACTCAAATCAGGTGCTGCAAAAATGAATACATCCTACAACAAGAACTACTACATCTAGTGTTTTGTATGACCTCCATGATTTTTAAGGACAGCACCAAGTCTTCTAGGCTAGGAATGAACAAGTTGGTGACATATTGCAACACCTATGATTTTTCATTCTTCAAGACTGACCTCTTTTAGAGCCTGGATGCTGGATGGAGAGTGATGCTTGACTTGTCACTTCAGAATTCCCCATAGATGTTCAGTTGGGTTCAGATCAGGAGACATACTTGGCCACTGAATCACATTCACCCTGTTCTTCAGAGATGCAACAGTGGCCTTAGATGTGTGTTTTGGATCATTGTCACGTTGGAAAAGTGCACGACGACCAAGGCCATGGAGTGATGGTAGCATCTTCTCTTTCACTATAGAGCAGCACATCTGTGAATTCATGATACCATCAAGGAAATCCGGCTCCCCGTCACTGGTAGTACTCATGCAGCCCCACATAAGGACACTGCCACCACCATGTCCTATAGGCACCAGGCATTTTTCGCTGTACTCCTCACCTTTGCGGCGCCATACAGTTTTGAAGCCATCAGTTCCAAAAACACTATCTTGGTCTCGTCCAGAGTATAGAGTCCCAGTAGTCTTCATCTTTTTCAGCATGGGCCCTGGCAAATACTAGACAGGCTATTTTGTGTATGGGCTTTAGGAGAGGCTTCCTTTGTGGACGACACCCATGCATGCCATTCCTCTGCAGTGTACACCGTATAGTGTCACGGGAAACAGTCATCCCAGTTTGGCTTTCTACTTCTTTAACTAACTGCAGTGAAATTGCATGGCGATTTTCTTAAGCCTTCTCACCAGAAGATGCTCCTGTCGAGGTGTTAACTTCTGTGGACGGCCTAGACGTCTCTGAGATGGTTGCAGTTCCATCTTTCTTAAACTTTTGTATCACTTTTGCTACAGTATTTTGACTGATAAGTAAAGCTTTGCTGGTCTTCTTGTAGCCTTCACCTTTCTTCTGTAAAGAAATTATTTCCTTTCTCAGGTTTTGTGACTTTTCTCTTCCATGTGGTGCCATTGCTGACAGCATGGAATGGGAAGGGGTTTCTTTAAGTAATGTCCTGTTATAGTCAAAATGCCTGTTTAATGAATAGTTAGACTCACCTGTGGTTGATATCTTGTTAACTAGAATTTTGTAGCCTAAAATTTAGCTTTGCTCCTAAGACTTTCAATGGGGTGTACTCATTTTTGCAACATGGTCTTGAATGAATTTGTTAGGACATTTTACCTTTTTGTGTGAGAAAACTCGCAAATCTTGTTTGCGATCAATGGCCCACATTTGTGGGAGTATTTTGTAGTATAATATGCCATAGAAAATGTTGATTCTGAAAGGAAACTAAAGGTTTTCTGACAAATATAAATAATATACACACACGTGTGTGTGTGTATACATGTAAATATATTATATTTTTTATATATTATATAATAACCCTCCCCTATATTTTTGCTCTGTGTAGGTAAGTGTCTCTTGGGTATTCTTATTCAGGCTGTTGGTTTTGGTTTACAACTGTTCCTAATTATTTGTGTTTGCAGTTTTAATAGTAAATAATTTCAAAACACATTCTGTTTTCTCTGCTGAACCGAAATTTCACCAAACCATAAACGGATAACCATGGTTTGTACCAAACTGTTAATTTTGTGTACCATTACACCCCTAATAAAGTGTGTGTGGTTGGGGGAAAAATATAAAGTGAAACACCAACAGTTTATTACTGTGGTTTTGTGATGTAATTTTATTTTTAATGAGTATTTTCTTATGTGACTTTTTAAATGAACAGCTGTTCTTCCCTTGTCATCATGGCCTTTCCTCTGGGTTCTCCGGTTTCCCCTATAGTCCAGCAAAGTGCTAAGGTGAATTGGAGTTGCCAAACTGTAGGTGTGAATGGTTTGTGCCCCATGATGGGTTGAGTGTCCCATCCTGGGCTGTTCCCTGCCTTGCGCCAGTAGCTTCCATAATAGTCTCTGGAACCCCTGTGACCCTGCATAGGGAAAGCAGCTATGGAAATTGGATGGAAAATAGATGAGTAAAAAAAAACAAGGTTGATGCCTTTTGATTGGCCATGGATACAATGTGAATGTATACTCACTGTCCCGTTTCTGCATGGAGAGTGGCCTTCACCTTCCCCAGGCTGCCGGCCTATTCAGAGCTAGGACTGAATAATGTGACTGACCTTAAGGAGATGCTGAAGAGCCTTTCTTCTGTGTTCTTGACAGAATCCACCCTCCTGAGCATTTCAAGCAGAAGTATGGGGTGGATGAAGTGCAGTACACCACCGATGTAAGTATGTGTCTGGTTTGTCATCCAGATGATGATGATTGCTCTCTAACAACATTGAATTGCATGTCAGCCGTTGCCTGGGTAAACTCAGTGAGAGCCGGCACTTTTCGCATGTTTATTTTTCTGTACCCATAATGACTAATTTTTGCTGTGTAGCACTAAAATGACCAATTAATTTTATTAAAAACAAAAGAAATTGAAACACATGCTGGGTGTACATTTAATGTGGCCTAGCTAAAGCTTGGCTTTCCTTAATCAAGAAGCATCGAATTTTTTTTTCTTCCAATTTATAATGGTAACTATGAAAGAATAGAATATTAAAGGCTATAGACTGTGAACATTATTCTAGGTATCACTGGACAAATGTCTGCAGTGAAAAGCTATTAGCTTTCCTTACTCAAGTTTTAACTTAGTCTCTGCTTTGAGGATGAAAAAATTATACATACTGTGCAAAATCTTCCTCTAAGGTTCTTGTTGGCTCGGTTATGGCAGAATTCACTAGATCGTCGATGGTGACACCTCAGCAGTCCTCAGAGGGCTCTGATCTCTCTTGGTGGGTTCTGATGGCTCTCCATTTGGAGCCGAGCCAAACCTTGAGCCTCATGGTCTCTCATGTAAGAGAACAATAGGAAGAGCGGTCTCTCCTGGGGGTAAAATCAGTTGCATAGTCCTGTTTGTGCAGTAATTTCGGTGTTGTTACTTGGCTTACTTGCAATTGCTGATATCTTAGTTTGTGTTGGATAAAACGCTGTCAGTTGTTGTGGAATTTTTATGCATTTTAAAATCTGCACCTTTTCGTTTTAGTGTGTCGTTTCACCCAGGGTTTATGGCTACCCTGTGTTACTTGGGATAAGCTACAGGCCCTCCGATGATATGGATGGATGGATGGATGGATGGGTTTCATAGCAGACTTTGCTGTATTGTGAGCCCCTAAGGGGTTCAGCAGGTGCCAGAGGGGGTGGGGCTTTTTACTGTCATCAGCCTCCTACTGTCGGAATGCTTTAATGCAATTCATTTGAGATAACAAGCCCAGGCTGGTTAAAGGAAACTCCAGCTGCCGTGATGATGAGTTTTGGGGAGTGTTGGGAAGATGTCTGTACTGGTTTTATGGAGACCCCTCCCCACAAGCCTGCAATGTGTCATGGCAGGAAGTCTAATGCGTGGTGTTCAGGTTCAGTAAAGCTCTTGTCCGCCGTGGCTCCTGAGGGCGTTGGGCACTTTCCCGAAGAGCATGTGGCACCTGCTCTGAAAGGCAAAGCAAACACAAGAAGGATAAACCTGAGGTTCATCTCTTTGCTCATAACTTGTAAAGCTGTTTATTTTAGAAAAATCAATCACAGCCATGGGCAGGATTCCTGGAGATGACTGATGGACAAAACAATTTCTTGATAGATAGAATATTTGGTACCATCTGAAATATTATGGTGATGGATGAAACTGTGTTGCCAGTCTGTTCATGGTCATATAAGCTGTTTTTTTTATTATTTTATTTTTAAAAAGGTGTTTTTTCTATAATATTTAAGACCATCCATCCATTTCCTATAACCGCTTATTCCATATGGGTCGCGGGGGGTCCGGAGCCTATCGCGGAAACTGCGGGCGCAAGGCAGGGAACAACCCAGGATGGGGCGCCAACCCATCGCTGGGCACACTCACACACCATT
>JAAGVU020000008.1:13030394-13061612 GCA_011763525.2 Mormyrus iriodes
ACTCCATATACATGCATTTTTATGCTGTGCAAATAGTCGCAATTACATCCCCTACAAATCATTAATGTGGTATTTAAATACTCTGCAGTACTGCCCTTGCATGTTGTGTAAATAGTCACTGTTATACCCCATATAAAACTGCATAACAGCGACTGTTAAGCTTCTGTTTTTTTTAGTATGTTATATAAGCCCCACCAATAAAATGCTAATGCTGTGTGAACTCGGTGCTGTACTCCATATAAATTGTTAGTACATTATGTAAACATCCACTGTTACCTGCCAAAAATACTCCTGTGCATTCTGCTTCTATCTGCATACCCCCTCAAAAAATCACAACACAAAGAAATCTAAAATGAGAACTTAACCTTTATTTTAATTCAATATTTTTGCACAAAGCATGCTTCCTCTGTTCAATTCTTGATAATGCTGAGAAGGCATTTAACTTTTTCTTATTGAATCTTGCAGGAGTTTATGGTTTTGTCTTGAAGTGCTTGATGGCATCTTAGTCTGCAGAACTGGGAATCTAATTTTTTGGAAAACTGTTTTAATAGAAGGAAAATGGTGAGTTAGGGAAATGCGCAGTATTTTATATACACTTGAGATATAATCCTTCTACAGATTGAATCTAGTTTTGCATTTAATGTACATTATTCATTGTCAGTTTCATTTTTCATTTGTACATTTTACTTATAGGTAAAACTTGAAGGATGCAATATATACTTTACCTCACTTGTAAAATACACAATTTTAAATAAAACATTTATTTTACTGTGCCTTTCTGCTTATTCTGGTGATGAGTTTTGCAGTTTCCACAATGTTCTAGAATGGGTCGAGGAATGTTTCCCAGTTTGCAGTGGGTTTGTAGGAAGGGTTTGGCCCCCACTGCAGTACTGTAAAGCATGAGTAACTCGCAAGTGTTTCGGAAAGTCCAGCATGAGTGAAGGTGACTAGGCTAATCTGAGTAGCAGTTCAGTTCACAGAGTGCACTCACCAGTCAGGGAGCTGCAAGGCATCCGCAACCAGCTGAAGTTTAAGCTCCGGGAAGGGACACACAATCATTTCACAGAGGGATGTGTCCCTGCCTTTAGTGTAAGATGGCGTGTGATGGAGCGGTATCCCATCCTCCGTGTTCCCCTGACTTGCACTCTCTGCTGCCTGAGAGAGGCTCCAGGCTCATTCAGACCCTCTGGATCTGTGGTTATGGAAGATAAATAGATGGATGGATTTTTTTTTCCCAGAGCCTCCAACATTTGCTTAAGTTTAACAAGAAAATAATTTTGATGACCATAAAATTATAGTGTAGTATAATGGTTATAGAGTTCCCATCTCTGACAGGCTTCAGTTTTGTAAGTAAAATAAAAAATTTTAAAAAAAAACAGATCTGGGACAGATGTCCAAGGATGTAATACTGTCTCTGCAAACAAAGTGAGCATTCTGGATGGGGAAGGTTCGGAGTGTTTGTGAATGTTGGAAGTTTGATGATGGGGGGTGGTCTGTTGATATTTTCTGTTTCTGGTGATGGGGGGGTTCTGGGCTCCTTTGAGGGTGGACTTTGTATTCCTGCTGAGGTCTCTGGGGCACTACCTGTCTAGGGAGGGAATTGGCTGCCATGGAAGGGGAGTGGGGGATAGAAAGACTTCATGAAAGAGGTAAACCCTTTTCCTTTAAGCAGTGTGCGCTGAGGTGGGCCTGGGATGCTGCAGTCGCCACCGACCACGGGTCTCACGTTACCTGAGAAATACTAAGCGTCACCCTAATGACTCTGTAATCCAGAAAAATGACTCTGCTCAGAGCGAATTGCCTACGAGCATCAGAAGTCCTGTAAGGACAGCGGCGTCGCTGCAGGAAGCCTTACATAAACCGTTCATTTTAAAACCTTTTTCATAAGTACATGGATAAATCTCGTAAGTCTTTTCATAACCACGTTAAATCACCCTGGAATGAGCTGAAAGTAAAATGTAAAACAACGGATTCCCTGGTCTTAATTCCAGCTCTTCCTGTACTGAAACGTAAGCCTGTTGGTTTGTTTGTAGCCGAGACCCTGGCTGCGTTCTTTGTTCCGCAGATGAATGCCCTGTCTTCTGTTTTCTTTAAAATAAACCTTGGGCCTGCTTGCTTTAATGAAGAAGACCAGCTACCCCCCTGGGCTTGGGGGCAGCTAAGCGATTTGGCCTTTTTATTTGGGACTTGCTCTAGTGAGGTACTTTGTTTGTTTATTAACTTCATTTCAGTGGTGATAAGAAAAAAAAAAAGCATTTCATGCATCGTGGGAAATCGGTCTTGGCGTGCATGCCTGCTCTGGCCCGCCTCCCACGCGCTTCCCCACCCCTGATGAACAAAACGTGGTGCTGAGATGTGGCGAAGTGGCGTGGTTTATTTTGAGAGTGTCTTTAGCCTTCTCAGCTTTTGAATCTGCTGAAGGGTTTGTAAAAGCGCCACATGGCGAGATTTGTTCTCCTGGGATCAAACGATATTTTGACTGAAATCCTCTTGGATTGCAAAGAGATAATCAGCTGGGAAGATTGTATGTTTTAAATTGGAGTGGCTGGGCGGGTGGGGTCACACGGGAGCAGAGGGATTTGGGAATGAACGACACCTGTGAACGCATTTCCAGAAATCACGTGGTGAGTCTGACTGAAAGGTCACTGGTTCAAGACCCCGATGGAATTGTAATAGTTCTAGTTAAATACTTGTTGTCATTACATCGCGTTTCAGCTGTACATCCACCTGTATGATGCTAAATCATATTCCCCAAGTTCCATTGCATTAGCCGATTAGCTTGACAGCAATAACGCGGCCATCTAACACACCCTCCTCAAACACCTCATGTTTAACTTTCATACCGTTTTTAATGGCACTTGTTTACTGCCACTCTCTTTCCCATTCCCACCTTAGTCTCCCCATAATAAAGGCTGTCTTTCTTTATTTTTTTGTCTTTGACAACACTTGTAGTATTAAAGTTATAATTGCTGGATATTTTCAAGCACCTTGACCCTGTTCTGGATCAGTGGAATGGAATATTTCAAGGTGTTTATAATTAATTAACATCCACACTTTTTAATCATTCCCTCCCTCTATCCTTCCCTTGTGGTGTTTAGTATTTGTGTCATGCATGTTGTTCCTGAGTCTGGTGCCAGGCGCTGGAGGTGGGCGGGGTGGGGTGAAAACAGCCCCAATTAGGAGTGTCTCTCGCATTAATGAAGAGCTGGACGATGGAGGCGCTTGAGATGTCGCCAACGGCTCCGACTTCAAAGCTGCGGATTCCGCGTCCCAGCAAAGGCCCAGTGAGGCGGAGGGGAGATAACGAGCCCTGGCTGCTTTTTGATGTGTGTCATGTGGGTGCACTCCCACTTCTGGCATCTGGAGGCTGGAGGGGCCTGCAGGGGGTTGGGGAGTTGTACAGCAGCAGCTGGGATGGGTGCAGGTGGGCAGGAAGGTATGCTGCCTTTCTGGGGATATGTGACGTGGGTGATTTTGCGTTTGTGAGGGCTTACAGAAAGGGGGCGCTCTCAGAACCCTGGAAAAGCCTTCAGGCCAGCCTGCGTCTACACCCATGCCTGTAAACCGCTGAATTATTTTAACGGCACACGCTGGCTTGTTAATGCCACGCTTCCAAGATGCTGTATATTCTACTGCTGCTCATATTTTTTAATGGTTTAGCTGCTTTAGTATTTACCCCCCCCCCCCCCCGAAGTAGTTTAAAATGTTTACATATTTATTCAGCAGTAAAACTGCAGGTTAAGTAGTTTGCTCAAAGGTACTAGAGCAGGCTGTCTCCTGGGATTCAGCCAGAATAGTATATTTTCACGTCCTTAACCTGTCACATGGCTAAGGAACATTTTCATATTGTTAAAACATTGTGCTGGTATTGCCTTAAGTCCCAGGCCCTGTCTTTGACAGATAAAATATCTAATATGCTGTCTTCTAACCGCTGCCTGGAGCCAATCCCAAGCAGTGCAGTGTGTGAGGCAGCGCTGCACCCCGTATGGTGTGCCAGTCAATCCCAGGGCATGCACTCATACACTATGGGCAGTTTGATACCAGTTAGCCTAACTGCGTATGGGATTTGAGCTCCCATCCCCGGAGGTGTGAGACAGCAGTGATACCCGCTGAGCCACCATGTTGCCTGTAGTTTGTCGATTTTTGAGAAATAATAAAATGCTGCGCAGGCAGTTTTTGCATTCGCCACAATGTTACAATAGCGTACTGCCAAGAGACATAAAAATAATGGTGCTTGCTAACAGGTGTTACTGGGGGTTGTGTACGAACTGAGGTCCCTGGTGAGCGCTTTAACCCTTTCACGCCTTGCCCTGCCAGCCTCTCCAGCTGCTGCCTGAATCGGTCCCGCTGTGGACGTCAATTTTTGTGACTATTCTCCAAAGATTCATTTGGGGGTCACAGCTGGTCACTCAGCAGCTTTCACAACCTTATTTTTATGCCGTCCAAGCCAGCTATAAGAGGGATCTCAACACCTTTTTAGAAGGTTAAGAAAAGTTTGATTTAGGTGAAATGTTACGTGATCTGCATTGAGAGACTAATGCTATTCAAGTGTTGCAGGGCCATTCTGAGAGAGTCTCCCTGTGTCTGAATATATCTTGAATTTTTTTAATCATTTAGTTGTACTTTAGCTGCACTGACTAGACAGCTTTTGGCTCCAAATTTCATATCTTGTTTCCTTATTATCCCACATATAGAAGACCTGAATTCTCATTGTATTAATATTTTGTTTCTTATTTGCTCTCTGTATCATTATATATTTAATCTTGGCATTATGCTTAGTTAAGCAGCTTTGGGGATGATGCATCAGTCACTTGTAAACCTTGAGGATTTATCAGATTGGGTTGTGAAAAGTAGCTTAGGTTTCATTGAGCAGTGTGGGTAGGACGGGTCAATTGGACAGATTTGTCAGATCAGATCAGGTTTTTTTTGTTGGTCAGGATTATGAGCGAAGGTTAAGTGAAAGTGTCCAGATCTTGTTCTGATACCAGCCTTTTTAAAGAAGCTCTACTCCACAGTAAGAACTAAACAGCTCAGTGTTTTCTGTTTTGTATGTTTTGATGCACTCTTTCAATACAACTTGCATATAGTTTACACACCTGCATCTGTATACTGTCAAAAAAACTAGCAAAGTGACAAGATATGATTTAAAGATTGTGATGGTAAGGTTATAGCTCTCTGTACTGTTGGTATATACATCCAGGAGCTGAAAGAATCGCAACTAAATTAACAAGTATCCTATGATCTCATCAGGTTTATATCAGGATATGAGCATATTTTAGGCACATCATTGTGTGTGTGGGGATTTGTGTTTTTCTGTTTTTTTTTTTTTTTTGCTGTATGGGGCCCACAAGGTCTCTGTGAATGATGCAACCGTCATGCATGATGCATGGTGCATGATTCAGGGCCATTTTTCATGGCAAAAAGAACAAAAATGCAATGCCTAACAAATCAATGCACAGTACAGCGATCAAAAATCACCATGCTCTTCTACCATATTTCGCATCCTTGAGTACCAGGGAATAAGCTTTGTTGAAAAAGGTATAATGGGGTAGCCTCTGTGTTTTAGAGAACACCTTATCATATGTTCCTGGCCCCAGTGATCTATGTCAGTGTTTCTCAACCTGGTCCTAGGGGACCCCTAGACAGTCCACGTTTTTGCTCTCTGGGAAGGAGCAAAAACATAAACCGTCTGGAGGTCCCTGAGGACGGGGTTGAGAAACTCTCTTCTACATAATACAGGTCTTTCCTGCTGGGAGGGCATTCTCTGTCTGTGTCTTAAGAAGCACAAGGAGACAGCGGTCCTGGTGGCCAAACCCAAAACTTAACCAGGGCTACTAAACTGGTAGTATCTGTGTCACCTTAGCCGCCAGTCGTGTGGCTGGAAGCCTCCTTTTGTTAGTGTTCCCATTCTTTGTCCACTGTGTCTTCCTTAGTAGCTCTTGTCATTGTCCTCATTACAACCCCTTTCAGGTCATAAGTGCTGTTCTCATAGTGATGAAAAAATGACATTTGGGTTGTTTAGCTGATTCTTTTACATAAAATGTACCTAAAATTATACAGATGGATATTATACTCAGGCAGTTCAGGTTAAGTAGCTCACTCAATGGAACCATATCATGGTCTGCCGCCTTCCGGTTATGAGTCCATTCCCTGAACCAGTCAAATGGTCACTGTCTGATTCAGGCCCGGTTCTAGATTGTATCAAATGGGGGGGCAATAAAAGATGTTGGTGGGTCGCATCTTTGGCTTTAGTGGGGCATGCGGAGCATTTGGAGGGGCATTGCCCCCCCGTGCCCCTGCCTAGAACCGGCCCTGGTCTGAGTGTAAAGCATCTGAAAGGCTAGGAGTTCACAGGAAGAGAGGAAAAAAATCCACTATCACTATCATCCTTTGCAAAAAACGGCATTTAATAAATGCCATTGTTTATCAGCTGAGAACTTGGACAAGTTTAGCGTTGGCACTGGCCATTTTACGAGTTAAATTGTCAGAAAATCTGTAAATGAGAGCCGAGAGAGTGGCTTTGCGAACACATTGATCTGTCATTGTTTACAAACCTAAACTTTGCTGATTTGTCACACAGAATTTCATCCACTGAGTAGACTGTTGAAGGGCTCCATTTGGCAGCTGATTGTATGTCACGCTGCTTTTAAATTGCAGGTACTGTGATGTCCTTAAAACTTTCCCGCTACCCAGCATAACAGATGACATCATTATGAGGAGATGAGCAGGAAAAAAAAGTAATGAATTGGCGCATGGATCACAAATGAACCTAAAACCTCCTGCTGCGACCCTCCCCCTACTTGCTCTGCCAGCGTCAGGCTGCCAAGTTAAAAATTAATTGCTGAAAATACCACTGCGAAAATATATATTTTTCAGGGTCTGCTTGCAGGTTGCAAGATGCTCCCTCTTGTTCTTAAAATGACTGTTATTTGACGTCAAGTCTCTTTTTTTATTATTTTGGCAAGAAAAACCTGGAAGTGGTGTTTATTTTAGTCATTCTGGGGTGCTAAGTCTAGTGTGTTTCCTTTATTTTTAAGGCGTTAGCCGTAGAACATTTTGTTAGAAGCAATCTTTATTACGTATGTGTCGATGTGATCTCTCTCTCTCTCTCTCTCTCTCTCTCTCTCACACACATACAATATATAAATAAAAAAATAAAATCTCCTTGGTCATTATATGAATTTAAGTCTTCTATTTTTGTTCCTTTACTGAGTCTGCAGTTAGTATACACATAGAGGAAACTTCCAAAAAATGTGTGTAATGAAAGAACAGAGTTGCCCTATGACATGCAATGACAGTAAATGGATAGCCTCACAGCTGTTACACTGCGGTCCAGGCATCCTTTTGTGGTTTTCATCCTTAAAGGAGGGGAGTGGCTGGAGAGAAAAGCAGGCTGTAACTCTCTATCTGACTGTTATTTCATCGAATAGACCGGGATGGGAGCCTGAGATCAAAGTGTCTCTTAACCTTTTAACTGCGTTCAACATGTATACACGTCAATCCAAATCTTTATTTCGGTGCAGCTGACGTGTATACACGTCGTGTAAAATAAAAAATTACCATTCAATATAAAAATTCAAAATTTCAGTAAGATGTACAGTGCCTTGCAAAAGTATTCACCCCCCCTTGGCATTTTTCATGTTTTGTTGCCTCCCAACCTGGAATGAAAATGGATTATTTGACAGTTTGCACCATTTCGTTTACATTTACAGCATTTAGCAGACGCTCTTATCCAGAGCGATGTACAACAGTGCTCAGTAGTCCTGGACTATTCTTCAATCTTGTAAAGCCAGACTTGGACAACAAGTGTCAGCCGACTAAGTTGCTACCAGCTTGGTCACACACCTAAAAACTCTGTTGAAAAGAGAACATTAATGTAGAGAGAAGAGAATGTGTTGGTGTTTTTTTTTTTTTTTAACGTTTATATATAAGATGGTTAGCATCCAAGGTGTTCCTTGAAGAGGTGGGTCTTCAGACAGTGTTTGAAGACACGAAGGGACTCTGCCATTCTGATGGCAAGAGGAAGTTCATTCCACCACTGGGGAGCCAACACTGAAAAGAGTCTTGATGTACATTTTCCTTTCAATAACGGTTGCTCAAGTCGAGTGGTGCTTGTCGCTCTAAGAGGACGAGAAGTAATGCGACGCTTGATTAGTGCTGATAGGTAAGGAGGTGCACTTCCGATTTTGGCTTTGAAGGAGTGTACGGCTTATTGTGGTCCTATGGACAGATACTCCAGTCTCTGCTGTGGAGCTGTGCAACTCCTTCAAGGTTACCTTTGGTGTCTGTGCTGCCTCTCTGATTAATGCCCTCCTTGCCCAGTCTGTGAGTTTTGGTGGGCGGCCCTCTCTTGGCATCTCTTGGCAAACAAGTCCCGGACTTGTTTGGTGAGCTCCTTGGTCTTCATGGTGTGATGCCTCTTGGTTAGTGGTGTTGCAGCCTCTGGGGCCTTTCAGAAAAGGTGTGTTTATAGTGACAGATCATGTTACACTTAGATTGCACACGGGTGGAGTTCATATCACTAATTATGTGACTTTTGAAGGTAGCTGGTTACACCAGGACTTTTTGGGGTCTTCATGGCAAAGGGGGTGAATACATATGCGCATGCCAATTTTCAGTTTTTTATTTTTTTTTATTCTTTTAAAAATTTTTTTTTTCTTATTTCGCTTCACCAACTTAGACTATTTTGTGCAAATCCATCACATAAAATAAGATTAAGAAACATTTTAATTCCAGGCTGTGAAGCAACAGAACATGAAAAATGCCAAGGGGGTGAATACTTTTGCAAGGCACTGTAATACAGATGTCATTTATCGGTCGACCAACTACAGCTGCAAAACCTACACATCTCATCGGAAAACATTCCCCCAACTTTATACCACCTACACCATCAAGAGCAAATCCACTTCGAAGATGTGCTGTCTGCTCAAAAAATGGAATCCGTAAGGAGTCACGTTACTGGTGCTCAACCTGCGAAGTGCCACTTTGTGTGGTACCTTGCTTTGAAAAATACCACTCTGAAATCAGCTGACTTTCTAACATTTTTGTTCTTTAATTTTTCCTGTTTATGACTTATTATTTTTTGGCAATTTTTAAGTTTTCAATAATATCTTTTTCAACAATGAATTATTTTTTTATCCAATGAAAATGTAATCCTCAGCGTTTTACTTTGTTTTTTTTTCGTAAAATTTATTATGGGACCATTTGTATTGCGTTCCACATGTATACTCACCATTGCTTGATTTTAATTACGCACCCCGTGAAGGACTTTTAAAAATAAATTCTGCAGTTAACCGGTTAAGGAGGAGTCAGTGTATGGTCAAAGGATCATTTGATCGTATGATGCAGCGAAGCAGGTTGTGGCTGCAGAGCTGTGAGGCTGCCATGACAGAACGTAAGCTTAAACTGAGGGACAGACGATGTTTGTTCTTCATCGATTGTCAGTGCATTTCTCAATTATCTAACCATCAAATTGTAGACAATGGAAACCAAGTTTCTGGGAAGTGAAGTAAAGTTAAAGCTTTGAAATCCACAATGAGTAGTATGTATCATACACTGTCAGTAAGCACCAGCAGTAACCCGTGAGGACCCAGGAAAATGATACTATGAGGTGTTTTAAGCCTGTCTGTGACAGTCAGCAAAAAAGAATACATAGCATGCGTTCAAAGCCGTGTTTCTCCTCCTCCCAGTTTCCAGTGCCACCCATGCATCAATATGACTACTTTGTAACATTCCAAATATGAATTATAGATACCTAATGTAGCACAAAACAAAACTGACACCTATTATTTTGTTCTGCAGTATACAATAGTGCTGCTGTAATGAAAGAAAAACTCAAAGGTCACTTGAAAGGTAGAACTAATATAACATCTTTAGAATCAGCACAGGAAGCCCCACTGACCTCTGCTTGGATGTGTCGCCATAAGAATTTTGAATAATTTAACATCTAAACCAACCGGTTTGAATGTGTTCCATTTTTAATTATTTATTTTTTATCCAAACTGACAAGTAAAAATTCAGATGATATTCCAGTGATTGTCAGAATCGTCCTGAAAATGGAATCCTGTGCTTAATAGACAGCTGTCCCACGTTTCCACTGTGACAGCTGCAACCTTTCCCAGAAACGGGTTTGATCAGGATTTCGCGTTGTGCAGATTGCACTGCTGTCATAATCCCCTTTCTGCACCATCTGTCATATTTGCACTGCCTTATTGTGTGTATGTGTGTGTTTTTTAAGGTTCATAGGAATCTCAGTAGTGTGAGATGGGCTGGCAGTTGCTTCTGTAATTCTGATCGGGTCATTTTGGTCACACTCAGCGGTGTATCCGTTTTCCCAAAAATGGCATCAGCTGTATGGGCCTGAATGCTTCTTTTCAAGGTCTCTCATTGCGTTTTAACCAAGAATCACTTAGAGAAAAAACTAAGACAAAAATAAATTCATTTTATTGACAAGGTAGTTCTGGAATTTCTATAATCACGTTGTTGCTCACGGGCACTGCAGGAGAATCTTTTCTGGCAGATGAACCAGCAACCTTCTAGGGTACGGCAACATTCCCTTGACCACTAATGCGGCCGCTGTCCTTGCCTGGCTTTGCTGCCGTTTCCATGTGTCGGCAGTTATTTGAGACGCTCTGAAGCAGCAGGCACTCCTCAGTCCGTCTTGCAGTCCTGTTTGTGTGCCATGTTTGTGTTGCGAGATGGGGGGGTATAGTGGCACAACCCGCATTAATTGGCTGCAGCCAGTCTGTTTACCCCAGCAGCAGAACACAGCCTCACAGGAGGAGGTTTACTTTGTTCTAAAGGTCTCCTAGCTTTTTACAAATTAGTTTATTTTGTCCAGTTCTCTAGAGCGAGCCCGAAACACGCCACCAATTGTGTGTGTATGTGTGGCTGTTACAAAGGTAACAATATAGAGAACAAAGAGTTCCAATCCCCCCCCATCTATCAAGATCAGTCCTAATGTGGCTAAGGTCCCTCGGCACTTAGACTGCTGTTGGTTAAACTCAAGTGTCTGTCGTGCGCTCTTTGGATGGGGGGGTGGGGATTAGTGCTTTTGGAAACTTGGCGGATTCATAGTAGTTGACCAAGCTGTTGTCGTTGTAGATACAAATTATAGCTATGCCATTTGAGTCCTTGAAGTTATCATCTGGAAAAGCATCAGTAAAGACAATAAGACATGCTTTTTCAGATTAAGCCATTTGTTGGACTGTTGGGGGACTCAATTATCTGAAGGGAAGTTTTATTGCAAGGCATAAGCAATAGATGTCATTGTGCACATTGTGAGGGTAAAAGAAAAGACTACTCATTGTAAGAGATGAGTAATTTTGATGCAGTAATTGCTTTGTTTGCGTCAAGAATCTGAATGGCAGAACTGTCATGTTAACGGATGACCTGCTGCGATCGTTTCATTAGGCCTTCTTCTCTTTCCTAAGGAGGTCTGTTTCTCACGTTACACGCCTGTCTTCTTGTAACCTGGGCTGTCTGTGTGACCTGCAGAGATGCTGATTTGTTTTACTGTCTTGTCCTTGTCTAAAGGACCCTTCAAATGTTGAAAAGAGGTTCTAAGTGCACAGCTTCCCTTGCCGTGAGTGAAGAAGTACCAGCGGGACCAAATGGAGCTATTATAATACAAACACTGCAAAAAAAACTTCTAGATTGCCACAGCAGTGGAGCCAGAAATCATGGTGTGGGTGGGCCTGCAGAAAATCAGGTGGGCCAGTCTCATAACGATTCACTTGGCAACAAAGTCACACTACAGACTCAACTACATATTTTTTAATCAGTGTTTTAAATCACCTGTGGCATTCCTATGTCCAATCTATTTGCTTTTGAACAGTACTTTTCCTCTGATTGAACTAACCATGCACACACCTGTCATTCACAATAGTTTCATTGTTCTGTATCGCTCACTGTGAATGCTGAATGGGTGGGCCTGAGGTTCATCTGTGCAGGCACAAGACCGCCCATACCCACCATGATAAGATCATTGAGAGAAACACTGCAGATATACAGGCAGTCTTCAGGTTAACGTCCGATTTACGGACAACTCATACTTATGACCGGACTGCCAAAAAGCCTATCATTTAAAAAATTTGATTTAAATATAATGGTTCATTATAACAAATGCACGCACTACTTTGTGACGCTCGTGAAAACATTGTGCGGCTTTAGCAGACTGACGGCTTGAGGTACAGTACTGTATGTAGGTATTTTTATTATTACTCTATGTACTGTATTATGTTTAAGATGTTTTTAGTGGATTTGGAAGAGTTTGAGTTCCTGCCTTTATACATTTTTCAGAGATGTGCAGCTGGGATTGTGCCTGCTGTCCTAGAGAAGCGAGGCTGTTCTTGCTGAGACGTGGCATCATATTCAGCGAAATTCTTTGGGGGAAAAAAGCATTAAAGTATTTACAAAATTTGGTCTTGCAGGCTTGTTGTACTGACAAGAAGGCTATTTATGCAGTTCGCAGCCAGCAGTATGAAAATGAAGTGTTTGGCAAGTGAATTTGTCTGACATTAATGGAACAATGGACTTTTACTATTGTTAGCTTTACTGCCTATTTGATATATATTAAAGGGTGTTAATGATGTTCATTTTTGAGATGTGAAATTCCTTCTTGTTTTTATAGTAGGGTACATAAAAACAAAAGTATCCATAGTTGGGTTGGACGGTACACCGGTGCCATAGTCATTACCGGTGTGATTGCGCACCACGATATGTATTTGCATTACACCATTAACACTGTGAGAAGTCAACAGCCTAATTAGACAACGGCCTATTTATATAAAATAAAGCATTTTATTTTCTTCAAAGCTTCAGTTGTAATCGGCATACATATCCTTATTTCCAGTGGCGATTCTAGGCCAGATTTACCAGGGGGGCCAAGGTGGGGCCAGTGTTTTTTCAGGGGGGCACATATGAGGACAAAAAAGAGGGGATTATTTAATTTTTAATACATTAAGTGAATTTATTTGGAACACAAAATAAATTGAACGTTAAACAACAAGACCAATGAGTTTCAAACAAAAGATTTCACATACTGCATATGTGCACAATAAACCTTGAAACAGTTTCTTTTCTGTACAGTAATGTTTCTCTTTTTGTGCAGAATAACTTTTTTGTACAATGACATTTTTCTTTTCTTTTTTATTTATGTAGGTATGTATTTGGTTATACAGTGACTTTTTTACAGCATGAAATTTAAATGTACAGTCACATTTTCTGTTCCGTTTCTGTTCCATTGCCATTTTTCAGTTACATGGCATGCATTGTCCCCCATAGTTTAATGTTTAAAGCCCACTTTACAGGACCATGTGTGTATCACCCAGGTTTATACTAATTAGTAAATAAATAAATTCCATCTTTTGTACTTTTTAAATGGACACATCAGAGTTATTAATGGTAATGGCGAGATCTCGCAGAAGTACATGGGTGGGGGGGAGGGGGTGTCATGCCGTGACATACCATCACCATCCAAAAAATGAAAAAATACCGTCATTATCGTTTTAGGTCATATTGCCCACTCCTAATCCATAGTCAGATATCATTTTCCTAGCAGACAGCATGTGGTCACTATGACATTAAAAAGGTCATCGTAAAGTGGTCATGTGATCTAATGGACCAAGGATCGCAGTGCATTGTAGCAGACGAGTGATCAGATTTGAGACTGTCGTTATTTGATTATACATCATTTGTTTATACATCATTGATGCACCTGACACATTGCCATAGTATCTGTAGACATACTGTACTGCTCTTTACTAATGAGGCTTTTATTATAGACGTCTAAAAGTGGATTTAAGATTTTTATCCTTCCAGATTGTTGAAAATCATTCCATCTTGCTTGTTGAATAAGAGCTTCTGAATCTGATAAAGGAGACACTGAGCCTGTTTGTCTGCGGTACACAGGATGGATGTGCTTTTAAATCAAGTGTGCATGACACGAACTTAAGCAATGCAGGTGCAGCTCATCTGGAGAGTGCTTCCATGTGACAAGTCGGCTGATTCCAGATCAGCTTTGAGCTTTGCAGGTCGTCATTATAAAATGATGAATGTTTTCTTCACTTGCTGCACTCATCCTGGGTGTTGATCCTTGTAGCTGAGACATATTTATAATAACACTACAGGGGGAGCCTCTTCCAACATATCTTGCTCTTCTGGAGGTACGTTGCATTTCCAAGGATTATGACCTTTTATTTGAGACCAGTCTCATATTAGAGGCCAGCCTCTGCAACTTGGCCCTGCTCTGGTTGAAGAAGACTAAGTTTTAAAGACGTTAGTGTTTATTTTTTTAGTTGAAGGGTGGTGACATGTTTTGAGGCTGAAGATACGGAGTGTAGCTGCAATCAGGTTGCCATGGGTAACCGTTAGCTGTTGCGTATCATGGTGGTGATAGGCATCTGGTTTCATACTGGAGATGTTAGCTTTTCTGTTAGAAGGCTAACCCGGTCCCAGGCCCTACAGCTGCCGGCCACCTTGTGGAACATGGACCCATCTGCAGGTTTTGCAGTCCTCTCCTTAATGCAGCCAGAGAATGAGACTTGGTGCAAAACCCCTCTGTGGACACCTGCTATTTGTTAAACTAGAATTAAGTGGCTGGTATCAGTATCACACCAAGGATGCCTTTGAACCTGTAGTGTTGTTGATTTCTCCAATTAAGTTCACTGTGTTGCCCCGAGGCAAGGCTTATGTAGCCATTATTTGTAGGTTTTACTGCCTTTTTACAAGTAAAATTTTATGCCTGAATAGGAAAGAGAGATGTGTGTGTACTTATACACCGATCAGCCATAACATTAAAACCACAGACAGATACAGTAAAGTGTTCCTGCATGCTGTGATCCATACCTACCAAATGTGGTTCAAGGAAGGCTAGCCAGTATACCCCATAATGGCAATGGTGTTCCCTGATGACAGTGGCCTCTTTCAGCAGGATAATGTACCCTACCACACTGAAAGAGTTGTTCAGGAATGGTTTAAGGAACATGAAAAAGAGTTCAAGGTGTTGACTTGACCTTCAAATTCCCCAGATCCCCATCTGATCGAGCATCTGTGGGATGTGCTGTACAAACAAGTGAAATCCATGGAGGTCCCAACTCACAATTTACAGGACATAAAGGATCTTAAAAGATACCACAGGGCACCCTCAGAGCTCTTGTGAAGTCCATGCCTTGACAGCATAGAGCTGTTTAGGTGGCACGAGGTGGTTTTAATGTTATGGCTGATCGGTGTATAGTCCTTATATAAAATGTTCCTTTCCACTAGGAAATGTTGCACCATGTTTTCCTGCCAACCAGATGGTACTGTTTCGTATGCCAGCTATATATAGCTACATAGTGTTGATTGGTTGATGCCGCTTCTTTCACATCTGAATGAACACCCCGGCTTGCGAATATGAAGGCACACGTGTTGTGGAGTGTGTATTGGTCGGGATCACTTAGGTGGTCGTCACTGATAAGTGGTGGAGCTCAGTCGTCATATCTGATCACCTGCTCTGTGTCACTGATAATATTACTGCTGTCACAAGCCAGGGCTCGTGCTCTTGGTAATCCATTGAAAGGCTCACATGAATTAATTTTACTTTCCCACACTTTATAAACCTTACACCTGTAGCTTGGGTATATCTAACGGCAATAAACAGCAGTTGCTGTGAGGGATGACGTGTGTTGGGACCTTTTGGTTGTTCATTAAGCCAGGGAGATGAGTTTCTGGTAAGAGAAGCACAGGATCTCCTTTTGTCCTGTAGAGCCACACTTCAGCAGGTCATGCGTGTATCTCGCTCCCTGCTCCACCTTCTGTCACTGCTGTCTTTCAGCTCCTTCCAGCACTACTGCTACACCCAAGGAGGCATGAGGCACACATCTTACACCTGTATCTGTGGAACGTAAGTCCTGCTCCTGCACTATAATGGATCCTGTGTAGGCCCCGCCCCTACATTAAAATGTGTGTTCTGTAAGTCCTGCCCCTGCATTGTAATGTATCCTCTGCGAGTCCCACCCCCGCATTCTTCTTTCACCGTTCATGGGAGGGCTACTGCTCTAGCTCAGGGCTGTTCAACTCTGGACCTCGATTCCAAATCCAGGCCGTGTTTTCAGTTTTCCCAGGTAGTTAGTTTAATAACTACTGATTCTGATTGGCTGGAGGCTTCACAGGTGAAGGAAGGTTGGAAAATCAGCAGGGCTCGGACCTTGAGGACCATGAGTCACACAGCCCTGCTCTAGCTCATCGCTTCTGTGTGCCCTAACACCTGCTGCAGCATCCACCTCTCTGCGAGGCCCTCCTTGGGCTTGTCTCCACAGCTGCCTGGGTCAAACATGTACTACATATCGGAATATTCGTGTGAACAGCATCCATCCTATGGGACTGTTTTCAGCCTTCCATCCCTGACATGGATGAAAAATTAGCCTAGTGATCATTTATTCAGAATTATTAGCATTTATTTTGAAGGCAGTAAAACAACCCTGCTGACTTTGTGAAATTATAACAATGGTCATATTAATTGAAGAGTCTTCCCAGTGGCTGATCAGTAGTTAATACTACAGAGTAATGCTTCATAATCCTACTGAAAGCACACCAGCAGATTCAGCCGCAGCGGGTGGTGATCAGCTAAATGCTTATAGCTACCCAAACTTTTGGCGAAACGCCACATAGACAGGCTCCATGTTTCTAACAGACTGACCGAGGAATTGCGGAAGTTCGCACAGCAGACTTTGATGTTCCTTCTATGTTCTTTCGGTATGTATTTTAAGTAGAGTGTTTTGGTAGACAGCTTTGTTTAAGGTGACGGGAAAATTACAGTTTGCGTAATTGGATGTTTGAATGTTGTCACGACGGCAGGAAATTCCAGTTGGCACCTTCCAGGTAGCAGCTCACAGTTAAAACAGCAGGGCATTTTCAAAGCATTTAATCTACAGTAACTTGGTGTTCATCACATTTTTTTCCAGTGCTGTTCGAGCCAATTGCCCACACTTAACATTTTTCTGTACGCTTTAAGTAATCCTCTCTTACACTTGAAAATCTGAAAGTTATTAACTTGTATCTCAAACTTTTCTAGGGGAGATAACTCCTCTATTTTGCACTATGGCCATGCTGGAGCTCCCAATAGCAAGGTTATTGCAGATGGAGACATGTGGTAAGTCAACCCCCCTCTCTGAAGATTTGAAGTCTTTTTTTACAAGCTGATGTAAAACAGTCAAGCTGTGACTTACTCTTCTTTGCTTCTGTGCTCTGTATATTCTTGTTCTCTTACCAAAAAGGTAATGCTTTCTTACTTTATTCAAAATTTTTAATTGGTATAACTCATACCAATAATTTCTACATTTTGAGTGTTAATGTTATACTGCCCTCTGGTGGCTATGCTTCAAATTGTGTTCTTTTTAAAATTGTGTGGGAATTCAATTGTTGTTTGGATATCAGTTCCATGTCAGTTGCTTGCATATTTGCACCAAACAGAATTGCCACACAGAATTCCAAAATTCACAGCCTTTTCATCTCTCCAGCCCTAGATTGTGTTAAAATTTCCAGTCAGTTGTATCAGATTTGGGGACAGGTTAGATCAGGTCAGGTCGGGCAGCATGCATTGATGCAGTGCGTCACCACACCCACCACTTGACGAAACGCTTCCGGATCCTGGCTGGCGACCCCCCCCCCCCCCACACACACACACACACACACACCCAGGGAGACACACAGTCCAGTCCCACCCTCCGGTAATGGCCATCCATCTGCCGTAGCCAGGTGTTACATGGGCGTCCCCTTGGCCTGGTCCAGCCTCTCGAGCTGGATCACCCTTAGGGAAACGCGCCACATAGCTGTAGTGCCGTAACTGATGCTCCCTCACAATGCAGATGATGTGCCTCATTCAGAACTCCCCTAGCAACCACTCGATCGACACAAAGTCAAACCAGCAGTGCCCGAGGATTCTCCGAAGAGATACAGTACCAAAGGAGTCCAGTCTTTGTCTTAGCTCTTATGTCTCACAGCCATACAGCAAGACAGGGAGCGCCAGGACTCTAAAGACTTGGACCTTAGTCCCCTTGCAAAGATATCGGGAGCATCACACACCCCTTTCCAGCGACCTCATGACCCCCCATTCTCTCCCAATCCATCTGCTGACTTCATGGAAAGAGTCACCAGAGACATGAATGTCGCTGCTGAGGTAGGTGAACCTCTCGACGAGATCGACACTCTCCCTGCAGACAGACACACTACTGATGGCTGTTGCTAAGAAGTCGTTAAAGGCCTGGATCTTGGTTTTTGTCCAGGACACTCGCAATCCCAGACACTCAGACTCTCAAGAGCCCCAATCAGAGCCTCTGTTGACTCAGTGAAGATCACAGCATCATCAGCAAAGTCAAGATGAGTGAATCTTTCGTCACCAACCGATGACCCACAGCTGCCAGACCCAATCATCCTGCTGAACACCCAGTCTATGCAGGCACTGAACAGAGTCGGAGCAAGAACATACCCCTGGTGAACCCCAGAATCAACTGGGAAGAACACAGAGGTTCTTCCTCCACTCTGCACAGCACTCACAGTACCAGTGTACCGGTCGACCATGACGTCCAGCAGCTTTGGGGGGATCCCGCGAAGTCTCAGGATGTCCCACAGGGAAACTCAATCAACAGAGTTAAATGCTTTGCGAAAATCGACAAAGGCTGCAAAGAACCTCTGCCGGTATTTGCACCTGCGCTCGATGAGTACCCTCAGTACCAGGATGCGGTCGATGGTAGACTTCTTAGGCGTAAAACCAGACTGCTCCGGTCGCTGGTAGGTGAGCAAGTGATCACGGGTCCTGTTAAGGATAACCCTCGCAAGGACCTTATCCGGCACTGAGAGCAGTGTTATCCCCCTGTAACTGCCTCAATCCAGGTGGACAGGAGGACAGCCTTACCACCAGCCTGGAGAAGTTCACCTTGAATACCACCGATCCCTGCGGCTTTCCCTACCCCCAGCTGATTCACCACCCGTGCAATCTCAGTGAGATTGGGTGGTTCACAGCTGATTGAAGGATCAGTCTCAAGAGCCGTGGACCCAGAGATATCCAGAATCCTAGCCGGAGGATCAGCTTTAAACAACTGCTCAAAGTAGCCGGCCCAGAGGGTCACAACTGCAGTGTCTTCCGTAAGAACCGTTCCATCACCTGCCCTGACTGTAAGTCTCCGGGGAACAGATTCAGATGTACGTAATGATTCGATTCCTCTGTAAGCAAGACATGGGTCACTGGACCACAGATGGTGTGTCACCTGCTCAGATTCGTCTAACAAACACCTCCTTATCTGCCCTCACAGCCCTCACAGCCGTCGTCCTCAGTTCCCGGTACAGACTGGAGTTGCCACCTCCATGCACTGCAGCTCCTCTCGATAATATCCAGGGTGACCTGTGAGATGAAACGCCTCCTTCTGAGAACACCAGCAACACCAACACAACCCTCAGCGACCTTCCCTTATCGTGGAAGGTCTTCCACATTATATTAGTCGGCAGTCGCAGCCAAGTCTGCAAGTTCCTCACACAAACTGCCTGCAAACTCATCAGAAACAGCTTGATCTTGGAGTCCAGCCTCCTTCTCCTAGTAGGGGGTAGTCTACTGGATCTAAGCTGAATCTTCAGAGTAGCAACAACAAGTCTACGGTCAGAATTCACAAGCTGGGCACTTCTGTAGACCCTGCAGTTCTGTAGGAGCCTCCAGCGTCTGCCCACGAGGATGTGATCGATCTCCTTCGCTGCACCACCGGCATTGGAATACCTAGTCCAACGATGCGGCTCAGGGCGTTCGAACCAGGATCCAGCGACATGCAGACCTTGACCTTTCGCAAAGTTGAGGAATATGGAGCTACTTTCACCCCAGTCACCAGATCCATTGGGACCGACACACACCTCATAGCCAGCCCTCTATAGTTCTAGTGGTCGCATTGAAGTCACCCATGACCAGAGGAGTGTCATCTCGTGGGCACCCATCAACCACCAAGCGAAGTTGCAAGTAAAATGTCTCCCTCAACGAGACATCACTCACCGCGGTTGGAGCATACACTGAGACAACAGACAAGACACCCAAGGAGTGCCTTAACCTGAGCCTCATAATACGCTCGTCGAAAGGGGTGACATCAACCACCATTGGGAGGAGTCTATCCGCCTCAGCAACAGCTACTCCCTGAGTATGGCAGCCATCAGAACAACCAGACCAGTAGTAGATGTGCCCACCTACAGAGATGTGGCCACTCCCCGGTCTGCGTACCTTAGAGAGTGCTGCCACTGAAATGGAGAGCTTATGAAGCTTCCCCGACAGCAGAGGAAGATGGTCATCTTGCCAGAGAGACAAGACTTTCCACGTGCCTACCCGTAAGCTGGGACCCAAGTGTCGTCATGCAGCGAGCGATGCCTCAGCACCATACCAGTTCCAATTCCTAACCGGCCTGAGCCTATTAGCTTTCCGACTGTTTTGACTGTTCAATGGATGAGGCTCCCGAAGGCGTTCCCCCATCCCTTTCACAGTGCTGCAGCAAAGTCACTCCCGCGGAGAGCAGAAGGGTGTCATGCTTGTTTAAATCGAGCTGTCGTGAGGTGTTTTACGATGGCTGTAGTGCTAATCCCGCCACTAACCCCCAAAACTTTTTTCCCTGCAAGTTGGAAGACCACTTGCAGGGCCGAATACAGTTTAACGTCATACCCAGGACATTAATTATCAGGGATAGTATTGATCTAGGAGGCTTTTCATCCCACACATGCTGACCAAGACACTGCAGTGATCTGAGTCTGAAACTGAGCCTGCTTTCTTCAGGCTTATTATTGTCAGACGAGTACCCATATGAGGACATTACCCTGGTCTTTGATAGTCAGTGTTATATTCAGTAGCATTCTTTGATTTTTATATGTAGACAATCTTAATGACTTTTACATTTGTGCTTTTACTTTCTGGTAGTTTTTAAATAACCTGCTCTGTTTTCATTGCAGTCTTTTTGACATGGGTGGAGAGTATTACTGCTATAGCTCCGACATCACCTGCTCTTTCCCAGCAAATGGGAAGTTCACCGATGACCAGAAGGCTATCTACGAGGCTGTTCTCAAATCCTCCCGTGCCGCCCTAGCCGCCATCAAACCAGGTATGCCCCCCTCCCCTGTTGACCCTAAAATTGGACATTCTAAACTGAGTTCCTGACTTAGCCACTAGGGGGCATTAATGTCAGTCACCATTTTGGACTGTCTACTAACAACTTGACCAAGTCAGGAGGGCTTTGACAGCACAGGAGGGGTTTCCAGGTCAATTGCGAGATGATTATGGGATGGCTAATGCTTTATTATTAATTTGATTATTATCGATTTGTTAGCTCGTCAGAGTATTTTCTTTGTAACTCTCACTGTTAAGAAAGTTGGGCACCCCTGCAGTACAGGATCATGGAGAGCGCCCTTTCACTGAGTGCCGCACCTGCTGAATGTGTTCTTAGGTGTGCTGTGGCCAGACGTGCATCGCCTGACTAATCGTGTGCAGCTGGAGGAGCTGGTAAAGATCGGCATTCTGAAGGGGAGTGTGGACGACATGCTGAAGGCACACATGGGTGCCGTCTTCATGCCCCACGGCCTGGGCCACCTGCTGGGCATCGACGTGCATGACGTGGGGGGATATCCAGAGGTCAGTGTGGCTCAGAGACACCGAATCCCTTTATGCATGCCGTCACTCTCTGAAACTACTGGCTGTGATAAAATCTGGCCAGAAGAAAATAAAGCCAAAAAAAGCAGCTGACCGATGCAGATGTTCGAAACGTATTACAAGAAGTAAGTACTGCGGGAGCAAGCCTTGCCATAAATATTTGTTAGTTTATTTTCACTGATTTTTCTGAATAGTAATTTGAAGGTGGTAGAAAATTTTATAGAATAAAGTAATATTTCAGTCCATCTTGGTAGCTGAATGCCAGAAGCATAAGAGATTTTCAGCAGGGTTCCTACTAGAAGTACCACATGCATTCATAATAACTAATCAATGGTAAAGAGGGCACTGTTGTACCTTGGGGTGTAAAAGCTGAATGACAGTTGGCTCCTGGCTGTGTGGAAGGAGATCACACCCTCCACTGTGTCTGGCTGCCCAGGGTGTGGACCGGATTGATGAGCCGGGTCTGAAGAGCCTGCGTATGGGCCGTGCAGTCCAGGAACGCATGGTCCTGACGGTCGAACCTGGCATCTACTTCATCAACCACCTACTGGACCAGGCCCTGGCTTCACCTGCCCAGCAGTGCTTCATCAACAATGATGTTCTGGCACGTTTCCGTGGATTTGGAGGGGTTAGTAAGCATGTATCATCTTCATCATCATCATCATCATCATCACAGAGGATATGTCATCAGCACTCGTGCTTGACTGTGTTGGGGTCGTTGTATGCAGACTGTGCTCTTCTGTATGGTGGCACACAACAACACACACACTTTACTAGAAACAGTTAGTGAAGATAGTTACTAGATAATGTGTCCATATTTGGCAGTATATGTAGTAGGTAATGTCCTTCCAGCTTGTGTCTGATACTTCATGTGTTACCTGAAGATATTCTCCAGAGCACCCTCATATCCTGCCTTTGAGAACTGATTTATTTGGAATCTTCTGTCATGATTTGCTTATTGGATTATCCGAACAAGAACCAACAAGAATGAGTACAATAGTCTTGATAACCATGGCTCTCAAAGCTTTGCTTCTCCAGTTGTCCAGACCTGTCCCATTCCTTGTAACATCAAACCGGAAAAGTGTGACTGATGGACACATACCTTCCCCAGGAGTGAACACACAAGCATGTAGTCAATAAAATAACTCTACACACACAGGACATCTAGCAGCTACACAGACACAGCTATAATCAGTCAAACTGGAATGGTCCTGCTGCTGTATAATTATGAAAGTTGATTAACCTGGCAGGATTGTGTTGGATAAAAACAGCCGTTAAGCAGCTGGTGTTTAAACGGTGAATGCTCCAATCTCTGCAGGTGCGCATCGAGGACAATATTGCGGTCACAGCCGATGGCGTGGAGCTGCTCACCTGTGTCCCTCGTACCGTGCAAGAGATTGAGGAGTTCATGGCTACTGGCAACGACACCTCCAAGAGCGTCAGCCAAAAATCCTGAGCAACGGATGGACAAACCCATACTGTAAAATGTCAGTGTTAATCCATCTGGCACAAAAGGATGATACAGAAAGCTTTGTTCAGATGAATCAATGAAATAAAATACTGTAAATTTGCTCTGATTACATTAATACATATTATTCAGTATGTACACAATATGCCTTGAAACATGCTGTGAATGGTGTAAACAGTTTAACTGAATCTCTTACCATTTCAGTTTTTACTCAGCTTGCTCCTCTAAAAATAAACATTTTTAACCTTTCATCGACTTTCTACTACAACTACAAATAATGACATTGTATTTTCAGTTACATCATTTATGTAGTTGAAATATAAAACAATACTGATCAATAAACTAATTTTCTCTTGCAATACGAAATTAAGTATGGCGCTTCATTAGGTTTGGTCATGGGGGCCTAATTTTAAAAAGCATTTTTTTTGGGTGGATGGGTCCCAATAATTTTTGCCACATCTGTAGATAACATACTACCACAATGATCCGAAAAGTGAATAGTCTCAGGTCCTAAATTCTGGGACATACAGAAATGCATACATAGACTGTTTTCCACTTTTAATTGCAATTGTAAGATGCTAACCCTGTTATTTCACCTTAAATACAGAAACCCAATTCTCGCGACCTGCCATTTAATGTAAGAATTACTTAGTCTGCCATGATTGCTATAATACTATTCTCTATTATGAGGTGAGATGAAGGATGCATTCTGGAACTCAGGAAGAGCCCTAGAAATCAGCTGGCTGAGCAGCAACGGGTTAGATTTTTGTTTTGATTTATGTAACAGACACTTTTACCCAACCCAACATTAAAATCATTTTAATATCATTTTCTGCCAAACCTGGGACTCGAACAAGCAATTTTCTGATCACAGACCATTCCACTGGGTTCCACATGACTTAAGAGCAGGGCTACTCAAATCACAGTCCTCAAAGTCTGGGTACTGCTGATTTTCCAGCCTTTCTTTACCTGTAAGCCAGGTGTGAAGCCTATGGCCAATCAGAACCAGTAATTATTAAATTACCTGGGATAACTGAAAACATGGCCTGGATTTAGAATCGTGCTCCGGATTTGTAAAGCCCTGCTTTAGAGTATGTCCTCAGCAACGTGTCTTTGAGTATGTGTAAGTTTTTAGTTGTTTTCTTTTATTTTCATACTTTACATATCATGCATTTTCACTGACATAAGAGTTTGCACAAATAGTACAGATGTATTGCATACACCCACATAGCATACACCCCGGCATAAGGTTATGTGTGACAAGCGACACGCTATAATGAGGAAGTACTGGTAAACTTCTTACAGGAAGCTGGTGTGTAGCAATGACTTACAAGTAAATTTGTCTGACAAGGCCCAGATGCATTGAAAGAGAAAGTTGTAGAACAACCTTGTGAACGCCCTACCACAAATGCCAGACATCCCAAGTACTTCTAGTAAATCTAACTCCCCTTCAACAAAGAAAAATGTAGTGGGCTTCCTTTTTGATGATGATGCTGATATTCAAATTTCAAAAATTGAATCACCTTTGTCAATAGAAGAGAGGGCCAGCAAGAAAATAACTTTGTGCAAAGCAGAACCACGACAGAGGCCTAAGGAGGACCCTTTAATATTTTAGAAAAATAATGTGAATACCCATTATTGACTAGGTTGAGCAAATTTATCTCTGTGTTCATGACACATCAGCTGTGGCTGAAAGAATTTTTTTCTACAGCTGGATATAGTGATTGCCACGTAGATCCTGTCTTGACTTGGAACATGCTGAGAGATTAATGTTTTTCAAGAACTTTACTTATAGTAAGGGCATCAGTAGTGTGCTAATGCAATTGTAAACCATTGATAAAAAAAAAAGTGACATTTTTGAATTAAACCATTGAAGAAGACATTCCATATTCTGTTATTACAAATGTAAACAGCTGGTAATTCTGGAAATTTCCAGATAATAAACAGTTAATTATTACATACCAGTTTTTAATGTATCGAAAAGCGATTTCTGTTTTGCTATATTGTATTGTGATACATTTCGTCTTGCTGGGAGCTTCTGGAAATGGGCTTCCATGGCCGAGCAGCTGCATGTAAGCCTCACATTACCAAACCCAATGCCAAGCATCAGATAGAGTGGTGTAAAGTGCACCGCCACTGGACTCTGGAACAGTGGAAATATGTTCTGTGGAGTGACAAATCATGTTTCTCAGTCTGGCAGTCTGATGGATGAGTCTGGGTTTGGCAGATACCAGGAGAATAATACCTGCCTGACTGCACTGGGCCAACTCTAAAGTTTGATGGAGGAGGGATATTGATATAGGGTTGTTTTTCAGGGGTTGGGTTAGGCCCCTTAGTTCCAGTGAAGGGAACTCTTAATGCTTCAGCATACCAAGACATTTTGGGCAATTTTGTGCCCCAGTGCACACCATATGCCTTGATATTATTTGACTACAGTAAGGTCCACAAAGACATGGTTGGGTGAGTTTGGTGTGGAAGAACTTGACTTGCCCACACAGAGCCCTGACCTCAACCCCATCAAACACCTTTAGGATGAACTAGAATGGAGATTGTAAGCCAGGACACACACCAAAATCTTGTGGAAAGCCTTCCCAGAAGAGTGGCAGCTGTTACAGCTGCAAATAGCAACTCCATATTGATGCCTATTAATTTAGAATGGGATGTCATAAAAGTTCCGGTGGATGTAATGCCCAGATGTCCCAATACTTTTGTCTATACAGTGCATGTAAAAGTGTGACCTGACTAGTCTGTTTTACATGGCATTTGAAAGAAAGGAGGGAAAAACTCAACTTTGGCTTGTTACTGACTTATCAAATAGAGTTGATGCGAGTGAACAAACGTAAACTGACCTTTCCAATCAAGCAGCGTAGAGTTTAAAATGAAAGAAGTGGCCCTTTCTACTTTATTGGCTGTCAAACGTTGCCTTTAATGATTGAATATCTTATTACCATATTTACATGTCACACTTGACTATTAATAGATATTCTGACTGACTTCTTAGGGCATCTCTTAAATAATTTAAAAAATAATGTTGTACATTTGAATTCCAATAACCTTGCTCTTGGTACCCAGCTGTATAAATCAGCACCACCTCCCTTTACTGGTTAATGTTTCCTATGCTGTCCAGTAGGATGCAGTTGAAAATGGTTGAAGTAAAGCTTGCGTGTGCTTTGGATTTCAGTAATAACTTCTGCAGTCCTGTATTTCTAGGTCCTGTATATTTGGTGTGTGACTCCATTGAAGAGCGAGGAAAGCCCAGTTAGAAACAACAACTGTGGTGTGCTGTGGATGTCTGTCTTACAGGAGTCCTTCCTCCACTGGGCTTTTGGAGTAGTTGAAGCTGACTGCTATGGAGCCATTGAAGTCGACACAGGGAAGTCCATCCTCTTTGTCCCCAAGCTGCCTGAGAGCTATGCCACCTGGATGGATGTCTTTTTTATGGCTTTTTTAAGCTTTTTGACTTTTGCCCCATAACTTGCTGTAACTTGTTTCCTTTCTAGTGCAGCTTTAGTGTCTGTTCAAGCTCAACAGTACTAAAAATACTTTATTTTTGCTAGTTTTAGTTTATGATTCTGGTCCGAGTCTATGCTAATACAGCTCTGTATTGACTAACTTTTGGAGTTTTAGTTAAGATGTCAAGAGGGAGGTTTACGTCATTCATGTGAAGAAAATCAGAAACCATCCCATCTAGTAAGGCTTGGTTGTGCCTTGTATAAGAATTTATTTTACATTAACTGTGAATTTTGTAAAATAAAATGATTACAAATTCACACACATATATAGAGCAAATGTATGCTTAATAGCTCAGAGGGTCATCAGCTGGTCCCTTCTGGGCAGTGCTTCAAGTTATATTGGCACGTGTTCGGAAGACACCATTGCTTTTGGTAGGGGGACACGTGCATGGGGGAAAATACTGGGACAAACAGAGGCGTAATACAGGACGAAGATACTGCAATAAAAAGACTATTTTGCCACAGCTGTTAATAAACAGACTGCAGAACAGCGAGCTGGGGTAGCAGAATTCCTATGTCTAAAATACTGCATAGTCAGGCGAACCAGGTTGTCTTTAAGTTTGGGTTCATGCTCGGACGCCCAGCACTACACTTCCCTCGTCGCCGGCTAGGAAGCCTTCAGGTCCCTCTTGTAAGCTAGGAACAGGAGCACCGGCGGGTAGTCAGAATTGCCGAAGGGCGGACGTGCGACGCACTTGCAGGCGCCTTAGAATGTTGTGGCAGAGGTCGAGAGTCAGGGCGTGCTGGTGGTACTGGGGGAAGCCTCTGTTCAGGTCGCAGCAGTTGAAGTTCAGCGAAGATCGAGATAGCTTCCGGGTGCTGGCTCTCCTAGTTTACGAATGGCGGCGTACAGCTCGTCCAGCGCAGCCGGAGCCTCCGGCGGGATGTAAACAGCGGTGAGCAGCACAGAGGATAACTCATTCTGCGGGCAGGAGGGCTGCACCTTGATCGTCAAGTACTCCAGTAATGGCGAACAGGACTTGGAAACCGTTTCTACATCAGTGCACCAGTTGTTATTAATAAAGGAGCACACAGCGCCTCCCGTTGTCTCGCTGGTGCTTTCTGTAGCGCGATCGGAGCGGTGTAGGGTGAAGCCCTCGGGTTGGACGGTACTGTCCAGAGTGTTCGGTCCAGGCCAGGTCTCGGTGAAGCAGTACACACTGCACATTCGAAACAGTGTAATTCGTCCAGCTTGTTTTACAGAGACTGCGGGTTAGCTAGGAGGATAACGAGCATGGAAGGTGGGGATGTCCGTTCTCGCAGCCTGGGTAGCACGCCGCTTCGCTGCCCCCTTCTTCATCGGGTGCGTCGATGGTCATTGTCTTCTACTTCGATTGTAGTGTTTCGTGCAATTTATTCAGGTAAATTAGGAATATAAACATTTGTCGGAATATTATGCCTGTTGTTTAGCAGAATTTGGCGGTCCTAAACAACCCGGATCATGTTGCCAGGTAACGGCGTCATGTTCTGTGATTTGATGCCCCGGGGCGTCATTTTATCCCCAAACTACTACTGTGTTAACCACGCCCCATAGCTCCGACTTTGGAGCAAACCACGCCCCATAGCTCCGACTTTGGAGAAAACCACACCCCACAGCTCTGAATACAGAGCAAACCACGCCCCACAGATCTAATTATAGAGCAAACTACGCCCCACAGTTGCAGTAACGCCCCTTATCTATGACTAACCACCAGAATCGATTTCGTTGGCCAACTGTATGAGAGCGCTGATTGGCCACACAGTGCGCTAGTACAAACTTGTGGTGCTAACTTGCAGTCCCGCTTACACATGTTTGATGTGGGGGGCAATCCAGGACCGGCCCTGGTACTCTTGCTAAAAGTGAGTAAAATATAATATGAAATGTTTCAGAAAAAAACATTTCAGAAAAATCAAACAAGCTAGAGATGCGACGGTATGACTGTATACCATGATAAAAAAATCTAAAATCACATTAATTCGGATTTAATTGCTAAAACTAATATGCTGCAAGGTTGCCAACTGTCACGCATCTGGCGTGACACTCACACAAGAAATCTTATGGCAAATCTATATTAATTCATCATAAACCTAAAATCAATGCACCACAGCAGAGAAGACGGTGCTCGCAACAACAGACTGATAAAACATCAGGAGCATCCTTTTAGATACTTTGAAGGTCCTGAGCCTCCTCAGGAAATTGCCGGTTGTTCTTGTAGACAGCCTCTGTGTTGGTGGACCACTCCACCTTATTGTCCAGTTGAACACCCAGGTACTTGTATGATGTCCCAATTTCCACTTCTATCCCACCAATACATATGGGGATGATGGGAATTTATTCTTGCTGAAATCCCCCACCATCTCTTTTGTCTTCGACATGCTCAACTGTAGGTGATTCTCCCCACACCACCTTACAAAGCGGTACATCAGGTCCCTGTAATCATCCTCCCATCCACTCTCCACACACCCAACTATGGCCGTGTCATAGGAAAATTTCTGATGACATGACTCGGTGCAATACTTAAAGTCTGCAGTATAGGTATTTACATGAAGGGAGAGTTCCCTGAGGGGGGGCCCAATGTTACTTGTCAGACGCTCAGGCACACAGCTCTGAAGTCTCATAAGCTGTGGCCTGCCCATCAAATAGTCAGCAATCCATGTGACCAGGGGAGCCTCCACTTCCATGTCCTCCAGTTTAGGCCTCAGCAGTCTGGGCTGGATGGTATTGAAGGTGCTGGAGAAATCAAAGAACATGATGCAAACTGTGGTGTTGGGTCTGTCCAGGGAGGAGTGTGAATTCTGCAACAGTTATATAGGAAGAGCATCTCCAGTACATAAAAAAACTGCATTTTCCTAATTCGCATGTTGACTACTTTCCAAATAAATTCCCAGCTCTGTGGACCTTAACATGCTGTCAAGCACTTCAAGAAATAACCACACAGTACTGCAAGATTCAAAAAGAAAAAGAAAATTAAGAAGGCAGCATTACCAAAAAGTCAACAGAGAGCATACTTTGTACAAAAAAAATTTGATTAAAATACAGCCTAAGTTTGTTACTGATTTTCATGTATGTATATGAATAAATGAATAAATAAATGAATAATTTTTTTTCTTTGTGTTGTGATTTTTTGAGGGGGTATGCAGATAGAAGCAGAATGTGCAGGAGTATTTTTGGCAGGTAACAGTGGGTGTTTACATAATGTACTAACAATTTATACGGAATACAGCACCAAGTTCATACAGCATTAGTATTTTATTGGTGGGGCTTATAGAACATACTAAAAACTTAAACGGGAGCATAACAGTGGCTGTTATACAGATTTATATGGGGTATAACAGTGACTATTTACACAACATGCAAGGGCAGTACTGCAGAGTATTAAATACCACATTAATGATTTGTAGGGGATGTAATTGCGACTATTTGCACAGCATAAAAATGCATGTATATGGAGTTAGTGGTGGGTGTTGACAGAAATCTGTCCTGCTTGTATATAGCCTGGGATTTTGGTGAACAGTCCTCATACAGCAGCTCCTGAAGCCATCCCCTAACATGCTCCAAAGTATCACCGATTAGCCAGCCGTTAGCAGCGGCTGTACAGAGCTCCCCTTGTACAGCTGGTCAAAAGGCTACAAGGCTACACTAATACATTAATACCAACACACACGTACACCCTATCCTGCTTCCTGGTCAGGGTTATGGGGGGGGAGGGGAGTGGAGTCTGTTCCAGGCACTATAGGGGACACAGCTGGGGTACAATCACTATAGGATTCTAGTCGCACACATATCACCTGATCAAAAATTTAATTTATAAAACACAAATTTCATTGTGCCTGATCATACATCCTGCATTCTATATAAACCAGGAAGCTGAAATCACATGGTTATGTAGTGTGAGCAATCTGTGTTGTGGAAATGCATGCTGGGAACACTGAGCTGCTGCTACAGTATGCAGATCCAATGGCTTTAGCAGAGTATGGGCTGAATAACGGACCAATATGCAAAATCTGGGAAAAAAAATGGTGTACTTTACCTTTCCATTTCATACTCCATCAGTCCAGGCTTCATATGTCTCATCACCTGAGGGAAAAAGGAAGCAGGAAGTTAATACTGTCACTCACAATGCAGAGCACAGCTATACTGGCTGAAACATTGAATAAACCAATAACTTCGTAAGTAGGAACTAGCATCAACAATGATTTGCTCCCACTTTTCCCGTCACAGCAGAGAAAACACACACACATTTGTATTCATATCTTTGTGGGGACTGTCCATTCATTTCTGTGGGAAAAATCCTAATCCCAACAATGATAATCTTAACCCCTATCCAGCCCTAACCGTAACCATAAGTAACCAAACAAAATACAGTACAAGACTTTTGGCTCTTAAACTTTTTTGACTGCATTCACAAATGTTTTATTAAATTGAGGTTTATATTGGGGGCCCTACAAAATGGTAAATACAACCCCCCCCCCCACCCACACACACACACACACACACACACACACACACACACCCACACACTCGCTCTCTCTCTCTCTCTCTCGCACACCCACACACACACACACACACACACACACACACACACACACACACACACACACACACACACACACTG
>JAAGVU020000008.1:13080875-13093129 GCA_011763525.2 Mormyrus iriodes
ATATATACACACACACACACACACACATATATATATATATATATATATATATATATATATATATATATATATATATATGTTATTATCATATAGAGTAGCAATGCTCAGGGCCAAGACAGGAGGGCATGGTGTAACAGCTGTACTGCATTTTAAAGGCCAGCAGATGACAAAAAATGTTTATTAACTGATAAATACAAAAAATATTCGTACAGCGCTGGTTTAGAGGACGCCATGTGTGTTTACAGCAGCCTCTACAATGATTGGTTCAGAGTGATAACCAATCAAGTTGTAGAGGAGGTGGGACCAACCAATCAACCAACCAAACCAAATTTTGATTGGTTGATTGGTTCTGCTCTCAGAACATGTTTGTGTAAGTAAAACTCCCACAAGCTAACCCCTGTGATGTGGAAGGGTCAACTGTACTATTCCTGAAAAGGTAATCGGTGCAATTACAGATAAAAAGATGAAAAATCTCCAGGACAAGATGGAATCGTTTTTATGTTCAGCTTTCTTCTTTTTAACTGGTGATTTTATATGAAGGAAGCCCTTTTCCCTACTGTGGCCCAGGTAACTGCCAAAGTAATTGCCAGAAATATTGTGAGTAAACAAGTAAAGCCTAATTTAAAAACTCAACTCATTAAAGTGGCTTAATGTAGTGACTTTATTTCACAAATGGGCAAACAGTGGTTTATTTTCAGCTGAGAAGTGCTGCAGAGAACAAAATGATCTTTTCAGAATGTACTCCAAGAATCTGTTTGCAAAATAAATTATCTGTTATTCAATCTTTGTGCCTAACACTGAAAACCAATGATGGGCAATCTGAGCCATTTTAATGCAAAATGTTTAGGAACAATAAATTGTGATCAGTTTAATAAACATTTATGAAAATTTTTCATTTGCATATAATTCAACATTTTATAAATACAGGCATGACATACAAAAACTATACAGTTTATACATATTGGTGTTTTAAAAAAAATGAGTCCTTGAGTGTGAACTTTGTGAAATCCTCCCAATGAAACTGCATACACTTCCACTCCCACTGAAGGCTGAACCAAGATCCCCTGATGAATGTCTCGACACCGGGATCTCCGTGAGTCCTGTCTCCCAGCTGCTCTGAGGTTCAGGTGAGTGATGGGCACAGATCTCGCTCTCTCTCTCACTCTCTCTCTCCGTTCTTTCCTTATAACTCAGTTTAAGACACTGATAGGAGACTCCATCTCATCCATACACAGCTCTGATTCCCAGCCAGGAGCTCCGACGATTCACTAACAGTGCAGCATTAAAGGAGAAGGCTTTCGGTTCTGTCGTTTCTATCTGTGTATTGTGGTCCCTCCTTAAGCCAGCACAAGGTGCTTCTTGCTTATTAGAGTATTTTCTGAGAAATGCTGCAGTTGCACCCCCTACATCATCTGTACCATCCTCTCTGGTCACTTTGCCCAGGAGGTGTAGAAGCCTGGTCCAGAGAGGGTTTTGACACCCCCAGGGAGAAGAATCATCTGGTCTTCCAGTACCCAGAGTGCCGCTGGGCCCCGCGAGTGCAGGAGGCACAGCAGGTCGTCTGGTAGTAAGTGTACACGCACAGGCGAGCCTGTACAACCACGTTGCAGTTATAGTATTTGTCTCGACAGTTCTCATCTGAAAATTAAAAAGAGAAGGTGTGCTGTCTGACATGTTTGTCACATGGCACCTGAGAACATCAGCGTGGCCTACAGTTTGGTCACTGACCGAAATATGCTACACACTTCCTATAAGCATATAGTATATAGTATGCACTTACAGGGTGGGGGGGGGCTGGTTATGCATGTAATCATTGACTGTATGTTTGATTTGGGTACAGAGGGTGGGGCTATGGGTGTGACGAAATCTGTGTGGACACTGACCTATTACTGGGACACAGGGTGGGGCTGTGGGTGTGGCTAAGTGTCTATAGTCACTGACCTATCGCTGAGACTGGGTGTTGCTGTGGGTGTAGCTAAGTGTGTATATTTACTGGATTATCTCTGCGACACAGGGTGGGGCTGTGGGTGTGGCTGGTCACTGACCCATCTCTGGGACACAGGGCTCCGGGCTGCAGCTCTCTCGTTCCTCTGGCCGTAACTGTGCATCACAGTCCTCACTGGGCACCATGTCATCCGAGAGGCAGCGCACTTCTCGAACCCGGAGCCCACCTTCACACGTCTTAGAGCACTGCGGGGGGTGGGAGTACATGGGTTTCACAACAACGTAATTACAGAATGTCATCATGCAATTTGTTACTGGACAGCGGAGTGTTTGTGGGTCAAAAACACAGGGCCTTCTGCACAGTTACTCACAGCACTCCACTCTGTGTGGTACCACTTGGCACCGCACACCTTGAGCTGACAGCTCTGCTGGGTGGGGGGTTGGTCCAGGGAAGAACACTCATAAGGGGGTAGCACTGAGAAACCCTTGTCAGATTTCATCAGGCACACCACCTCCCTCTGCTGACGGCCAGGACCGCACTCTGCAGAGCACTTAGAATAGAAAAAATATAGAAAGAAGCGTCACTTCTCAGGCTCACCCCAACCGCCTTGGAAAACATGTCCAACAGCGTCAACAGGCCACAATGACATTTTGAATAAGTAATAGACAAATTTATATAATCTCTTTGCTTTTGTTATTGCCATAATAAATAAGGGTAGTTAATTCATTCATTATGTATGGGTAGCATTTGAAGTACAAATGTGTGATTATGAAATAGTGCATCAGTGTTTTTCTGTTTAGTCTGTAACTAAAGAAAGCCAGCGTCTATTAACACAGCAAGACAAACAGTTTTTAAGTACAATAATTCATGGTTCACCTGACTCCATTGTCCCGTAAACCATTCTATTTGATTCTCACAGGGCCCATTGTTACAAACTTGGGACTCTGGGGGGCGCTCTGGCCCACAGCCATCCAGTGGCAAGCTGCTAACATGATTGGTCAAGCAGAGGACGCCACGGGTCTTCACCCCGAATCCGCAGTCTGCCGAGCACTGTAAGGGGGCACACAAGAAACAAGGTCACAACAACCAGGCACTGATGTGTGAGGGTGGAGTGGCTGGTGACCCTCGTGGGTCCCCCAGAGGGAGGGGCGTACCCGGCTACCCCATTCAGTAAAGAACCAGCTCTTGGCACAGGGGCCCATGTCACAGTTCTCCATGTCGCTTGGTCGCAGCTTCACGTTGCACTCCTCGTCAGCCACGAAGTCGCCCACATTGCTGATGCAGCGCACCTCCCGTGACCTTTGACCCACCCCACAGGGGACAGAGCACTGGGGAAGAGGGCAGAGACAGGTCAAAGGTCGAAGGCTGGTGCAACATAAGAACAAAGGCATCTATTTAAATTTACTTAATTTAGTTTATTTGCTAACTCATACTGTTTTTTAACAAGTCATTGAAGACATACGAGGCATTTTTATGTCAGTAACTAGTCAAAGTCTCAAAATAGTATAATACAGTTAAATTTGGGAAAGAAAATCATGCTGTGTACAGATTCAATAACATCTGCAATTTTAATTTTGAGATTGTTTAATGTTTAAATATAGTTAAATAATAAGTAACATTATAGTATTTTGTAATAATGCTTTGATAGTAAAAGTAAAAAGAACAATCAGGAAATGATACCCCCCCACTATATACATGTTTTAACAGTACCAAGTGAAACATAAATTCTCCAATTTTCTGATAATAAATTAAAAGTAAAAACTACAAAATATATGTTAGGTAAGTGCACACAAGATTAAGAGCCTTTTTTAATTGCTGCCGTAAGTCTTATTTTTTCCCATTCCTCCATACAAAGCTGAGTCAAATTTTAGGGACAGTGAACTGCCCTCTGCAAGTTACTCCATGTTTTTCCAATCAGATGAGTTCTGTGCTCTGATTGGGCCATTTGCCTTTTTTGCTCATCATCCAATCAACTTTTACTTTGGTAATGTTTGAGTCAGTTTCTAGTTAAATTTTGTTCCTAACTTCGGTTTTCTGGCAGGAGGTTTTCTTCAAGGATCTGTTTATACTGGTTCTCATCCATCATCCCTTTTATCCTCAGAAGTTCAAATTCAAAGAGATTCAAAGCGATCACAGGACCCTTGGTGGCCTCATTACAACTGAACACACGGATAAATTATTCAGATCTGTGCAATCTGGAAGGCATTTGTGCATACCTGAGCTTATTAACAACTGCTATTATTAAGGAAATGTACACTTATCCAACCTATGTATCTTTCTTTGTTATTTTACATACATTTTCTGAATGTGTTGGTTGATTTTATTGGACTTCCCATAAATGTTGCTAGCTATGATGTGTTAATAAAGGAAAAGAATATGTTTCAATAAATGCACCAAGATTTACTAAACTTCAGGCCGCATATATATAGATTTGTAAAGCATCCTTAATGACCCTGAAATCCCTAGTAACCAAAAACTGCAGCGGTGTGGAGGACAGCCTGCTCTGTCTCACCGTGCTCCAGTCGCTGCCAATCTGCCACTCGCTGCAGATCTTGAGCTGGCAGGTGGTGGTGGTCTCAGGCCGCTCCAGGTGCTGGCATCGGCCCGTGTGCACATTCAGGGTCCGGTTGGTGTAGGTCTGCCTGCAGAGCACCTGCCGCTGCTGGTGGCCCGGGCCGCAGGTGCGGCTGCACTCGGACCATTCGCCAATGTCCCAGCTGCGGCAGACCCCCAGGGGCCCTCATTACAGGAGCGAAGGGACATGGAGATGGACGCACAGGCTATGCTAACCATCTGTGTCTCTACAATACCCTGGTGGTATGAGGCCACACGGAGCACACTGAGATATTAAAGGATATTTATAACTTTGACAATGCATGAGCTTCATTCTAGTTTCCTCTAGGTATTCTGGTCCAAAAACACACGTTCAGATAAATCTGCATCTCTAAGATTGCAGAGTGTTCCCCTGCCTTGTGCGCTATGCAGCACCCAGCCCTAGTGTCTCCAAACTGCCCATAGAATATGACTGTGCCATGTGATAGACTAACATCTTCACCCTTGTGGCTACGGTGATTCTGACCAGGATATGCAATTAGAAAATGGATGGATCTTCAACTTTCTTCCCAGGAGAATCACGTTTTAAAAAAACTCACAAGAACTCAGAATTCATTCAAAATTTCACATAAGCCTGATGACTTCATAGGATATTAGGGATACAACTTAGTATCCACAGGAGCTCTCATGCCTTTTATTGAGAGCAACCATTCAAAGATCTACTATAATGTTGATATCAGAAATATTCTCCCTTGTCCGTGGCAGAGCAGCAGAAATACAGAGAAGGTTCTCACAAGGCAGGACAGGGTTCTACGTTGCAGGCTTCTTCCTGGGGGTTGGGTCGGGTGGTTCTGTCACACAAGCTGTCAGTCACAGGCTGGAGGGTGGCACTGTGGACACAGCGGAACACAGTACGCCTGGAGCCTGAAGGAAGGATAGAAAAAGCCTCAGTCAGAAACCCCAGACCAGGCCCTGGAACTGTTAATGGGGATAAAGCCTGGGTCAACAGGGGGTGCTCACCTCTGCCACAAGAGGCAGTGCAGTCTGTAAAGCCGACACGCTTCCAGGCATGCTCGTGATGCCGTCGGAGTACCTGGTTGTTAGGTTCCTGTCGAGGGTGTTGGTACGCCTCCTGGTCTGAGCTTCCAGGACGCATATATGCACCCTCATTCTCCAGAGTGTTCCCTGGAGGGGGGTGGGGGTTGCTACTGCCTTATTTCTGCCTGTAGATCAATGACTCCTCACAAATAGGTTGCATTATTACATACAGCCCTTTTAGGTTGCTTAAATAAATACCTCGACTACCAACTACATTTTACACCCCACATCAACAAGATGCAGAATAAATAAAATGAACGTACATCAATCACAGTGCTGTACACTTGAATATACTAGGTAAATATACTGGGTAAGGCCCTAATCTTCACAGAAACCATTGCATCATACCTGTAAAACTTCACTGTATTCTGGGTAAAGCCAGCCTGCTGTGTCATGCATGTCTGGAAACTCACCCTCATTCTTGGTCTCTTGTAGAAGCTGTGGATTCTCTATAGGAAGTAAGAATTCATAGTGTATCCCAGGATTAGGCTGCTGGTAGATCATCTGAAGTGAAAAAAAAACAACGACGATCATGATCATCTTCATTGACATTAAGTAACAACATAATGCAGTAGCTGCCGAGTGAAAAAGCCATAAAGTTATATTCAACTTGACAGTAGAACGGGATGTTGTACACAGCAAAGTCCAACAGAAAGAAAGGAACAGAGGTGGGTAGTTCAGGTCCAGAAAGTAAAAATCCAGACCAAGATTTTGTTACAACAAACTAGTTATGTACTCTGTGACTGTGACTCTTTATGCTTAACCAGATGGTTGAAACAAACTCTTGGTCTGGATTTTTACTTCCTGGACTTGAACTACCCACGTCTGTTACTTTTTTTCAGTTTTTTACTGTTTCTGTTCTATGACTCAGAATGACCATGCTGGAGGTTAAGAAAAGTACACAGAGAAACTCTTAGAGTGATGATCTGTGACCCAATTTAGGCCATTTAACACAGATTATATTGCAGCTTGACATGCCAGCACATCTCCGGTGATTGGCTACTCACATAGACATCCAGAATTTCATTGGTGGGCCCTTCAGCCAGGAGAGACTCCCCAGCTGTACTACTGATCTCATTGGGCCGGCGGTAAGTGAACATGGTGCCCACCCCTTCATACTTCCCAGGCCTGTCAATAGCCCATTGCCCATTGACAATGGAGCGTCCAGATCGACTGCGCAGAGCTGCAAGAAGGACAGCACGATGTCTCAGAAACATCCAGTCCAACAGTGCAGAGCTGCAGGAGAGAGACTCAGTGGCATATAGAGGGGCGGGGCCTCAGAGGCACGGCCCCAGCTGAAAGCTGATTGGCCACCAGAGTGCCCTCTCCCCTGTCACTTACTGATTCAAAACATATGATAAGTTTGGCCCCTCTGTATGAATTATGGTCCCTCTTGTGCCCCCCACCTTAAAATCTTGAAAATCGCCCCAGGGGAGAGTACAATGTGCACTATACCTGTGCTGAAAATTGAGGCTCAAATCAGGAAGGTATGAAACACATAAATGCTCATGATGTCATGAGGAAGGCTACAGTAAAATAAATTAATTAGTTTACATCTTCAATGAATCTTCAATCAAATCTTGAATGCAAAGTTTCTCCAATCAATAAAAACACTTTTAATATAACTTGCACATATTAACTATAAACATGTTTATTTTTTGTAGGTGTTTTTGTACGCACAAGTAGCACCAGCTTCCAGATTATTGATTATTATATAATTTCCCACATCAGTGAAACAGAAACCAGTGTGCTGTCAGCAAGGGAGCACATGCAAATTGTGAATGTTAAAGATCGCACTGTAACTGTTTCCATGGCATCACAGGCTTTAGTTGAGAAAAGAAAATTACTGTTCATCTTTTTTAAGCACATATTTTGTTTCTTTTGCTACTTTTACTGTAAGGACAATAGCATTTAGATTGCCATTATTATTATTATTATTGTTGTTGCTGTTGTTGTTGTTGTTGTTGGGGTGCTGTTAAATGTAGACTCAGGGTGACCATATATACTGGACTCCCCCAGAATGTCCAGTCTTTTGTCAAGTGAATTGCTACAAAAAGCTATTTCAATGTGTCTGTCATGAATTATTTTTAGGACTGGCTTGTGTGCAAGAAAGTTAGTTTGACGTGTTAATCAATATGCTGAATATAGGACACCCAGGAGAGTGATCAGTTCGTAGCTCAATTGTGATAATCCATTTGGGCAACTGTGTTAATTTAATAGTGCTAGTCAGTTCAGCTGTGGTTTCTTTCCGTGTAAAATGTTGAAAACGAAACAGGGCACTATATCCCTGAACCACTCACCCAGGTAATTTCTGCTCTTGATCATCTCCGTGACATTGATCTTGGTAGCCCCCTCTGGGATCTCCACAATCTTGTGATATCCCATCTTCATCATGCTGTGCTTGAAGATCCCGGATACCAGCCGGCAGGTTGTGTTGTCACCACCACACACTCCACATTTGTCCATCACTTTTCCTGAACCCAGGTAGCCATCACAGCCAAGACTCTGCATAGAAACAGATGGGAACAGACTGGCAATGTGCACAGACTGGGAATGTGCTTTGAATTCTGCAGTAACATTTTGGCCATTGAATAATTAAATAAACAGGTTGTCTTATTTAACCATCTCAAATCCACCAAATTACTTAAATGTGGTGGCCAATGACTTGTATACGCTATAAAAACCTTGAGTTTACCACTGACACACATATACAGTTTTCCGTTGACATATCTTACCAAGTAACAAATGCATTTTACCACATGTGCAGCATGTGGCAAAAACCAAAAGAACCCGATCGTGCTGCCACTATAGAGGTTCAGGTAAACGTGTGTGATATTGTATCTTATGTTATGAGTATATTTGACGTCACCCTTGTAAGGATCAAGAGGCGTCCAGACTGACTAAATCCTCACTTCCGGGATGCAGTAGGGCCATGGATATCCTGGCAGATTAAGAGAACCCAGCATTTTATGGGGGCTCTTGAATACGTAACATTATTTTATTGGGGGGCAAAGTGACATTTCGTCAGAAGGCCCATAATTCCTAGCTACACCTACAGTAGAAATTATTGTTTCTGGTCCTGGGGGGAGGCTTCATCTGTAATTATAATGCTGTAATTGGTTTTCACCATTTTCAAATATAACAAGGAATTATGTTAGAACAAAGCAAAAATAAAATTCCAACTGTATAATTTGCTTGCTGGGGATCGCCCACATAACAGCATCACGAATTCTCTATACCTCAAGTTGAGAACTTATAAATCATGTAAATTATGACCCATATTTTCTTCACAGTTACGTACATATGATTGATGTATAAATACTGGGAATAAGTAAACTGTAATTAATGCCATTTTTCCAATAGATTTATTCATTTTCCCACAGATCCATGCTCTGGGCAGATTTTGGGTCAGAGAGGATAAACTTGACACTTTAGGCTTTGGCTCGGTCCAACAGAATGTAATACAGATGATGAAATAAAGAGCCTGACCCATAGTCCTGCCACTCAGACAGAGTCACCAGTGTCCGTCCACATGCCAGCAAGTAAGGATCATGACCAAGGGTGAGCAATCAAGTTATGTAATCCACATTGCATTAGTGCTTTATATATTCATATTAGTGATATCTTCATAACTAAGGAAACACGTATGTGCTTAAAAAGCACAGAAATCCCTGCACCTACGTTTCACACCTAAAGATCGGACTGAATGACAGATGCAGCACATAGGTAGGTAGAAGTTAGCAATGTGGCCTGTGGGTCCCTGACTTTGAGCTATTCATGAAATAATTCCTGAGTTGTAGCCACAGCTCATGCACCTTAAGAGGACTCTTTCACAGAGAACCAGGCTGATGCCACCCCTGCTCCATGGTATATCATGCTTATTTCTGAATATCAACAACACGTAGCCTAGTAAGCTTACAGTGCCAATGATATACTTTTAAGTTCTAAAAGATGAAAAATAGGTAGCGTAGATGAATGCCAATAGGATTAAAGATAATAAACGTCAGTCAAAACTAACTGGAAATGGCTTGTCTACGTAGCAGATGGCTTATAATTATAATGATGGATTTAGAGTGTAGGATATTGAATACCCAAATAAACAATGCTCACGATGCCTATTGAACTGAGAGGTCAGGTTAAGCTCTGGAGGCTATTAAACCAAAGCATTCCCTAGCAATAGTATGTGACAAAGGCCCAACTAGGCTCCAACCCAGTGGGTGCTGAAGTGCCCAGGGGTCAGTTGAACATCAGGAGGTTTGGAACTCAACAATTAGCCCATCTAACTTTATGTGCCCAGTAAAACCACTGTGGTGTCCCCATAAAGGTTCCTAAGACACTTTCAGTGTCAGACATAAGGATTTCAATTTCATAACCACTCATGCAAATGGCCCAGTTGTACTCTGTGATATTTCCATTTCTTGTATTTAGTGGTAAACCATAAGTGAGAATTCCAGTGTTCTCCAACCCAGACAAAATTATCTGGAAGCACCCAATAGCTTTCCAAAGAAGACATATAAAAGAAAATGCACAGACATTTAACTTTCCCTGCTAAACATCTGCCAAATGGAAGACACTGGAGGAAGGGTGTTGGGCAGCCCGAAAGCTAACGTTCATGCAGAGTTTGTCACCTGTAGCTGAGGAGATATCATTTTCACTCAAAGTGCCTGTGGTCACTTAAAAGTCCACCACCAAGGTCTGAAAATTCAAATCTTTTTTTCAAGTCATCATTCAAGTTATTTGTTTGGATTTAAAAGGTTGATTGCTTACTACAGCTGAAGTTCTTTTACCTTCTCAGACGGGCTACTTCCTAGGGATTATTTATGACCCATTGTTTCAATTCTGTCTATTGTATCGAGTGATATAATGATGGAATACTACAATGACATCCACAGTCTGGCATTCCATCTTCTCCAAGAGACATGACTGCCATTGTTTTTCAGCATCAAGGGAGATACCCGCCGAGCAAACAACTGTGGACTGACTTAGTGGGTTTCAAATTCCTATAACTATTCAGAGACATACATTACCGCTAACACTTTAGTTTGAGCTCTCCTCCTTAACTATTAATAAATTGTTGCTAATCATTTGAGTATATTAGTAAATGAAAAGATTCACTTACAAATTTAGAAATCTATTACAAAGATATCTTACTCCTGTCTCACAAAGTAAAAAGTAAATGCGCAATTGTATCTCATTTCTGAGTATGTTTACAACCCGTTTTTTTATATTTGCAAGCGATTTGCACGCTGTTTCGTAAATACTAGGAACAAGATATGACTGTAATATATTTCTGAATTTGTTTGTCAATGAATCTTTCTATCTATTAATAAAAAATCAAGTGTCAGTGTCATGTCTGAGTGTGGACCAGCAACCATCTGGAAAAGTCCAGCTCTTCAGTAATTTCTAGGGCTCCAAGTGTGTCTCTCGTCATTGGCTTCTGGAGTCTCTGGTGATCTATCTGAACTACACTTACACCCCACCTTGTCGTCACTATCCAATGAGAAATACATTATTTCGGAAGCATGAAAAAACGCATTTTCTCAGAAAATATTTTACAAAACAAACCTAAAACAACGTAATGAGACATCCTCAATACCACAGAGTGAATGGTTAAATGTTCTAGATGGACTTACGTGGATTGGTGTTGTGGACATGGACTTACGGGGTTTTCTTATCATGTGCATATGGTCAGTTCGAGCCTCATCTCCCTGTTCACTATATTCCAAGAACTCGGCAGGTTATCGACAGTTAGTCTAAATGTTTGGACTAATCGGAGCTTTGTTTTACTGTTTTAGATCGAATTCAGCAAATCGGCATACTGGCCAATATAGTCTATGGTTTAAAACCATCTGACACGGCATGCGAGCATCAGTGAAGCTATTTCAGAAGGCAGAGGAGAATGGGTGTATTCCATCCAGAATAAAAAGTCACAATCATCAGAAAATGGACATACAATATTTTCATTGGACAGCAGCGATATGGAGGTCTCACAACACTCAGCAAAGCTCGAGTAGTGTTTATCTCAAACCAGGTTATCGTTTTTTGTCCTATATCACAAACTAGCTATATGTACACCTTTTAATATAGGTTAAAACGTTATGAATTCATTTTTAAAGTTGTATATTGTAGTGCAGTTTAAACAGTGCCATTTTTCCTAGCCGCATCTATAAAAGCTATACACCACAGGCTCCAGGAACAGAAAAAAACAGACACCACCCCCTGAGGATCAGGGGGGTTCAAAGCAGGTCAAGTTGATAAACGACCAGCGTAAATCCCACAGAGGCTCTTCCGCTGCGAAAACGGCTCCGCGCATCTTTATTTGCTAGCGAAGGAAAGTAATGATGAAGGTACAATCAAATGCTTCATAACACACCCTTTCACGGACTTCAGACACTCAAACGAACACGATGCTCCATAACTGCTTTCACAGATGCATGTCAACAAATAAACTTGCCTTTCAGCAATAGAAATCTAAAATTAATTCCAGGAAGAAATAAATTGTAGTCATTCCTACTACCAACTAAATAAATAAATCGCAGGGCCCTGATGGCATCTTACCTATAGTTTTAAAAGAGATGAGAGATATTATTAGCCAGCCTTTAACTTTAATATTCCAGAAATCGTTATCTGCTGGTGTGGTACCTTCTGATTGGAAGCA
>JAAGVU020000008.1:13099622-13148118 GCA_011763525.2 Mormyrus iriodes
GACTGGGTTTGGGCTGGTTTTTCTGGCTTTATTAGCAAATAAGTAGGACAGCAGAGGGTGGTGGGTGAGAGGGGTGGGAGGGGTTGGAGGGTGACAGAGGTGTCGGGGGGGTAGGAGGGGTCAGTGCAGAGTAGCTGCATTTGTTTAAGTTCTTAAACCTAGCATTTCAAAGGAGCGTATTTCTGAGAGGAATAGATAAAAGACACAGTAATTTCTGTCATTGTGCTATGAGAGAGGCAATGACCCTGAACAGAGGCCCCCAGTGATCTTTACGGCTCCCGGTAATGGCCCCGGCAGCTCCTAATGTAATGTTTAACACACAGACCTCTGTCTCAGCTGCTCTCTGAGCTGCCGTAACACGGTTTCATTGACGTCCATCGGCAGTCGATAAAATATGTTTCACGCGAGCCCAACTCCCAGGGCAACAGGCTACAGTCACCCAAGAGCACCGGAATGCACCAAAAGCTGCAGCCACACAAACCACAGCACAACGCCACGTGGCCAGAAAAGGTACAAATGATATTCACTCCCTCACAATAAATCTGCTGTCACACACCATCACCGTGACTATTAAGGGATATCTCCTCAACAGATCATAGAAGAAAGGGAGTTTTGTGTGATGGCGAGAGGGCACCTATCTCTGGGGAAAAGGAAGCTAAACTGGACGTGAAAAGCTCTTCTTATCTATGTGTCTTGATGATCAGGTACACTAAAAACCTGTTATGGCGGAACTCATGTAAACACTGTGTGTCTTAGCAGAGGCTAACAGAAACTTCACTAGGGTTCCATTAGTGATGGCCAAATGAGGCTTCATGAACCATTTGCTGTATTTTTTGACCCCACTAGATGGTGCTCATTTGGCCATCACTAATGAAACCCTAGTGAAGTTCAAGCACTGCTGATTTTCCAGCTTTCATTTACCTGTGAGTCAGGTATGAAGCCTCTGGCCAATCAGAACCAGTAATTATTAAACTAACTACCTGGGAGAACTGAAAATAAGGTCTGGATTTGGAGTCGAGGGCCAGATTTGAAGAGCCCTGCCTTACAATCTAAACACACAGTGGGTTTACTGCTGGCATTTCATACAAGCCTCACTGAGGATGAATGATGCATGAAAATTACAAGTCAATGTTTATTCACCTATAATTCAGCAGTTACATTATATTTCTGTCAAGATGGAGGCTTCCAAAATATTTGAGAAGGGGGTAAGATTCTGAAGAAAAAGCTGCATCATTGGCCTCGAAATTTTAATGTTGCTAAGATTTTATGGGACATCCCCTTGGGCTCAGTATAAATAAGGTGGACATTATACGAAGATAGTTAAGTGTCCACAGCATGTGTGCACTTCCCTGATAAAGTCAGAGGCCATGGACTCCTGCCCAAAACTGGGCTGTTGTCAGGGTCAGCTGCGCCACCCAGAACCTGAACACCTTTTGCCTCCTGACACCTGAAATTCAGATAGCGAGAAGACCTCTTGCACACAGTGGGTGTTGCTCACTTCCCTTAAGAATCCCATAATCTCCACAGCAGTATCAATAGCCTGGCAGCCGATCTTACTGCTAACAGAAGTTACCCCTCAGAGCCTCCAAGGCAGAGGCTGAGAGCCAGGATCTGCCTCCACCTCTGCCAGCCTAGTTCCTGATTCAGCACAAGTTGTTAGTGCCCCACAGGAGCTCCCCTTAGGAACTAGCTGTGTCTGAAATACAGCTCAACAATATTTACCCAATACTGCATGGACCCCAAGATGTGACCTCCCTCTAAGCTGGAAGCCAAATGCAGCCTCAATAGCAAGACACCGACTCTCCTACTGCTTGAAGCCAAATGCCACTCTGAATACTCAGAAATGGGGCACAGAGGCCAACACCCTTAGAGAGATCCAATGATGAGGGCGCTTACTCTGATTAGTCTAGTTATACTTTTTCATTAATACAGGTTGTTTAGCAATCTTGAGGAAGAGGGAAACTGCAGCCCCTCCATTACATGCAATTTAGATGCAAGACAGATGAACCATGGTTTAGGAGACAAGTCAGAATTACCTTGGAAATCAGGTAACAGGTCACTGCATTCTCATCAGCGAGGTCAGACAAGATGTTATTTGTGGAGGCCAACATGAACAGGGGATAACATCTCCTCCACATCAGGACTAACTGGACATAACCACCCCTCCACATTTTCATGGAGACTTATATTAAATTGCAGTTTCACTTCTCTAATAGAGTACTCCCCACAATGTCAGAGCCTAAGCAAATTGAGCTCCTGTTGTCCAGGAAACAGGGTTGGGCATCAGGGAGTTGAGAGAGCCGTGGGAAATGTTGCCACTGTTGTTTCACCGATGCGCTAGAATACCTTTGTTAAAAATAACAACCACACACAATGAAATGCATAGTATGGGATTAGCGTATGTTGTGTATATGTAGTCCTCCAACTGTTTTCTTAACCAACAGTGACCTGACTTCAATTCCCTGCGAAAACGTGACTGGGAAAAGGCTGCAACCTTCAAGTTCAACTCAAAAGACATTTTTTCAGAGTTAAAGTACTCCATTGTGACTGTTTCATCACCCTTCAGTGTATGCACCACTGGTGTTAGAGAGAAGTAAAACATTGGCCCTTTTAAGGAATTTAGGCCAAGGAATGAGGAGCAAAAGAATCTCTAGCCAACCATTTGTGTGCTTTGGTCTTCTTCCATAGTTTGCAGCTGAATCTGTGGGACATGCCTAACCTCCCTAAGTTCCCAAGTCCTCATTTAGGGTCATAAGTACAATCTGCTCATACAGGTTCTCATGGCTACCTGGCATAGAAGATCAGGTCTCGCATGCTTAGGTCTGGCCTTGTCCAGGGCAGGGAGGCGGAGCAAGTAAGCCTGGTCTAGTGCAGGGAGGCGGGGTATGTCAGCCAGGTGCAGGGTGGGGAGGCGGGGCATGTCAGCCTGGTCCAGGGCAGGGAGGCGGAGCATGTCAGCCTGGTCTAGGGCAGGGAGGCGGGGCATGTCAGGCTGATCCAGGCAGGGAGGTGGGGCATATCAGCCTGATTCAGGGTGGGGACGTGAGGCATGTCAACTTGGTCTAGGGTGATGAGGCGGGGCATGTCAGCCTGGTCTAGGGTGGGGAGGCAGGGCATGTCAGCCTGTTCTAGGGCAAGTAGGCGGGGCATGTCAGCATAATCCAGGTTGGGGAGATGGGGCATATCAACCTGATCCAGGGTGGGGAGGCCAGGCATGTCAGCCTGATCCGGGCAGGGAGGTGGGGCATATCAGTATAGTGCAGGTGGGGGAGATGGGGCATGTCAGTCTGATCCAGGGTGGAGAAGTGGGGCACACCACCGTGGTCTAGGGTGGGGAGGCGTGGCATGTCAGCCTGATCTAAGGTGGGGCGGCGGGGCATGTCAGCCTGGTCTAGGGTGGGGAGGTGGGGAATGTCAACTGGTTCAAGGCTATAAGTCAAGGTATACCATTCTGATCCATAGCAAGGAGGTGGGGCATGTCAGCCTGGTTTAGGGTGGGGAGGTGGCGCATGTCAGCATGGATATGGGCTGGGAGGGGTGATGTGTTCCAAGGGCCACTGAGATCCTGTTGAATTAATTTTAAGCCAGTTCCATCCACCTATCTTCCAACCACTTCTCCAGTACAAATTCACAAGTTAAACCCAGCTTCACAATTACAAACCATTGTATTACTTGTATTCCAGTTTTGAAAGCCGCTCTCCTGCTGAAAACTGGATGACACGGCTACTGCAGTGCCTTTCCACCCCTTCTCAATAGCAGCTAGAAGCCTCATATCGCATTGTTTTCAAAGCCCGATAAAAATAGCTAATAATAATGATGATATGAGAATGGGATCAAAACGCAGGGAAGGCAACGGGCTGTAGCTGGCTCAGCGTACCTGACACGTTCCATCGATGCAGACTGACGTTTCGTTCCTGCCACACGGCGTGCCGTCAATCACCTTCTCTGACTGACGCACGTAGAAGCGGAAGCCGACAGCGCGGCAATTGAGCTCACAGTGTTGGTCCCCCTGAACTGCAAGGGCAGAGAGACATGGGATGATCACGACATTCAGTTTACAGCAACTGGGAAAAAACATTTCTGAAAACCACCACACGGGTGCAGTATTTTACCAGATCAGTATTAAAAGTAATTCCTCTGAGGCAACAGAATGACAAGACAAAAGGATTTGAATGCTGGGATGTGCAAAATGTAACACACTACTAAGAAAATCAAATTAAAGATGAATTATGAGTTAATCAGATTACTGCTCTTTGAAAAATGTTTCACTGACAAAGTCAAATGCAAAGGTATTATTTATCTCTTCATGTTTTAATCATTTTGTATTATATGTCATGATTTCTTAAATTCTTGTACTTCTAAGGCATGCCTTGGCATTAGGAAATGATTGTGAAAACCCTTTTCTTGATCTGAATTTGATTCCATCCTGTTTGTGCATCTGAGTTTTATGGCCAGAAAGATAGCAAGTCTCAACATCCCAAGTCCCCCCCCCCTTCTTCAGTGTCTGAGACCGGATATTGAAAACATGGCACATTTTAACACACTGTTGCATTTTCAGCATGGTGCATTCCCCACAAGACAGACCCCTTTGGCCCCAACCACGCTCTGTCACAGTCGACGCTACTTTCACCCAACATCTTAAATAAAAGCTGCTGCCAATAGCACCAACAGGAAGTGTACCCAACACTACAGCCATGAACTAGAAGGTCGAGGACAGCTGTGGCTGGAGATACAGAGGCACGCCGGGGAAAAGGACAAAGGCCATTACCCTCCTCAGGGCCTACTCTGGCAGGTGTGCTGCGGCACTGGTGAAGGGATGGATTTACAGAACCGTAGCCGAAAACAGACTTATCAGCATGCGAGCCTGATCCTCAGAGGCCTGAAGACGGGTTGTCTATTCACCACCAGGAAAGTCATGCGGCAAAATTACGTTCATCCACAATCAGAAGCTCAATCCATTGGTTAATGAATTAATATACTAAGTGACTTGTTTATTGCAGACCTGTTTATCCCAAGTGAATTACATGAGTGGGGCTTGTTAAGCAGTCAAAAGTTATTTCCTGAATCCTCGTAGGACAAGTGCCACATCCAAGAGTTCAACAGCAACTCTTTTTGACCCATTAAAGCGGCATTTATCATTCAGATTATACCCCCTGCTAGTTACATGCCTGAAGCAGTGTAGCTGAAGTAGCTCAGCAGGCCAGGACAATATATGACTTTTCAGCACTGTGCTCACAACACTTTAGGGAATGACTAAGGTTCCAACCAGGAAGCTACTTAACCTGTCTTATATCATGGATTCACATTAAAGTGAATTTCTGGCCAAATAGTAATTGTGCAGGTGAAACATTGGCTGGAGACATTAAACATTTTCACAGCTGACATACATCACACAACAACCTTCACTTAAATACGACAGAAATATGTACAGCATATATCTGCATAAATAGTTTTAGCCTGAGGATATATTTTAGTTGTAGATACACATGTATGATATATATAAAAAGAAATTATACGGATCACTGAAGGTTCTTGGCCTACACAAGGTGACTCACATTTTCACTCTTTACTACATGAATGTTTCAATGCAGTGATTTACTCTAAGCACCACACTTAAGATCGCAACACCAGAGATACTTTTCAGCTCGTTAAACCTTTACAACCTACAGGCATTTTTACCATTTTATCCCCCCTGACTGCCGTTCAAATTTTACAGCTACTTTATTGTGGCAGTGGGATTGGACAGAAAGTTCCAGAGAATGTTTAAGCCAGATAATCGGTCACCATATCATCATCTATTCCTCATTGTGTATGTGCAGCCTGTTATCGTTATTTAACATTATCAGGGCGTCTGCCCCTGTGATGTTACACAGGATGGCCCGCTTCCTGGCTGGTCGGGGCTTGTGAAGTAGAGTCTTGCTGAAGGCAATGTATTTTTGGCATGGCAACAGTGACCAGATATTCCAGACACTATTTAGTAAATCCTAATGATGAAGAACTCACAGAATACACAGTACCACAAGCAATTAATCATCAGCTGCTGACCTTAGACCCAACCACCTTCCTCTTTTAGAACCTGAAATAAAAAAACCTGCTTACACTTGGATCTAGGTTTCAGTAAAAGCCAATCACCTGCTCCTTTAAGTCTGCAAGCTAATTATGATGCTATTTATGGTGACATTAATTATCTGCCTTGCGCTTGCAGGCCTACTGCTGTCAGTAAGACCCAGTGGGATGCGAAAATTTTGGTGCGATTGGTAAGTAATGCGACGCAGTGCTAAGGTATACTGAGAGTATTAGCAGACAGAGCCAACTGAGAGGCTTTAAATTTTATTAAAAACATTATGATCAGACAATTATTTTTCGTTGAATGCATGTACATATTAAGGTTGCCATATTCTTCATATTCATAAGGCATGGCAGTGATTCACAGCTGATGTTTCAATGTGCCATATAATTAGCATATATGTCCCACACACATGTATGTTCAGGCCAAGCGGCATGAGCTGAAACACAAATAGCCGTCACCTGCGGCTATGGTGCCTGTCGATGGTGTGGGGGCGGGGCTTCTGGGGGGCGGGGTTTCTTCGCATATAAATCAGAATACAGCCCCTTTTATGTAAGCTAGTAAAACATGCACTTTGGGGCCCTGCAGAGGGCTGCTGGAAAATAACGTGTTACCGTCACTGTCGCCTGGATACTAGCTGGCGGGATGTGGAAAGTGTTTGAAAGCAACTCAAAGAACTTAGCAGTTTTAGCATTCCAGCTCGATACAGTGGAAGGCTTTTTTCAACAGAGTAGAAGGAAGGATTAGGTTATGGGCAACGTCAGACTCATGGCTTGTCACCAGGTTTCACTCCAACAGTCTCATCATACTAATTATTTAATTACATAATTTTCATTATTCATGTTCATGTTTTGAAATTATCTAGGTATTGAACAGCGACTTTCTAAAACTCACTCAGTCTGTGGGATACAGTTTTCGAGAAAATTTCTGTGGGCTTAAGTGAGTTTAGGAAATTAAATGAAAGTTCCTCGTTGGAGTACATTAGAATGAATGAGTCTTGGTTGCCAATACTGTACCATATGATGAGGAAGCCTGACTTTAGGTCATTGGAGGTCTCATCTCAAAAGCAACAAAAAATGGACTGAGTTTTGCAAATTTGGGGGCAGCATGTAGCTCAGTGGGTTAAGAAGCCTCTGTGGCTGTGATCAAGGTTGCTGGTTCACGTCTGGCCTTGTTTCATCTGTGGGCCCTTCAGCAAGGCCCTTAACTCACGGCTCCCAGGGTGCCACTACAGGTGGCTGCCTGTTGCTGCCAAGCTTGCTCTCACCTCTGAAGAGCAAAATGGAAAAGGCAAAAAGAAAATTTCCCCATAGGGTTCAATAAAATTTCATTTTCATTCATTTTCAACTATGCTCCTAAATGATGAATTTCATTGACTTATGGAATAAATGGTACAATCTTCATACTGTCAAGTAAGATTGTAAATCAGATTGTGGTTGCAATTGCAGAGAAATCCACCAGAGCCTGACATGCTGTCATGGGGGAGGGGAAAGATGAGAGCACACTAACCGTCTGTGAATGGCTCCCACTGGTAGAGGCGACCCATGAAGGGATGGCTGTTGTACGAGGAGCACTGTACCTCCCTGATGTGCCGGCTGGGTGGAGGGCAGGCCTGGGGGAGGGCAAACAGTCAGGCAGCAAAAGCATTTGTGTCAATCCGCTGAGTTAGCAGAAGTCTTGGCTTTTCGCTTATATATCAAATCAAATCAAATAAATGACTTGTTTATAATGATATTTTGTTCTGCAGGCTTGAATATTTGGAGGAGTCTCAAGACATCACCATCACATGCACATATCCGTTTCTGTTTGCATGTGACTTTTTGCTATGTTATCATTACAGATGTCCCTCACCCTACGAAGGTGAGACTTAGGGTATTTTGACTTCATGATGGTGCGATAGTGATGCACACTCAGTAGTCATCCGAGCAAACCTTGCATTATTATCTGTTCCCGGGCTAGCGATATGCCATACGATACTTTCTACTGATGCTGGGCGATTGCAGCATCTATGCAGCCCCGTTCACAGTCTCTGTAGCGATTGTGAGTGTAAACAACACATACATCTCAAACATCTCCTCATTGTAAATTGAGAAGCATCTCAACATACATCTCAAAACTGCATATTATTACAGAAAATGCTCACGTTCGAGGCTTACAACCCTTTGGTGTCAGTTTGTAAGCCAAGGCCCCGTATTTTGGCCATCAGTATAATCAGGGATGATGAGGTCCCTACTGCTTTGGTCACAGCAAGGGCTGGCCTTATTCCGCTGTGCTGGGGACTTAAGTCTTCAGGTTGGCATGTTAATCCTCTTGACTGATGAGTTGTGATAATTGTGCCAATCTATCCTCAGTCCCTAGTCTAAGTTTTGTGTTAAATTTGCCCAAACAGCATCTCTCTTAGCTACAGTAAGCTACAATAACTTAGCTACCAAGAAAATATCTTAAATAAAAATCAATGATATTCCAAAACAGTGAGAAATTAATCCCAACTAACTCATCAAATCAAGGCTAGCTGTGTAAATGAGTTGGAAAGGTATTCAGCACACTAGCGGCAGCCCTTACATTGGTGTTACACATCCGGTGCAGCTTCTGGGCCCCAGGACAGGCAGCGGAAGGCAGCTCATTGTGGGTTACTGGTGGTCTGTTTTCAAGGTAGGAGCCCAGCTGGGAGCTGGCGGCCTGGTACACAGAGGTCCCTGCTGGCCCCATGCTTGGTTGAGACACACTGGGCTGGTGCTGGGGGCTACTGAAATCACGGCTCTGGGTCTGCAGCGGGAAGCCCGACGACTGTCCCCGGTGTCGGGCCTTAGATTGGTGTCCTACCGGGGAGCCCTGCCTCGTCCTGCGGTTCCGTGGACGGCTCTGCTGTTGGCCGGTGTCAGTCTGCAGTGGCATGACGTATGGCATCCTCCCGTAGCCGTACCTCCCAGGGACGATGCGTCCATGACCCCCCCTGCACAGGAAGCATCCCATTACGTCAAGTAACACACCGTTGACTTACAAGCATTGGCGATGTTTCCACAAGTGTCTGATTCACAACAAATAGAGGTGCTTGCCATCCATTTTGTTCAGTTATTTTCACCCACACAAGGCAACCAGGCAGAATATGTCATAAAGGTCAAGCCTGATTTACATTATAAAAAGACTTTTATATTTGACTGTGCAATTAGCCAAGTGTGACAAAACAGCCCTTGAGCTGAATGGTATTTTCTGTACTGAAAGCACTGGCTGCCATTTTTCAGACCTTACTTCCCCCAATTAAAGTCCTATTAATCGGCTGTCAGCGCTTTTTATAAAGCTCCTCTTTTGAATGATCTCGCTTGAAGGAGGCAGCAGCATGGGCACAAACAGAGACACTGAGGCTATTTATCAACGAGACTTTAAACTGGGAAGGATCCAAAAGTGTGTTCCTTCAGCCTGCCCAGCATTCAAGTCTGCCTGTGGCAGAAGCTGAGCAAAATTGCTGCAGTCCCACATTTCCTCACATGTACAGTAGGGGGCGGCATAATAAAAAAGGGATTTTGTCACCTGTGTCCAGGGCGGTGCTCTCTGGGGCCTTGTAGGTGGCTCCCCATTGATCTGTGAGCACCAGGGCGTGTGGTGTTGTGTGAATGCCATACTTGGTCGCGGTGCAGGGGGACAGAGGGCCGTAACACAGGCACCACACCACCAGGAGTCAGAGGAATGGGGGCTTGTCCTGGAGGATGGTTGGCTGGAGTGTCATCAATTAGTAGGCATGAGCGAGTCTGTTCCTGCACACCTCCCCCACAGGATCGAGAGCAGACCCCCCACGGCCCCCAAGGGCCCCAGGAGCCCGAAACCCCCCCCTCCCTGGTTCCACGGTCCTGCTGGTACTCTGGCCTCGTAGAAACCTGTGCAGAGATACAACTGCGAGTCAGTGCAAGTCCGTGTAGAGCTGATACAACAGAGTGGTGTGTGAGTCAGCGCGAGTCAGAGCAAGACATTGTAATTCTTGCTGAGTGAGTCAGGGCAGGTGAGTCAGATAAAGTCCAAAACATCAGGGAACAAAAATGCTGTGAGACCATTCTGCAGCCAGTGGTTCCAGAGCTACACCTCAGCAGTCTAGTACAGGTCAACAGGGCAACAAGCCAGTCCCTCCGGTCTTGGGGACTTTGATCTCTACAGCGTTTCCTTTTCAGATCACCTTCCTCCAGAAGTGAAAACAGACACCGTAGTGGATCTGATATCCAGCTGAGGACAAGTTGTCCATTTCAGCAAGCGAGAATTCTTCTCTGTGTTTCTCTGTGTTCTCTGCGTACTGAACAGATAGGCTTGCTGTTGGGTGACTGTAAAGGAATACTATGGGCGGAGTGGATTACAGCTGTTGGGGAGATATCTACTTGTTATAAAGAAATACCTAGCTATTCAAAGTGTGCTCAAACCCCGCACCTTTGTAACCAGAGCCCTTAATCTTTTGGGTCAGATGTGGGTCAGACAGCCAGTTCAAGGAGAGATTCCATTGCTGGTAAACAGTCACTCCAAAAGAAGAGGGGAAGCTTCAAACAGTGTCAGGATTGGCCATTTGGAGCAATCGCCCACCCTCCTTTCCTTTTCTATCCTATCATCATCCTGGGAAAGAAGAGAGGGGTAGGGGAATGCCACCCTAACAGCTGGCAACATCTTTCTTTGCACGACTCAGCTTTTGACCAAACCCACCAGTGAGTGGACAGATTTAACCCTCGAGAACATTTTCACTTAGGAGCAAAAACTAAGAAAGCAGCAAAGACCAGTTGTTTTGGGTATTGATTTTAACAAACTGATGACCTTACAGGCAGTGGTGGAATGAAGTGAGAATTAAGTCCTACAGCTGGATTTGTTCAGACTTGTTTAAGGGATGCCTTAATACCCCTGGATGTCAAGTTCGATGGCATTTCCCCACCAAGCCTAAAACCAGGTACCTGATCCTTGACTTGCTAACCAGCACAGTGGACCAAATGAATCAGTTACATTTGGAAATTTGTCAGCTCATAAGCTAGAGTACATTCCAGTGAAAATCTAACAACAACACAGGGCAATCAAATTCACTGCAAAAGGCTTAATTATGTGACAGGGACTGACAACATAATACTGCACCTTTTAATTGTAATTTCACAGTGACAGAAAAAATGTTATGCCCCACCTTTTATTATACTTCAGTCAAGCCAGAATCACTGCAATCATCACACTGTACCTGTACATGTCCCACATACCTTCCTGTGAACTGTAATGTGCTGACAGTCCAATAAACTTGGCCACAGGAGCACCACAAGCAGAAGAGCTCTGTGGAGGACACCACATTGATGAGGTCATGCACATAGAATTACAGATGCAAAACAATAACACCAATGACAAAACAAAGAAGAATTCCTGAATACTTTGTGGTAAACTTTGAAAAAAAGCATGCGAAATGCCATAAATACCAGCTTGTGGTAGTGAGTTTTACTTACACAAAAATGTTTTGAGGGCTAAAATAAAAATGATTGCTTCAGAGAGGTAACCAATCAGATTGTAGGGGAGGTGGGTCCAAACAACTAGAGGAGGAGGGACCAAGACATCTGATTGGTTGGCCCCACCTCATTTAGAAGCTTGGCCGCACCTCCTCTAAAATCTGATTGGTTATCTCTTTTTTTCTATTATTTTTCTTTCTGTCCTTAGGACATTTTTGTATAAGTAAAACTCCTATGAGCTAAATATCAAGCAGTGGCCCAGGGTCATTGGCTGGAGGAACGATAAAAGACACCTAAAAAACGTGCAGATGTGACCAACTGAGGCTCATCCTCTCCTACCTCAGTGTCCACAAAGAGGTTTTTATCATTGCTTAAGGACAGCAGGGACCAGCACCTGCAAGCATGAGGATTCTTACTTGAAAGGCGTGTCCTGGAATGCCAGAGAAATCATTATTGACTAAACTATCATGTTTAATACATAGGAAAATCAACAGAGAAAAGGCATGGTTCAGTTCATCGCTTTCACTGTAACTGCATTTCATTGTATTTGCATAACTACTGATTCATGTCACATAAGCAGAGGCATTAAAAGGCAGCACTCAAAACAAGCAAGAGAACAAGACTAGCACTTTACACAAGTAGTAATTTAGTCATTCTGTGTGTACTTTTCCTATTTATAATCTCAGGGTTCATTTAACAACCACATAAATATGGGAGAATAATGTGATTTGTATTCATTTTGACTTCATGCATCGTTATTGTTCATTGTGCCCTTTAAGGTTCCATATAGATATGTAAAAACTAAAGGGCCGAGGATAATAAGCTATGTTACATTACTGTGTGCAGAAAAACTGTTACAACTAAACCTTTACAGCATCTTTTTATAAAAACATACTCCCCTATTTTATAAAAAATGAAAGTGTGTTACTGGATTAATTGCACTCTTTAATAAATATTTCAGAAAACAGATTCTGATGTAAGCGGCAGAATCAGAAACAATGTAGAACAGTGAAATGTCAAGCCTTAAATTTGCCAAATGGGTTTCCTCCATTAACAATCACAAACAGGACGTCAAACGATTACAATGGATTAACCAGCAGCTGTTGACTTGGAATGTTGCCGCCATTTTTCTTGGGGTATAAAAGTGAACAAATGAGACTGAAATATGATCTTTAATCCAGACATTTTATAGGAGAGAATACAGTATAGTGATACTTTATTGATCCCCATGGGGAAAATGTCTTTTTGCCCATCCTGTCTTGCTCCTTATGAGACACACACACGAAGCTTCTTGCTCAGCCAGAATGCATTGCTCCAGGAACAATTTGGGCTCAAGGGCCTTACTCAGGAGCCAATCTGTGGCTACCGGCCTCAGGATTTGAACTGGCAACGTTCCAATCACAGGTAGCGAGTCCTAATTCACTGAGCCACACACCATTACATTTACCTTGCTTACAGAGAGCTGGTAACATTTTTTTTCCTAAAACATTAATTTGGCATCCCATATCAGATAAAATCTCAGCTTTTTGCAGTTTGGGGGCACTGTGTGGCTTAGCAGGTTAGGATGCTGAACCTGTGATCAGAAGGTTGCTGGTTTAAATCCCCGGGTTAGCAAAGTGATTTGATCATTGTATCTTTGAGCAAGGACCTTAATTCTCAACAGCTCCAGAGACAGTCTGACCCTGGTTTCTCAAAATTAAATGTCACTTTTAATAAATGTGTCTTCTAAATTAATGTAAATGCCCAAAGTCATATTCTGCTTAAATATTATTGTGTTCTAAGTTAATGAATGTGTGGGTATGAAAAGAGTGCATTTCACTTTTCCTCTTAATTATTCATCATATACATCATTATTGTTAATGAATAACTAGCCATACTAGTTCCTTCATTCAGGGTTTGCATTCTAGATCACGTATGATATCTATATGGCTTTGGCAATGTTATCTCCACCTATCTCAATCTCATCAGATAACTGACAAATGGCACCCTCCTAGTACAGAAACTGGCTGACCTGCAGTCAAGAGCTACATTAAAATTTCCTATATCAAATTCAAGACAGAATGGAAACACCTTCTATGTCTCAGCATTACCATGTCCATGGTAGGGATTATGAGAAACTGAACACGCTATAAATCTATTTTGTTATATCACATTCCATTTAACCATTGTTTTCGCAGAGGTCTGTCATTTTAAGTTCAGGGAATCCTACACCCGGTCGTTTAATGAGCTAACTTCAGAAAATGCTTCGTGCTGCGTTTCAGACGTTTTTGGCAAAATGAAACAACACGACGCTTTTTTAATAACACAGCAACCTGGCCTGAATGCGAAAAGCTGATCATAGGTTATGACATTCAGTCACAGGTCTGCACACCAAGGCCAATTTAATGACACAAATTTAGCTGAACTGCATATCATTACAAGGTGGGAGGAAACCGCAGTAATCATAAAACACGCCAAGTGTACGCAGTGTAGGGGCCAAACCTGAGAACACAACCCCATCGATGCGGGTAGCTGCTGTGCCCCACATAATAACGCGTGAAAACGAAACCTATGCAATTAAATTCGCTTCATTATGTACTTCAGTTCTCGGGAAGTTTCCTTAGCGCATGGTATATCATCATTCCAAATATATATGCTGAGTGTCGCTTGACAAATGGACTGAGAATTTCAGACATTCAGACAACTTAAGAAAACTTCTCTAAAGTCACTGCTAAAGCCACCGCACTGTTCGTGCTAGCCCGGGATAAAGAAGAATATGTTCAAGTGGGCACAGAGGGAACCAAAGGGACTGAATCCGACAGCCAGAGAAATATGTAATGGACAAGGGACACCGAGGTACCCTACCCGTACCCAGAAAATGCAATTATTTAGTAGAAGCGTCGAGCGACGTTCTAATTGGCCTAGGGGTTATATGTTAGATTCCAGTGTTCATCTAAAATACAGATAGATAATAATTAGGCTACTTTCAATATCGCGAATAACTTATAGTTTACATTCATTCGCGGCTTTTTTAATTCTATGTATTGTATATATAAGTTTCCATTAGCTAACAAAATAATGGAACAAAGAACTCAGGTCACTGATTCCATACATATAACGAAACAAATAATACAAGAAATAGAATCAATACGTTTTATAATGAATCAGATAATTATAATTGGAAAAAAAATCAAAGTAACCAAAAAACTGTAAAAACCACAGTATTTTGTGTTTAATATAAGAAATAGTTATTTATAAAGTATCATAATTGCAATACCTTCCTGAACTGTATAGGTAGTGTAGATGTCGTCTTCAAGCCCAGGTGGGTAAGGAAAATCGCGGAAACTCTTTCCGCGTGCAGAGTCAAATCCACCGAAGCTGCGTGCAGTGTTTGCAAACTTTTTCCAAAATGAAATGTTAAAACTTAAACTCGCTACTGCGTACTGCGCGCACTGTAGTGCTACAGTAGACTCCGTGGATCGGATTCAGATGAGCGCTTCGCTCAATACAGAAGAAGCATGGGTTCCGCGGAAAGGAACGGAGTTGTTGCGCCTCCTGTCTCTAAATCCGTTTCAGCCCCCTTGTGAGAGTAAGCGTGAGAAGGCCGCGGTTTCGAGTTTCTAAACAAAATATCCAGGCTGAGTCTTTGATATAATATCCATTTCAGTTAATTTGTATACAGGTCTCAGTATTTCTGATGCTTCCTATTAAATAAATACAGTTAAATTAAATTTCAATATCTCGGGACTCTGACCGGGATCTTGATAAGTGTTTGGCAGATGTTTGGATAAATATCAGTAGACTTGCCCAGGCGTATTTTTACTACCCTGTTTCGGTCAAGAGTGTTAAATGGAGGCTAGCTGATCCTAGTGAACTCTCTCAGTTATTCCTGGATAGAACTGGAAAATGGTGACTAGGTGAATGTGGTTTTGGAGCTACATGTAAAGAAACATGTACCTTGGGTGGCCATCACCACAGGAAAATAAATATGACCGCAATATGATATACCTTTATGACAACAGAAGATATACACTTCAGAACATCAGTCAAGGTCAATGCTTGTCTCTGTCTGGTCACAAAACAAAATCAGGAGTCAAAGCAACTGGCAGCTTATGGAAATTAAAAATAATGCCCAAACACAGAAATCAGACACCGCCTCAATCACAAAAGTACTAGAAGCACTGTTTTTGCAGTTTCCTCAACCCAACACCAGTTTCATATTGACTCAGATACAGAACCATGTAATTCACCTTGGACAAATACCTCACCTAAATAAATAGAAAGAAAAATATTAGACCAGAAAAGCACAATAATGGTGAAAGAAGCAGCAGCTGGTCACCATTAACTTCTCCTGGCTTTACCATAATGCTGAGCAGACTGTTACTTATCCAAAAACAGCCAAGCAGTTGTCACAGCAAGCCTTGAATGGTCATGGAATTTCATATTCAGAACAGGGGTGTCAGAGGGCACCTCGCTCATTGGAAAGCGGTCCCCCATCAGCTATTTGGGAAACAATTCTGTTAAAGACAAAGAGATTGAATCACATTGTCACTATCGCTCAATCAGCTTTATAACAATAACAATAATAGTGCAGCACATTTTATGATGCCTGGCAATTCATTTTAGAAACAGAAGGAATCGTTTTTGACAGGCTAGAGTGAATAGTTTGAACAAGCTGAGGAGAGGATTAAGCCTCAGATATGAAGCTTTTCTGGGCTGTAAGCTGCATTGTCTATATTATACTTAAATACGATACCAGTGATGCCCAATACTCAGGTTGTCTCAGGAAGTAAAATCAGTACACACTTTTAAATTTTATTGTTACCGTCCATGCTGCAATATCCATCCAAGCAGTGTAAAACAATTGGAGTGGACTGCTGTTTGCTCAATTTTTCCCAAAGATGCCCAGCAAAGAACAAATGTTCAGGTAGGAGGGTTATATAACAATTCAGTCATGCATTTCATGTTACACTGCTAATATATTCTGTGACATCCATACCAGAAATTTTGTACTCAAATACCATTTCTAAGGCTCTGAGGCAAGATACCACTGTCCATTAACTATCAGTTATATTACCCTGGGAACAATGTGCTATGAACAGGGTCTCAAGTGGAACGTTTTGGCAGACATGTGTTACATTATGTCTGAGCAAAACACCCAGCATTCAACAGCAAGCATCTCGCACCAATGTTTCAGAGCAGCATTGCAGTGGTAATGGCATGGTTTGAGGATGCTTTGCTGCATCAGGACCTGGGTGACATTCCCATCACTGAAGAAACCATAAATTGTGGTTGATAGCAGAGGATTCAACAGGACAACCACACACCATTCATTTATGAGCTGAAACAGGACATAAAGCAAGATAAAACACTAGAAAAGCTGTTTTAGATTTTCCTTTTCAAATAAGATGTTGTGGCAAGACCTATAACAGGTGGATCGTGATCATAAATTGTGCAGGAAAGAGCAGGGAATAATTATTTCATGCGCTCAAAAAGACTAGTAACTGCAGGAGTTGACAGTGATTACTGCTAAAGGTGGTGTTACAGACTGTCAGGGGACATTTGTCAATTTTGTGTTATTTCTGGACTCAGTTTGCTTTCTATGAAATATAAAATTTTGTTAGCACTTTCAGTTTGAAAAATTGCAGACATTCATCTTCCAGTCACTCATCTTGGTGAGGGTGGTGAGGGTCTATACTAATTAATATATCTCAGGCAGCACGTGGCACAAGGTTAGAAATTGCAAACATGCGCAAGATATTACATGAAGGGGAAATACCATTTCACAACAGTGTACATAAGAGTCAAACCTACTACTGTTAAAGACAGCAACGCACAGCGTACTAATGTGCCATTTAATATAGAAAATCAAGAGCAGTAAGTAAAAACAATGGTCTGCCCTTTGACTGTTGTAATTCCGCCAACGAGAACCAAGGGAACAATGAATCTTAAGTCATTTCATGTTTCATCCCATCAGATACATCAGCATTATTTATTATAAAACAAGCATAAACTGAAAAACCAATTATCCCATGAGTAGTTCTGTAAATCCTACCCAGCTGCAGCAGTTATAGATGGGCCTGGCAGCTCGCTGTTTAATTGGTGCAGCACCCTGGACAACAACACGAGTACCAAGGAGAAGCAGCAGGGATAGTTTGGGCTCGAAGCTGATAGCATCACAGACTTGTACATCAAAGGTTCCAGGTTTCAGCCATAGGAGGTGCTCTGTGATAGTACGCTTCAGCTACATCAGTGTTTCCCAATCCAGTCCTCAGGGACCCGTAGACAGTCCACGTTTTTTGATCCCTCCCAGGGAGCAATAATGTGGAGTGGGAGGGAGCTCAGAGGGAGCAAAAACATGGACCAAACGTGGGTCCCCAAGGACGCGGTTGTGAAACACTGCTCTACATCAACAATAGCAGTCCACAGCTCCCACAACACAGCAGTCAACAGCAGATATGCGCTCATTAGCAATAAGTTAGCACCTTCAACAGCACACTGCCAGCCAATAAATATGTTTCATAGTTTTACATGATCTCACGGGAGGATATGATTACCTTAGCTGCAAAAAAAGTTCTAGCATTTTAAAGGGAGCGGCCATAATAAATATGAACTTCATGAACATATGGATTATAAATCTAAAAGCATTCAAACCTTTATACATTCTGGGTAGTTTGGAGACCCACAAACAACCAAAGTTGTAAACCAAAGTTTTTTTCATGAAGAAAATGGTTATAGCTGGTTAATATAAAGCAAGCCAATTCTGATAATAGCACAAAACATGTGGAAGAACAACATGGTTCATAATATTATTTAATATAATCCTTTTTGAGTCTATAAAGTTCCACACATTGGTCTGCTTTGATGTTTGTTGCCACTGAGGAGAAGAGCTAGCACACAATAGATTGGCTCAAAATAACACTGTATTTCAGCCCATAAAACATACCACTGTTACATGAATAGGGATGTAAAATGTTGCTCAGGACCAGAGGTGGATAGATCATTTTCAGGATGTAAAAATCCAGACCAAGATTTTGTTTCAACCAACCAGTTGAGTATAAAGAGTCACAGTCACAGAGTACTCAACTGTTTGGTTGAAATAAAATCTTGGTCTGGATTTTTACTTTCTGAAAATGAACTATCCATTTCTGCTTGGGACCTTTTAATGCAAGGCTGCCCAACCTGTTGATTGCGATCGACAGGATGATCACAATGCGTTTCCAGGTCGATTGTGAGATGATTAATGGATAATGCTTTATTTCATTGGTGACCAACTGGCTGATTTCAGGTTGGCAAAATATACCAAGGGGGAGCACCCCCAGTTGACAAAATATACCGATGGGACCTCCCGGTCGGTGGCAAAATATACCGTTGCAATTCAGTATACATTTTCTTTGTAGAAGTAACTCTCACTGCAAAAAAGTTGGGCACCCCATCTGTAACGAGTTAAGAGGTATCACACGGACATGATGACCGTTCTGCAGGTTACAGACCACATGCGTGAGCAGTTCTATTCTTTTATTTAAATATTTCTGTCTCACCTGAGGGCTTCTCCGACGCCATGAGGGGATTTGGGGGATTAAGGGAGGCACTCCTCTTATGCAGCTGCCTACACTGCATAAGACGGGCAGGTCAACTGATTTTAATTAATTTGTATCTATGACAGATAGTATGTGTTTCCCAAAGAAATGGAATGCAGTTGTTATGTTTTGCTTTCTAGAAGCATTCCTTGGCATCCACCCCTTCAACAGACAGACGCTGAAGCCAAACAATGTTGTGAAAGGGGTTGGTGGGTGATGGGGTAAAATGAGGCAAAGGATCGGGGCATGAAAGTAATGGTTTCAGCATGTAATGTTAGGGTAGGAGGATGATGGTCTTGGTGGCTCGGTGGAGGTCAGTGATGGAATTGGAGGTTACTGTGCACCAGTGAGCAGATCTGTGCATCACTTATCTGTGGTGAGTGTAGAGTCATTTTCATTGTAGAGCCATTTTTAGAAAGGCCGGTGTTTGATGAGTCAAGGAGACATATGGGAGAAATTTGAAGGATTTTAGAACATCAGAACAGCTTTGTTCAGTTTTAATGTTCTGTCATCTCTGCAACTGAAAAATCATTTTAAGCAGCACGAACGGAATTCTAATTTTATGTACTGCTTCTGCAAACAGAATACAATGGCTCTCACACCAACATGTATGGCCATGATGTAGAACCCCTCACCTGCTTTCCATCACATGCAGTCTTGGACCAATTATTCACCACTAAAATTCATTTATTCATCAATGGGCTGCATTTAGACTTAGGCAGGAGTTCAGACTTCATAGTCTAACACAGACTGTTACTTAACTAAATGCAGTACTGCGCAAAAGTTTTAGGCAGTCAAAGAAAATGTTTAAGGCTATTCGTCTGGGTAGCAATTGTGTAACAATTTAACATTAGAACACATACAAGACAATTAAAAATAAACAAGAATTTCTTTATGTTCTCCAAAAAATCACTGATGATCTTGTTGGATAGTTGGTTGAATACTGTTTTGGTTCTCAAAGCTCTCCTTAGGGGGACCTCAGCCATTCTATGTATTTGTGAGAGTCAGGACATCGGTTTTACGTCTCATCCGAAGGGCGGCACCATTTTTACAGCACAGTGTCCCCGTCACTGCACTGGGGCATTGGGATCAACACAGACCACAGCTTGGGCTAACCTGCGGGTCACACCAACAGGTTAAATTTCAGCACTAGCTCAATTAATTAATTAACTTAATTAGTTAAATAACTTATTGAGGTATTGTTTAGCCGAACAAGGCAAGGGAATAATCGAGTAAAAAAATATATGAGTGTATTGGATGGTTGATGCAAATACTAGGGAGAGGTTTTAAAAAGTCTAAGCTGTCAAACACTGACAGACAAATTATCATACTTATACACCAAAATGAACATCATCTAAACATCATTTTCTTTGACTGCTTAAGATTTTTTCCACAGTACTGTAGGTAGATGACATGAGATTTTAAAATAGTGTTGACATGTTCTAACTATTCCCAATAGCATTCAAAAGAGAACAGATTAGTGTTTCCATTAGCAACATTGGTGTGCTTTGTGTCATGTAGGAAAACAGAGTGGACAAGTATAATGACTTTTACTAGTGCTTTTTACTAGTACTTTTTACAGTGCAGCTCTATCTTGCAGCAGAAGAAGATTCCTCTTACTGCCAGTGTATAAGGCAGGGAGGTGTCGAAACAGTGATCAGGGGTAGATGGCCTTAATGGAAAACCCTGGAAAAAGCACCAAAAATGATTTCTGGCAGGATCAGGAGTCTCTCCTTTTGACGTGGCTTAGATATGCCTGAGGCCAGTGTCAGTAAGGAATGACACATTTCTCAAGCTCTCCTACAGAGTCAATGAGGCGCTACCAGAATGTTTTAACATAAGAAACAATGTGTAAAAGAGCCTAAACTAACCATGTCTGATTGGAAGAATGATTATGCGCCAAAAATTCACCAATCAATATGAACCAAATACTCACTGTCAGAAATTAATTAGTTCTCATTTCAAGTACAAAACAACATTACTGGGTACCACTGGGTTAGTCAAGAGTTCAGAATAAATTACACCCTCAGGTTTAGAATAGATTCCTCCTCTATCTAGTACAGTGTTGCCTCTAATGGTGCTGCCCCCTATGATGTAAAGGAGATATTGCAGTGTACTGGATATAATGCAGACTAATAGCACTTAGTACAACTACAGTTACAACATCCCCTGCTTCTAGTTTAAAGCCAAGATGAGATGGTAATAAGCCTCTCTTCTAACAATGTGGTCCAGTTGTTTTTCAACCAAATATATATCTATGTGAAAGAACTAACATTGACAAGATTAGCCCATAAAATCCAGAAGAGCTGTTCTCAACTCTTCCACAACACTCAAGTGAATTCATTTTTCGCCAATCTAACTAAATTGTCCATGGCTGTTTTGGTTTTAAAGGAGCTGTGAGACCTGCAAATACACCAGTCAGCCAGAAGCAGGACCAAGACTGCCTGGTTTATAGCATTAGGGAACATCAATTTGCCAAAAGTTCAATCTTTAAATTTAGCATCACATTTCGATATCACATGTAAGGTGGGGCAATAAACTAGGACCCCATTATTGCAGCTCATAGCCCACAACCAACGCAGACGCTCGATAAAAACATAGGCATTCAACAACTGTCATAAAAGCTAGCAGACAGAGTTATTTAAGTTACTTTTAATTCCAAGGGTATGTATATTTTTGTACATTTTGGGGATGGATTGAATAAGATTCAAGCCAATTAAAATTTTTGTACTTTTGTACTGGGGAAGTAGTTCTGAGAGAATTGGATTCTGTAGTGTTTCTGCTGTCCCTAGACAAATACACCCTATCCCATATATACTTACGTTCATGTATAAAGTATCCAAAACAAGCAAGTATTGCTATGTATGTTAAAGCAGAGTTCAGCAATTGTCAAATTATTCAAGCAACCTGTTAAATAAAGTTGTGAGAGATTATCTATTTTAGCAAACAGATAATATATTTTAGAAGAACTGGTCAAGTTGGAGGCGGGTGGAGTGAAGGTGTGGTTAAAGAGTGTGATCTACCCTGAAGAAGCTGGTCCACTCTGTTCATTGGCTGTGCGAAAATCCGCTGAGGCAAGCTTGTTGATAAGTGGGCAGATCCTTCATCTTAATCACACAATCCCGCACCATCTCCAGTAAGAGGGAGGGCCACAGCCTCTGCAGAGAATCACCCTTCCGGCTGGTTTCAGACACCCTATGGACCAGCTCACGCAGGTACTGCCGGGCTATCAGAGTCTTCTCCCCTGACTCCACAGCACCCTCCTGTGGTAGAGGAAAGAAAGAAGTATGCATAGCAATTTTCTGAAATGGGTTGGCAAAAGGTCCTAGCTGAGCTCTTAAGTTGTAAAATGTTTATCAAATGTGTCCCAAATTCAAATAATACCGAATCAAAGTAGCTGAGGGCAACCTATAATTCTTCTATCACGTTAATTCACATATATAGAAGTGTCAACCAGAAGAAAGTTGGGTTAAATTGATCAGCTGCGTCTCAGTGCTGACTAATCAGCATTATATCAGACAATCATATTTGGTCCATTTGGAAATGAAGGCCTACTGACCCAGAGTAAGTCACTCACCTTTTTAGAGTTTTAAAAGCTTCAGCTCGAGGGCACTACAGAGTTGGAGAATGTGAAGTGTGCTCTTGGGGATGTTTGGAGAGAGTGGGCTGATGTGGGCTTTCTGCTGCTTCGCCTCTCTTAAAGGAGCCTGACCCTTTTTTCCCTTGATGGAGGTGTGCTCCAGCTACTGTCTTCTCCTATCCACTTGTCAAGTGTGATGTAATGTAAACAGTCCGCACACACCACAGTGGAGGAGCCAGTCACATTACTCTTGAATATTCAGACAGGTCGACTGATGCATTGTCTCTGGTTTAATTTTTTAATAGTGTTTGTGGTTTTAATAATAAATAATCTCAGAACAAATTCCATTTTCCCTGCTGTACCGAAATGTCACCCAACCATGAACCCAAAATCCAGGTTTGCGCCAAACCATGAATTTTATGTACCATTAGATCCCAACACCAAACATGAAATACTGTGAAAATAACTATTTAGTTTACTCAGCCACTTCCTGTTCTCTTTCTTGTTGCATGGAAAGCAGTAGAAGGAGAATTCTTTAGTTTTTTTTGTTTCAGATTGATTAAAACAGACCCAACACCATGGCATATTGACTTGCACTCAGGCTGGCCCTGGAAACAGTATTATCATGTGGTTCAAACGTCATGACTTAACAAGCGGATTGGAGCTACGAAGCTCCCAGGAGTGAGAATCCCAAAACCTATTTGCCAGCAGAGCAGAGTCATCCATGACAGGAATGAGGCAAGTATTTTGGGAGAAGTCCCAAATCCCATTCACAATGAGATGGATAAGTGAAAGGGGAGTCCATGGGGTGGAGGGGGCGGGCTGTGGCCACTACAGCCCCTTCCAGGGCTTAAATTCCACAACTCTTGCTTATGAGGACAGTCAGTTCTGGCAGCCTTGATGCTGTGAGGACAGACGCCAACTCAAAACAATTGACGTAATAGTAATAATGTTCCTGCTCCACAGGCCAAGGGTGAACCTGGGACCCAGAAGATTCTGAATGGTGCATAACAGCTGCAGGAGGCCTTTTCCAGAGAACACTTTCATTATTTTGATAAACCAGAGGTCCCCAGTACTCAGTCCTTGAGCAAGGAGCAAAGTGTCGTTAATTACTGAACTAGTCTTCAGTCAAAGTTCAACTACAGGAAACATTTTATTAATAGTGCAACCACACACTTAGCTTTTGTAGTTTTGTGTGTCATAAAAATCCATTCCTCAGCAACCTCCAGATGGTCCACATTTTTGCACCCTTCCAACTCTTTAAGAGTAAAGACATGGACTGTTTCATGACTGTTAAACATGGTCTGGGGGTCCCTGAGGACCGGGTTCAGAAACACTGGTCTTGCTCTCCAAGGCCACATTCTCCAGCTCTTTTCTGGGAGATAGAATACCCCCCTAGTGTATTCTGGGTCTGCCCCAGGGGCCTCCACCCTATGGGAACAGCTTACATAGGGGCACAATTGTGAAATCACTGAACCACTTCAGCAGACTCTTGATCAGAAGAAGCAGTGACTCCACTTTAAGATCTCTGAAGTTCTCACCCTGGAAACCTTGCAGGAGAAACCAATTTCATCCGCTTGTTCTTTTGTTCTAAAATGATACACTTACAAATATGTTTAATCTGTGATTTGTATCAACACATTCAATCAAGATTAACTGAATTCATTTTGACAGGCAGGGTTCTATGTGTTGAGGATCAGAACTGTATGCTTCAGAATTAGTGTCATAATGCAGTATTGGGCTGCTGTTGTTCTAGCTACACCTTAAAAGGTGAGGTTAACCAAAGGTTTAATGCAACAGAGCTCCAGGAGACAGCTGCAGGCGATCTGACCTCTGTGCCCTCAACAGGCCTGTCCTGGCAGGGGCAGCAGAGGAGGGCCTTCCCCAGGCTCTCGCCTAGCAACTTGCTGGTCTCGCGCAGCTCCTCTGGACTAAGCCCCGCCTTCTGGCCACACCCATCCAGGAAAAGCGGCAGCTGGTGCTTCCTACAGCATTGAGAAGGACGAGGAGAGACGGGGCTCTTAGGTGAAAGAGGAAGTGTAAGGGTTGAAACCGTGAGTCAGCATTTGCAGAAAAAAATCTAAAATCTGCATCCTTGTTGGTTTTGACTGTGCAAAGCCTTTCACTGCAGGAGATATTTACTTAAACATTTTCAAGCAGGGAACCGTCATAGAATTATGTTTAAATGACCCACCAGCACCAATTATCATGGCAGAAAAAACAATCTTAATTTTGACTAAAAATTTTAAAAAAAAATCTTTCGCATCTGCTCTACAGCATCAATTAAGGTCCATGTCACAGCAGCTGCCTTTACAGAATGTGTTCCTGTAGGGTGTCACATCCAGTGGATGTATCTGATTCATCATGCCTAATCAAGAGATAATGTACTGTTACAACACGTTCCAACAGCCGGTGTTAGATTAACCAATCAATCCAGCTCCAGCTGTAGGCTAAAATACCGGTTGGGATTAGTGTGGGTAAGGAAGGAAATGCAAGGGAGAAGCTGGCAGATGTGTGCAAGTGAGGCAGGGTTAGTGTGAATCAGGAATATGAAGAGAGACCCCATTTGATAAGGAATGGGTGGAGGAGGACCTGCTGTAGTGCCTCTGATCAAGGTACATCCAGCTGTAGAAAGGGGTTAAAACTGCTTTACAGCTAAGTGAGTGGATGTCAGTAACAAAGACAGCAATTATTACAATCCAATCATCTTCCATAACTGCTTATTCAAGGCAGGGTTACAGTGTTGGCTTGGAGCCCATCCCAGGCAGCATAAAAAAATATACCAATTCACCAAACAGCATATTTTGGGATTGTGGGTGGAAACTGGAGTGCCCAGAAGAAACTCACTAATTCATAGGGAAAACATGTAAGTTACACCCACACGTGGAGCCAGCGATGGGGGCTGAACTCCTAAACATGGTGCTGTGATGCTACAATTATTATTATTATTGTTGTTGCTATACTGGGACTTTAATCCAATATGACTTGTGTTTTCTGTTACAAATCTATGGATGTTACAACAGTACAATATATTAGACTACTGCACTTCAGGCAAATCACTGACAGCGCCTGCATCTAAAAGCAATGCTGATATAACCAGAGCAGCAATGAACTCCCACCGACCACGTGACAGATGGACACGTTGGTAAAAGGCACCGCCTACCATCGGCTGCTTGCTCTGAGGACAGCCAATACCATGCAGCGCGTCTCGCCTGCCAGTCACACGGTCCGTGTGGAGCACAAGCTGTCCCTCATCAGCCAGCACAGTATGTTAACAATCTCCCCGCGCATAGATGTCAGCCCACGAGAGCCTGATGTCTTCACCTCTCACTTTCTTGGCTCAACTCATAGAAACTCAACCCTGGGGCTAAGAATGCAGTTCGTCTGTGTGGACACATGCCAGGTGACACCCCAGAGGGGATCTCTCACCCAGGACTAACTAGATCGCACACCAAGAGGAACCTAACACCCAAGGCAAGTTTAGCTACATACTGATAATGAGAACTCCATTATGCGACCCTATTCCTTTGCTTCTGCAACAGCAAGGAACAAATTAGATTCCAGAATCTACAGCATAAAACAAGTTTTAACTTCTCTGAGTACTGGTGGCAAGAAGGCAGCCTTCAAAAAGGCAGACTGACCAAGCACTACCGTCTAAAACTCAAGCATTTCACAAGTGTTACCAGGAAGAAAGGTCTGATCTGTCAATTTACCCACTTACATGTGCAACACAGCCTGTGCAGGTGTGAACTTGTTCATTGCATCCAGCATTCATACAGCAGCATACCTGTGACACACATTCCAGACATGTCCACCAGGGACACCATACAGAGAATCAGCTGTATGACTGAAATGTAGAGTAAAGTAGAAGTGACTTGCTATTACATCATTGCTGAACTGGACCGTAGCCAGGATTTTTTAAATACCGAGGTCAAAAGTGTTAGCGCATCTTAGCTGTGCCCTGCAATGGATCGTGGTTATTGGAGTTGCAGAAAAAATACTGAGGACTCAGCCTTGGTCTCCTCAATGGTAGGTATGGGCATGTTGATGAAGTTGCTTAAATGAAACTGCCTAGGTAGAATACTGAATTCCATGAGAAAAAAAATACGCAATTAAATTTGGACAGTGATGTAATAATGTAATTCAAATAAAATAAAGCAGAAAATGCATCCAGTCCTCATTTAGTTCCATTCCGATGACTAGGTTATTATGTGAAATGGTTGCTATGTGAAAATTACGGTAGCCTAGGCGTGACCGTGACTGTGCTTACAAATTTGTTTCAGCCTTCCATGCTCAATTCTCTCTCTCTCCTGGCGTACATTTTTGCCAGATGTACAAAACTTGGTAGTAAATGCATGCGTTGGTCAGAATATTATTATTTTTTTACCATCTTATTTGTGAATGGTTGCTAAATAACACTTCATTTGTATTGTGTAGGGTTACCCAGAGCATCACGGATTCTACAATTCATGGTCCAATGCAAGAATCACCCAGCATGGCTTATAAATTTTAAGCAAATATAACATGAACCAAGAGGATCTGTTTCTCATTGGTAGTGTGGATGTTTTTCCTGCTTTGCTTCCATTTAACAATGAGATGAAAACACATAGTATGGAACCTTCTGGTAGTCAGCCACCAAAGGCAGAGGGTTATTTCTGTCAGGTACAGACCAAGCTGGAAATCAGCTACACTAAAATGCATCTATGGTCAAATGAAAAATTGTGTCTATGGTCAAATTCGAGCAAGTCAAAACTCAACAGAGAAATGGTGAGTCTAAATCGCTGTGAGGTTTGCTGCTCAAGGCTATCGTGTTTTGCATTACCGTTGTCCTCTTTCCCATGTGAAGAAATGCAAAACATTCTGTACAAAACAAAACAGAAGGTCAAGGTCGGTGAAACTTCTATAGCCATTTTGTTAGTCAGCATGATGCTCTCCTAACTGCAGCCAAGGCCATTGTCTTGGATGAGGCATGACCTGACTCAGGCCTTGTGTTGTTCTGGTAGGGTTTTGTATTTGTTCTCTTTGTGTGTGTGAGTGTATCTGAGAAGCTGTCAGCCAGAGGTGTGCAGTAGTGCCAGGGAACACCCAAGCCCTGAGGTGCTACCACTGTTTCCATGGCCCCCTCCTCTTGGACCACAAGTGAACCACAAGGACCTTCTTTCAAGCTCAACAGCCCCTTGTCAAGCTTCCAGGTGAAACAAAAGGCTTTTTCAGTGGCCTCGTGCAGAGATAGGGGGTAATGGATGCACTGTTTCTGATTCTGTTTGGGATTAGTGAGTGGGGGGTACATAGGCATCGGGGATTACCTGGGTTCCTCTAACAGCAGCAGAAGGCGGAAGTGGGGGGTTTCAGTGGCAGCAACATGACCCAAGGTGCCGAAAAGCCTCTCTGCAGAAACCTTATCATCCATGGTTACCTGGTGCGTACATACACATACATACATGCATAATGCTTTAGTGACTTCCTACTTGAGTCTGTAGTGCAACAATCCTGAAATCAACCAAAATTTCATGCAGATTTAATTTTTAAAAAGCATATGATTATGACTTGACTATGACTATGATTATGACTATGTGTGTATATGTTTGTGCATTGTGTATGACATTATGCACAAACTGCTTAGCTTGGCAGGTACAGCCCTAGGTGTCCTACCTCCCTGCTATTGACCTTCTGCAGGTTGAGATGATGGAGGCGATATATAAGGAATAAACGCCAAAGCATCACCCCAAGTACCGGATTGCCTTCAGGGTGGATGGTCAGTTGATTTAAGCGCCTTAGTTGAGCTAGGGCAGCTAGCTGCGGGAGCCGGCTGATGTCTGTCTCCAGGAATATCAGGTGCTGAGGTGAAGGTCAAGACCAGAATGAGATGCACATGTATCTCATTGAGTCACGACACCATGAGCTGTGGTGAAGGCCTCCATAGCTGTGAGCACTCACCGACAGGTTGGGAAACTTCACCCGAACTCGAGGAAGCATCGGCACAATGGCGTTGAATGGGATATAGCGGAAGACAATGGTGGTGATGGTCTCAGGACTCTGAGTGCCCCAGGATCGATCCAGGGCCTCCAGAGCTCCCGGCCCAAATAGCCGCAGTATGTCTCCGCTCAGCTCGGCCAGGTGTCTGTCTGATAGTGACAAGCTCTGCGTGGTGCCACCACTCGTCTCCAAGGATCTGCAAGGTTCATGCCCAGATAGCCCATGAGATCCTTGAGCTAGGGTTCTATCAGGTTGTCTGCTTAACGCCTGAGAGAGACGCCAACAATCTTGGGGCCAACACGGTTGTCTAATAGCCCTTTCACACCAGGGCCAGCGGCCAGGGCGAGCCTAATTTTTTGCCCTGTCGCTGCATTCACACCAAAAAAATACAGCACTACCAGGCTGAAAACTCCAAGCTGGTGCTCATTTTTCTGACCCTGAAAGATTGGTAGGTCAGAGCTGGGAGCTCGTGACATCAGAGGTGGGGTTAGAGTCGTCACAGCAGAAAGCTACACTTTATGAAGCAATATGGAGTGAGTTGGAGAAGTCAGGGGTTGTTGTGAATAAGATTAAAAAATTGGAAAAAAAAGTACAGGAAGTCAAAAAGAGAGTTAAATAAAAGCGGTGCTGGCTGCCCTAAAAACAAATATGAACTGAGTTTCGAAATCACAGACTCCGTGTTTGGACACAGACCCCCTAACCAGGTGCCTGGAGCACTGAACTCAGCAACCACTTCGGAGGAATCGGGTGTGTTTTATTGTTGTGGTTACTTGTAGCGTTACTATGACTTTAAGTACATTTGGTGTATTTCAGATGCCTTCCGAGGATCCCTCAGACAAGACAGCATATCGTTAAATGCTCAGTTGTGTTTTGTGTGTTGGATGTGTGTTGTGACAGGGCTGGGCTGTATATCATTGCGACGACAACATAGCTAGCCAGTAATTTAGCTGGTGAAGGGAATGCAGATGGACAGGTGCATCACTTTTCATATTTATTTATTCCATGTGAAAGATTTACATACTTCTTGATTATTTGTATATTTGTAAAATAAAAGTTTACCAAAATCTTTTGTTTTTCGCTTGTCTTCACTCTTCCTGTCTATTAAAGTATTAACGCAGCTTGCACAGTAGTTCCTTCAGCGTGCCGTACTTGTTTTATGTGCAATTGCGCTGATATGACAAGAAATTACTGATTTTAACCTTTATATGCTAATTTGTACTTCATTTGCAGTATAAAGGTCAACATGCATGGTGATTTCTTGTCATAACAGCGCAAATGCACATAAAATAAGTACGTATTTGCACTGTTACAACAATTGATTGCCACACATATCGCTTTACAAGGCGAATGCGTACTTGAGTAACAGTTATGTGCATCCCTGCGTATTAGCATGCGTGACTCACAGTTCATCCATGAATGCATCTTCGATTGTGGCCTGCTTTTTAACTGGAACGCACAAACGGCAGTTCGTTGGACCGTGAAGTGCAGGAATAAGTCGTTGGTAGATGTACTCAAATGACTTGCGTGACACTCAGAAATTTTGAATGAACCGCGTTGGGTTAAACCCAGGAACAATAATACATAAAGCTAACAATAACATCTAAAACTAAAAATATTGTAAGCATGTTCAGTAAATTCAAAAAAGTTTTGCATTCATCACATTTTGGATGATCCTCCATTTTTGTCTTCACTTCCAAAACACTACCCCTCCCCCAGCAACACACACACACTGATGTCATTGTTCTACCCTTTCGGCACCAAGTGCAGTGTGAATGCAACATGACTTTTGGTGGGACTGATTTGAGCTCTAGCCCAGCTCCGACTGAGCTCCGGCACCAGCCCGGCTCTGTCGAGGGCTCACTTTGAAAGGGGTATAAGTGCTGCCTGATTCTTCTGAGAATTAGATGGAAGTATCTTCCGCTGACATTATGAGGGTCACAAACCTTGATGATTGTCAGCAGGGGAGTATACAGGGGTGGGGCCACTGGGTACAGCTGAAAGCTGGTTAGCCCCCTGTGTGCCCCCTCCCCCTCCACCCTAAAAGATTCAAAAATGGCTGTCAGGGTCTCATTATTCCCTTCCTGGTGTCAGAATAAGGGCAGACGTGGTGACTGCTACTCACTGACACCAAGGAGTTTTATATCCAACAAATTAGTCTTTGCATTCTTACATCTAATTTTGAAAAGCATAAATAAATATTCAGATGGAAAGACGGACAATCCCAAGCTGTAGTAGGGAAATGTAACAAGGAGATAATTCACTGGTCCATTACTCCAGGGTATCTGGTCAAACACGGTCGACAAAAGCACTTACAAGGAAAACATTGTACCAGACGATAAACCTGATCTCCTTGCTGTGGAGGCAGAACCTCTCCTTATCGTCAGAGTGCCTTTGAGCTAATCTAACACTTCCCTGGTTACATACTAAGAAAACAAATGTTGGACGACTGAGAGCAACTGAATGCCTGTAATAATCTAATGCAAACTGCAAGGTGTCACATTTTCCCGGGGAAAAAGATAGGGGCTTTGTATCACACGCAGAGAGGAAGCCAGGTGACTCTGTTCCAAGGTGAAGTAACAGGTGAGACAAGACACAGAGAGGCCACTGAGGCAATGCCAATACATGAAGGCACAGGTGCACTGAAAGAGGGGATGGACAGGTGGAGGCCCACAGAAATTTAAACTGGATGGGGTCCCAGTTTGCTTAGACCGTGTATCGAGTACGCTAGGATAAGCATATAGGTGCTCTCCGACTTACAATGGGGTTACGCTCCATCGAGAGTGTAAAACATTATAAGTTGAATATGAATATGATAGATAGATAAGTAAATAAATAACTACTGTCACTGAATAATTAAATAATTACTGAAACTAACTAAATACCAGTAATTGAAAAGTAAATAAATTAATACAAGTTTATTTGGTTAAACACAGAAAAAAAACACTGTGTAGTATGTTGTTATAAACACTGTATGAGATGTTTACACTCACAATTGCTACACAGACCGGAAGCGTGGCTGCAAAGATGCTGCCATCGCACAGTATCGGTAGAAAGTATTGTACGGCATATCGCTAGCCCAGTAATGGATCACAATTCAAAGCTTGATGACTACTAAATGTGCTTCGCTATTGCCCATAAAAAATTTAAATATCGTAAGTTGAATCATCGTAAAGTGAGGATCATCTGTACCATAATATAAGGTCAAATACCCTAAAAGTATAACATAATCAAAACATCATTTCAGTACTCTTTCATTTTGTTTTATTTTTTTAATTTAATCTGGTTTTAAGGCCAAGAGTAGTTTTATATAGCATCATTTAAAATTATATTTTATTGACAGTGGTCTTAAAAATATTTCAGAAATGTGTTTAATTAGGGGAGTATAATTACATGAAGAAATGTGGGTAGAGGTTCAAACCCACAATCATGAAGGTGAGGGACCATTGTGCAGGTCACTGAGCCACCATACAGCCCATGGCTTCATAAATAATATATTTATAATTTTATAAATGTCATTAACAGCAGCCTCGCAACAGCACAGACTACTTAAGAAGAGGGTCCTTTTATTTGGTTAGAACTTGACCTTGAGCAGCTCGGAGACCATGAGCTAGTGAGCTGAATGTTTATTGAAATCATCTTCCATCGACTCCCTTGGAAATATCACCATATGACAACAATGGTATTATGACATGACAGCCATCGCTTAAGGGTGTTTGTAACATACTGTATGTAACTATTTCTGGGAAAAGATTTAATGATACAAAACATTCAACCCAAATTTGAGGTCATATTTTAGGGGAGAAGCTGTCTCTTACACTATGGAGTCATACAGAACTGGATTCAGCTGGCCACTGCAATTTATAACCCAGTTTCATAAAGCTTGTGTCTCCAGGCACCAGTCCTCTGGGATAAGGGACTGCCTGGTGACTGGTAAGCACCCCATGACCAGCACCTAATTCGGCCGGCGAGGGTCTAAATCAACTGACTCCAGAGGGAGAATTAGCTCCTGGCAGCGGGCCGGCATGCAGGGAGCAACACAGCATTCGGTTTTCTGCTGACCTGGACGCCTGCCACCGCCACATTTTCACATGTCTCACTCATTGTCCGCCGTAATCTCACTTGAGAGACAGCCGGGCCCCTCTTGGAATACGAACAAAACCCAAGAAATGTAGCCTGATAGGCGCTACGAAACAAACGATAATGGTAACAAAAATCTGCCGCTGACACTGCGGCACTGTTATTTCTCTGCTGTAAAGAGCTTTGCATTTACTGAACTCAGGATGCAAACAAGCTCAGCTTTTCTTTACAGGCCGTGCAACAAACTTTCAGGTGACACTGCGTCTTGACAAATATGCTGCTGCCTGTGTTTAAGCCTGAAAGTTTCCCAGGCCTAGCAAAGCAATAGATGCCTGTGCTAGATCATCACAGATGGGCTTCTGTGAAATGTCACGGAAACATCGTCCTGAATATGCGTCAGCAACTGTTAGTATACATATAGGTCTTGCTGCAGACGCATTTGTATCCATGCAATCTTCCCTTTTCTGTTCAGGTAAACACCTTTTCAGGGGATTGCTGGAGGAAGGACTTGTACTTTTCATTGAGGAGTGCTCTCCTGCGGTTACCAGTGGGACCTCTCTGATGTAGTGTTTCAGACTGCGATTTCTCTGCATGCTTTCAAACTTCGTTTCATCCGTCACCTTGGTAACACTCTTAAGATCTATGTTCGCCTGGCAGTCCACCTGGTTTCTGCCTCAGTCCTAGGTGTTTTTAGGAAAGATATATAAATAGCTCTGTGTTACTGTTGTCTGCACATGCTCTTACTTGGTAATAAGTCATCCCAAAAAAAACAGAAGCTGAGGAACTCTCTTTTCTCACAGGCACAGAAGTAGCTCACCTATCCTTGCATGTTTCATGCGTTCTTGCGTGAGCAGTGCAGCCCAGACGCATGTCAGCTTGGGTAGTGGTTGAAATTGCGGGTGTATCATCCACCAGTTCCTCCATTGTCAGGGAGGTAGTTACACTGGCAGGGGCATCTCAGCCTGATTAATAAGTACCATGCAGGGGCATGATGGCGCCTATGAGTCGTCATTAGGCTGTATTAAGGAGACACGTTCAATTATGTGAATATCTACTGGCTTAAAGCTGGCTCACTGCCCCCCTGTACCTCCTGAATCCTGGAGCAGCTCACAGGGACAGAACAGCAGCTGTGAAGCAAAGCTCTACCCTGACACCTGATTCTTTCCTCCTAAACGGATAGAAAACAGCTGGACCATTGTGATTATAAGCCAAAGGGACTTTGAGCAGCTTAATTTGCCCACGTCTAACCAAAATATAGACACCTCCTTAAATTCAACATCTCTCTCTATCACATAGTCTTCGGAACACTCACTTGGCAGCTGAAATACCCCCATTGAAATTTATGTAGCCCCAAACTACATATTATGCTGCTTGAGGAGAACAATAAGTCAGGTTCGTAGATCAAAAAAACATTTATGCAACCAGAAGTATCTGTTCTCACAGATGAGGTACAATGGCATGTAGTCAGCCAAAAGTCATTTCATAATTATGGGGAGATGATGGTAAAGTATGGTAATAACGTAAAACAATAAGGTCAGGATTTGATTTCATTTGAATATGGAGACAACGAAGTGACTTTTGTCTGTCGTTACGTAATAATTTATTTATAGGTGTGGTGAGCGTGTTGTAGGGGTGTTGAGGTTCCATGGAGGGCTTCTGTGAAAAGATGCACAGGACACCGTCCCGCCTCGATGCAGAAGGCGAAGCCTTTGATGACAGTGACAGTTTTACTCTGCCTTGTTACCCGTGTAATGATGGATCCTGGCTCGTCTGCGAGCTTCACTCAGAGAAAGCAGACCAGCTGCCAAAACGACCAATCGAAAACAGATGTGTGAGGAACACGACCCCGTCCCTGCTGCCGGGTGAGAGGCTCATGTTTCTCCTTTTGTGGGTTTGGGCTGACCTGCGATTGACCAACTGTGACGCTAAAAAGACCTGCATCTTTCACTCTTGGAGGTTAATCTACTGATGTGTTTTCTTAACACATGACCATTTATGTCAAGGAAAGACCTTCCCTGTAGGACTAGAATTGCGAAGGTCAAGATAAGACATGGTCAAGGATATAAGCTTCACAAGCAAGACAGACAGACTGGAAACCCAACACTAAAATGCCAAAGGAGGACATGAAGAGCTAATGCTTGGATAAGTCATGCAGGGGTCAGGCAGGGTTCACAAGAGATTGTGCAGAGGTGGACAGTGGTAGACTGCCATTCCTACTGCATCACAAGACCTGATCTACCTTCTTTTTAATGTTAGATAAATAAAGCCTATGAGAGTCGGCTAAGTTCATGACACGCAAAATAATTTGCCGCTTGGGGTGGTATGTGGCTCTTCAGGTTAGCAATTTATGGCCACAGAAGGAAGGTTTCTGATTCAAATCCTCTAGCTAGGAAGTGATATACCAATAGATGCTTGAGCAAGGATGTTACCCCAAATTGCTATCTGATCTTCACTTGCACATCACTTTGGACTGTCAAATGGCAGCTCAGTGAAACATAGATATGCTTCCTCCACAACAACCGGTCCAGCTGACATGTGTTCCACCATCCCATGTGTGAGTACAGTCGACATACCTGACCTCCCCTGGACTGCTGAAAGAACTGGGCACGTGGGGTCTGCGGTCTTTGTTCCCTTGTGGTCTTTCAAGTGCACTGCCTGTGTTCAGCTGCCTGTGGAGAGTTAAGTAAAAAGAATTTACCTGTCATACTTGCGTCTCTGTAGTCCACAAAGTCGTCGAAACAATTTGTACCGTATGTACCTAAGTTGTTGGTGGGATTGTTGTTGACGAGGGCCACCATCATGTGCAGAGTTGGCCTTCTCTGGGCAGACCTCCCTAGTCCCAGCCTTGAGGTCCTCCCAGTATCGGGCAGCATTCTGGATGGCTAGGCGCCGTTTCTCCTGGTCCCAGGACACACACAGACAGGTACAGGGAGCACACGTTGGGAGTGGGCCAAGACAGGCAGGATCAATGGTTCAAACATGATATTCTCATTCAGCTCTTTCAGATGTTGATGAAGACAAAACAACCTATATGTCTTGGAGTGGTGGATTGCTGAGTTTTGTAGTAAAGTTGAAATTATCTTTAGCTCTAAGAAACCATGACAAACACACACATCAGACCTGTAACCCCACTGGAGAGGTATGATTTTATCGGTAGTATTCAGTAAAAAAAAAACCAAAGCAGCTTTACTATAATATATTTCAGACCAAGTAATACTGAGCTGTAGTACACAATTGCTGCAGGACTAAAAAAAAATTATTGTGCATACCAACGTTTCATTTGAAACAGAGGTGCAACTGACATTACTGAAATGTCTCTCACTGTTACACTAGCCTGATATATATCTTACAATGAATAATCAGTCACTTGCTTATAAATGGTAGCAAAGTTAATCCGTGCTGAACCAAGAAAACCAGTTTGATCAAAACTCTAAACGTGCTTCATTAAAAGACAGATGGTAAAAATATACTGGTAATCAAAGACTGATTCAAAACAGTTGAAATGTTACATTTTAACCATTATATATAAATCTGTTTGATGGTGAAACAGCAGTGCGCCTCTATAGCATTAATAGACACACTGCTAACATGCCACTAGTGACACTCTGCAAGGACATCATATTTTTCACATCTTTAACAAGCAATTTGCAATCTTAACCCTAATAAAACTTACTATTTATAATATTTAATGCACCCACTGCTTTCGTCACCCGTTACTATAGATTTGGTTTGTCTTCAATATCTCTCATAATGTTTTATTTAAACCAGTTCTGTGAGCTCCATGCAGCTTGGCGCAAAATCTCCATGCCCAGAAGTGAAGCAAAACCTTCATTTCCATCCCCCCACCCCCCCACCCCGAGAAGAAAACGAACAGCTTCTCCGCACAGATGAAAAGACATTTGGCGCCTCTCAAAACAAAATGGCCAGCCAAGCCATGGAATACTAGCAAGCTCTTAACTCACGCTGTGATCAACAGCTAGGATGCTGGCATTCATCCACACACGCCCGGGAGCTTAGTGTGCTGAAGAAGTTCCTAGTTTTCTTCTTTGCCGTGTATCACAATACACAGAAATGCGTTGCTTGCTGGAATAAGACACCAATAAATGCTAATCTCGGAGCTGATATCACACTGGATGCGGGCCTGTCTGGCCTTATCGCACGCACAGTGAAGCCGATAACACATGCTAAGTGCTTCTTGTGTGATGGAATTGAATTTGACGCTCAAAAACCCCCCAGTCGGCTCTCTTTACAGCATTAGCTGCAGGATCAGTTACATGTTACAGCGTATACAGAATATAATGAAGGGAAACCAAATTTTACAAAATTAAAAAAAGACAGTGGAAAGATCATAAACACAGTAGCAGTATTGAAAGTAAGGGGAATTCTCAAGATCCATTTTCTTCAAGTGAAATGCATGAAAAATTGGATTTAAATGTTGAATGTTAAATGACTTGGACTCTTCCTCAACTTTCCACTGCTTTCCTGTCTCCTGGGGAACTTGGATGTCATACTCCATGGTGAAATAATGGCCAAGAAAACTGGAACACTGAAATATTTATCACTATTTAGTAAATTAATTGACTTTTAGGCACTTTGCAGAAAGGTACAACCCCTCTTACAAATGAAACCAGCAAACTCCAGTATCCTGAAACTGCCCAGCTACTTACTGCCTGCATGCATTTCTCATCTAAACACAGGAAGAAGCCAAAAATCTTTTCACAAACATCTTAATTCATTATGCTGCTGCAAGTTCATGCCTGCAGAACAGATACACATGTATGGCCAGTTCATTAGTTCCACGGGCCTGTATAGTAGCACTTTCTGGGAGAAACAGAGCCTCCTTCAGACTTTCACCTCCCTTGACTTGCCAAAAAAGTTTATCTCGGTCTCATCGGGGCATCTGACTCATGCATTATTCTTCCTTTCTGCTCTTTGCTGCAGAAAGGTTTGCATAGCACATTGTAGCCTTTCTAAATCAGAAATGGCCTTATATACTCTGCTGGCTGATGGTAACTATAGCAGCAGCATGCTTCCGCCGCTGAATTTTTAGTTATAGCCAACTTACATTCTGTGTGTCAAGCCGAAATGCTTCCCAGCAAACAATTTCTGCAGTCTCTGTCTCTTCCTTTCATCTTTGCGTAATATTAAAACCTAAATCACTGGATATAGTATTCACAGATAATTCATGTGCAAAATTACCCAGCATCAAACACCCAAATAAAAGCAGCAGTCAGCTTAGATGTGCAACATAGTAGATTTGTTAAACAATCCCTATAGGTGAAAAGGAATGGAGTATTATAAGTAATGATGAGGTGGCACAGACTCACGGTACCTTTTGTACAGCCAGCCTCAGACTCTCTCTCTTTCTTTCCTCATCTTTCCGGGCCAAATAACAGGCCAAGCGCCTGTCCTCGTCCTGAAACACAAGGCGGTCATCAGTACAAGCATTCAGGGCCCCTTGCGAGAGAAACGCCTGTGGTGTGACCCTGGTGTGTTACCATGGAGAAGGACGCAAGTGACAGATGACTGTGTGAAGTGCCATTGGTCGATCATGTGTGAGACATGTGTGATATTCACATTCAGCCAAGTTTGACATTCAATAAGCAGAGGGTGCCTTAATCATTCCTTTTTAATGTCTTTATTTTCATTCCCTGCTTAAGATTTCTTAAAAATATTTTTTGCAAAATGAATGAATCCATTTTCATCCATTAATCCATCTCCCAAGCCCTTATCCGGCGCAGGGTACCACAAAGAGCAGGCAGTGGATATTTAAGAAGCTTCCTGGAGTTCAGTTCAACCTGGGCACTCTTGCGTAACGTCGGCGTTTCCGTTCAGAGGTCAGATCCTTTATTTTTTTACACACGACTAACAGCGTGTTACTTTTATCCCTCTGCCACAACTACGATTTTGATGCGGAAAAATGTAACGTCACATATCAAACCACACGCTGCACCTTTTGGACTCAACCTAAACTTAGCTAAACTCATTTCATTTCTAATGTAGCACGATGTAGAACTTGCTCACAGCACCTTTGTGCTCTACCGATTCGAATCAACTTAACTTGCCTTGTCCTGGTACGTTTTTTTTTTGCTGCTCAACGTAAAAGCATGACACATACAGTAAAAACACACATATTATAACAATTTTTGACAATACAGTACACTTCCATACCAAATGTGTGCAAAAATATATAGAATTAAAGACAAAATGCAGTAACCTAGCAATAAGTGCAGTCCAAGCAGAAAGCCCTAATGATGTGCTGGGAAGATACGGTGTTACTATTTTAGACTGCATTATCGATCAGAAATAAGAATTTAAAAGTCAGATGGTTCTGGTTTTAATGCACTTTTCAGAAATAACACTTTGGAACAGGTGGTTGTCTTGGGTAGGAGGGTCAGTGAACCTTGTCCACGCCCTGGAAGTTCTCAATGGAGGGAAGGCTGCAGATTTGACAACATGTTGTAATTTGCATTTGGCAGATGCAGCGCCCGATTAGACATTGATGAAGTAGGTGATGATGCATTCACCGATGACTCTACAGTATTGTACCAGAATGAGTTTGTTATGTTCGTTTATCCTCAGCAGGCACATATCACATTTCTTTGTGGTGGATGCGATTTTCTCTTCCCATGTGTCAAAGATGGTGGTCCCCAATAATCTGAAGGACTCAACTATCCTGACAGAAACCTTGTTCATTTTTATGATAATAGGTGACTGGGGATATTTCCATACAAACATTTTCCTGAACCTCCTATTCAATTCAAGGTCAGGCTGAGTATGGAGTCTATCCCAGGAGACATTATGGACAAGATACCAGCCCTTCAGTGGGCACATAAGCACACCCACACGCAGAGCTATCCACTGAGCAACCAGGCCAAATGATAGCCATTATTTATACTGTTTGATGCTATTGAACTGTAGGATATGCTGTATCCAGGTCATTAGTGTACAGAGTAGGGGAGAGAGCATACAATTTTGGGTGCACCAAGGCAAAGACTAGATTTAGGGCCAGAATTACTAAAAACCCTCTTTTGGCGTTAAAATGGTACTGTTGGCATTACTAAAGAGGCATAGTGAAAAGTTAGTGGTGGAAAGAGGTTGACACAGTTAATTTTGTAACTGGCCATACTGCATATGCATTTGCAGGAGTTCCCTTTCAAAGTACAGAATTTGGGGGAGGAGAGTATTTGAATGAATCATGCAATGTGATTTACTAAGGTTTGCCATAGGCAATTTACTGCAAGTCGTGCCATTATTTAACGGCGACAAAAAGCATGTCTTATTTTACGCTGCCCTCGGTAGATCGGTTCGGTCATTATTTAAATGAACTGATCGTGTCTGCGTTCATAAATTTGTGCATTTTTAGTAAATCACACGCACAACTGACCACTCCCACTGACGTTTTTTTTATTGCTCCCTCATGCTAATTTGCTCTGCTTGTAGATATGGCCCTAAGGTAGCTGGAAAGGCAGGAGATGAACTGCACATAGTGCCTGGTATGGACTGAAGCAGAAAGATAATAAAAATGATGGAAGATCTGAAGCAGGTAGACACACGGTACTGCTCCAAAATCTGAGTGAATATAGCTGTGTACACTGGGACTGGTCGGTACTGTGTTTTAGTGTGGGAGGGAAGACCAGATCAGCTCCAGCTGCTTGCCTGCTGGTTTGTATCTTTAAGAGCCTGCAGGCCTCCCTGCAGGATGAAAGAATAAGTGCGAGTTCATTGTCAATTGGCCAATGAATGCTTGAGAAGAGGAGGTAGAAGGCAAGGAGTAGGCTGGAAAGATGAGAGGTAGGGTTCTGAGAGTCCCAGTTCCCGATGGTCCACTGAGTTTCAGATGTACCTAACAGAGCTTCTTAGGTGTAGGTAGGTCATCATTTACACAAGAGTCTTGTTTTTAATTAGAGATGGTTTGAAAGCCCTTCCAGACAGTGGAGCAGTTGTTATTGGCAAACTATTTTTCTAATGTACTCTTTATTTTTGGATGCCCTTATCGTACTGGTGCTTTAATTTCTGGTCCATTAGTAACTTTCCTGCTGACTGTTCCTGTGGATCTGATACTTATTTATTCATAGGTCGCTAAATGTGAGGCTCAATTTTGGTGGTTTGTTACTGTGGTACATCACAAGGGTACCAAACAGGAATACAAGTTTCTTTATGTAAATCAGTGTGGAAGGGCCAGTGTACTCATTAAACATCATCACATGCACCTCAGAGAAAAGTGCAGCCCGTTGTAAGAGCCTCAGATAGCTCACCAGCGTCCCGATGGTCCACTTATGATTGCCTGATGGACTTGGGTATTTTAATATCTTTGGTCTGAGTTTCCCACTGACTCTCAATGCATCGTTTAGCACAATGTAATAATGGCCCCCAGATTCTCTCTCTCCAGCCACTAATATTTGAGGAACTATTTTTTTAGTTTATTGCAAATAATCAAGGATCCCGGGTGGTTCTGTTCCTGCTGGCTAAATGGCAGCTAGCAGCTGTTGTGTAGTGTGAGGGGGACTACACAGTCCAAGGAGACCAATCAAAGGCTATTCTCTAGTAGAATTCAGCGTATGTACAATGATTCCAGGTTCACGCTGTAATTTTACAACAGAATAGGCACATTGTCATACCAGTTTTTGTTCACAGACAAAAGACGCAGCAGACTTCCATTTCCTCTGATGCACTTTTATTTTGCTTCAGTGAAAGTGGTCTCTTACCAGCAGGGAGATCTTGAGCTTTATTTCCATGGCCAACCGATATAATTCATCCTAAAATCTGATCGGTTTTTGGTTTTTAAGTTTTCCTTAACTCATAAAAATGATCCTAAATCTGACGTAAAAACAATGAAGTTAAAAGAAATACAATCACAGACCCAGTGCCCAAAAACCAAGTGTCAACTCTGGATAGTTTTGTTACCATAACTTCCTTTTTCATGCCAAAATGAAAACTGCTAATACTGTCATCTCAAGCCAAGCTCTTGAGCTCTTAGTTTGGCTCAGTGTAACTTAGCCACAAACCCACTGTCATCTCTCTAGGTATTTATTCATGTTAAACCTCATTACAGTGTTTCATGAATGCCATGAATCTGGTAACACCTTCTAACATAGAGGAACATCACTGAGTAAGAGTGATGTAAGGTGGAGTTGCCCAGATAGGGTTTGGGGGCACCAGGCTAGGCTGGGTAAGGAAGGTGAGCAGCTAACAGAGGATCTAGTATTTCACTTTACTGAATCATAGCTAAAACTCCTCTGTAACTGATTCATCAGTGAAGCTGTCCAGATATTAGTTTTACAGAGCCAAATGACCAAGGTTTAAAACGCAGCCCCCTACTCTACCTGGCCAGCTCTGGGTGGCCGTCACCCTGTGCAGCTTGCCTGTGACACAAATTCCTTTCTGTGTAACAACAGAATGACACAAATTAGAAGCATAACCTACGACTGAATAAATTTGTCAAAGTCAGGCCTGGGTTTGTTTTTCCTCTCGGATGTCCCAATCTGCATCGCACCATAAAGCGAACGGTACACATGAGAGCATCGTATTTAATAGGGAAAATGAAACCACTAAGGAACTATATTACCATTGTTCAATAAACATGCTGCTCTTGAATTCAGAGAATTTTTTTTGGGTGAGTGCACACAGATTTTCTACACAGGTGCAGACACAGGAACACAGGCCTCACAAGGGTGTCTGTGCAAGGAGATGCATATACACTAGCGTGAGTGCACATGTGCATGCATGTGAGGATGCACAATCTGATGTGCACACGCAGCCGTGCGACAGCATAGGCAAACATGTGTGTACACACATGCCTTACCGTGATGCGCTTCATGTCCAGCTGTTTCAGGTGAAGTAGGCAGCTCAGTGCTGTCTGCTTGTAGCAGGCCTCCTGTGTCACCAGATTCCCGTCCAGGGCAAGCTCAGTAAGGGAGCAGGACCGGCCCAGGCAGGCCAGGTCATCGAAACTAGTGTGGGACACAAAAAACTGGTCATGCCCAGGGCTGTACCACTGCCCCGATCCTCCTGTGTATGTCTATCTTCATCACCTCCGTTGCTACAAGCAATATCTTGCAGCAATTAAACAACAATAAATGTTTGATGATCTTTAAAACAAAAATATGCTGCAAATTCGGTCCATGATTCTAACAGAGAACTCTTAGTGGTAAAAAAAAGTGTGGCCTTACAAAACAACAGATCTAATTGGCCAAGTAAGGTAAGAGAGGTCAAGTAAGAAATAGCTTAGAGTTTCAGAAACAGGACAGGTGTGTTCAAATGAATATAAAAAACCTTGCTAGAATGGGCTCCAGAAAGGGGCTTAATTCAAGTAACTATAACTTTGGGCTTAACTTGGGCTGATCCTATGAGGGTGACGGGCCCTCAGCATGATCCCAGCAGAAAAACAGGTGAATAGAAGGTGCTCCTCCGAGCTCCAGCTTCAGCCTGTTAGCACTGTCACTGTAAGTGTGAAATGGGCAAATTTAGCAGACTTGCTAAAATATGTGTGTTTCTGCATGGAGAACAGGCTGTTGAACAGGGTGTCGAGCAGGGTGTTCAACAAAACAGCGTGAGGACCAAAAAAAGAAATTTGCCTTAAGGAAATTAAGTCAACGTATGAAGTTTTCTCGCATTTGACAGGCACATATGAACACATGGCACCAACAGGAAGGTAATTAATTCACATTAAGTCGCTAAGAGCGATGAGATGATCACTAAAATGGTTTGAGATGACGTACAATTTTCCTGCCAAACAGTCCATTGGGATGACAGAAGTGAAGGTTGGGAGTAACTTAAATAAACCATAATTTACTTCCTGCGTAAGGCAGATCTGTGCAAAGGTGTTCAGCTTAAAACTATGTAAAATGGAAACGAGAGATCCTGAAAATCAGGGGTCAGCAGAGGAACTGTGTGGAAATATGATGTCGCTGACACAGAGAAGCCCACATCCAGAAGCTCACCTGGTGATTCGGTTGCAGCTGAGGAACAGACGTTGCAGGGAAGGTAAGAGGTCCAGCTCTGTCTGTGGTGAGAAGGAGATGGTCAGAGAAGTTGGGGGCTGGAGGCTGGATTCTCATGACCTCTAGCAAATCCCCCAGCTTCTCAGTTACATTCAGTTTTATCCAACCCTGGACTTTGGGGTACCATTCAGTACATTTTACTTAGTAGATCCCAGTGATAAATTTTGTTGGCTCACATATCCATCGACCCACTGCGAAAAGCCCTGATACTCCAGATGGCCAGTCCAGCCCTAGTTTTAAGTCACCGCCCCATCCATCCAGCACGCACCCACCTCCATGGAGATCAAGGGCTCAGCTGAGCTCTGGGGCTCTGGCCTTCAGCAGGGGCAGGTGGACTGAAGGTACCAGCGCACACAGAAAGAAAGTAAAATGTTGGTTTTGTTTGTACATCAGGAAATAAAATGATCACTTATCGAGCAGGATCAGCACGCTTTGTTACTGGGTTGTTTGCTGGACGGCAGGAGGACGTTGACATGTGCCATGTGAGCCCACATAGGAGATGGGCGGGGCTGTGGGTCACATGGGAGATGGGCAGGGCTATGGGTCACATGGGAGATGGACGGGGCTGTGAGTCACATGGAAAGATGGTGGGGGTGAGAATGTGCTGCCTCAGTCCTCACATGTGGATGTGGTGTGTGGCCTAGCCCTCCATTATTACTGCATACACACACAGTCCCTGCTACTGTTCCCTCACAGCATGTGGGAAGCATCCGGCACAGCCTCTAATGGGCCTACAGCCATGCCTCCAGTAGCTCCCCTTTCAGTGTGTTCCCCAGGGGAACGATAGCTCAGATCGTACAGGGAGTTCACTGGGCAGCCTCGGCACCAGCTTCCAGACTCCTGCCTGTTGTCCTGGTTATGTAAATCTCAACTTCGTATGTCTGTTGTCACTAAATCAGGAAAAGGGCAATGGTTATGTTTAGCCCTCTGAAGTTAACAGTGCACCAAATGGCAAAGTCAAAAGTACACATTCAACAAATAAATAAACAAACAAACAAGACATACAGCTCATTCTGACTTAAAAATAAATAACAAAAAGCTGGAAACCAAAACTTGAAAAACAGCCACATAAAAATCACCAGAAATGAGTTTCCCTGAACTCAGGACTGAATTAAGTCTTGAATTAAGCATTGACAGCAGATAAATTTATGCAGCCAAGTACAGGTCATAAGATGATTCAGTGAGTGCTTAACACAATAGTTCTGCTGACAGTAGAATGGTAACAACAATGCAGGAAAGTAGCCTGTCAGAACGAGTCAAGAGTACGGTAAACAATCCATTCATATTAATCCATCTTGAATCCATTGAGTTCAATGGGTTTAAAAGTTATAATCTTTACCTCTCTGCCTCTGATATAAATTGCTTCAGGATAGCTTCCATCTGTCGTGAACTCAAGTTTTAACTTTTGTTAAAAAGCGCTCCGGACACCCTATGGAGAAAATTCCAAAGGCAAATGAACGGTGTTGGAGCAAGATCACAACGAAAGCACAATAAAATGTGGCAGGCACAGGAGGTAGCGGTTACGGTCCACTCTTCGTGGGGGGTGGGGGGGTGCAGCGGCTTCCACACCCACACTGGACCAGACCCAAACTTGTGCATACCTCCTCGAGCAACCTCAATTTGGAACAGCGAACTCAACAAGGCACCACTACAGCGGCAAGCTTCAAAGGCCCATGCTGGGCACAAAATAATCACCCCTGCTACTGTGAATTTCATAAAAATGCCATTGCACCAGTAGGCATCGTGCTCAGAGCTAGAACTATAACCTGAAGGTTGCAAGTTGCAATCCAGGGGGGCTATGATGTAATATGTTTACAGCACCACCATTAGGACTAACCTACAATTCTTCAGTAAATTAGTGGTGCCACCTGAACAGGTTAATGAATGATGCTGATTCTGAGATCAAGTAGTAGCTTATTGGAATTTTACTTACACAAAAATGTTCTGAGGGCAGAATGAAAAATAATTAGTTCAGAGAGATAACCAATCAGATCTTTTGTTAGATGCCAGACCAACCATCTAGCTGCTTTGACCCACCTCCTCTACAATCTGATTGGTTGATGATACAGAACCAAATTTATTAAATATCCTTCTTTCTTCAAGATGACAACCTTAACTGTATAACTAGAGCTAGGAACGTTTGGGTTATGTTTCCGCGAATACTTTAAAGGTCACAGAGAATGAGAACGAGCAGCTATTATTGTATCACAGCACATAGGATGTAAAAACAAATCACTGATGGAAAGATAAAGTCAAAGCAAACTGCCTTTTAAGCAGACTGGATACCCTGTCTAGTCATGAAGCAATTCATTGCACTTTACTTGTTTTAATTATTTTTCCCAGCTGGATTGATAATGCCTTCTGAATGTAGTCTGTTTAAAGAGAGCTGGAACATTCACTCACGCTGTGGCCTTCAAGACATATGATTAGATAGTCTAGTGTTTGTCAGTTACCTAAACACTTTTTACATTTTTTTAGGTCCCTGCCCCAATTAAGGATAGTAAGAAAAGCAGACCAATCCACAGGAACAGCAAGCAGTAATTATGCTTTTATGCATTGGAAACCGGCCTGTGAAGATAGACACTAAATGTTCGTTCAGCTTGTTTCAATTGCCACAACAACAACAACGTCATCAGCTAATGTGCTACCATGCTAACATGCTAAACAGTCAACATATGAGCTGGGGTTTCAGCCCCAGAAGCAAACCAGAACCCCTCACCACAGCTACTCCAGCCTTCCTAACCTCAGCCAGTCTCATGTCGGTGTTTGGGTGTGCCTCCTGGCCAGGTGTGCCGGTTAGGCACACGGCAGTGAGGGGGAGATCCGTTCACCTCGTTCCTGACTTCAATCACATACCACGCACTTGTCAGCACCATTTAATCATTACCTACTGACAAGGCAGTGCCAACTACAAACCCCCTACCCCACCACAGCCGTGATATTTAGCACTTACTTTTATGCTGTAAAGAAAATTCACATGCAACGCACAACAAAGCATTCCATCATTTCTGTCCTACAGGAAATGTTCCCTCCATGTTAGCAGACCAGAGACAGCCTGTGGCCTCTTTCTCTACATGTCAATATCAACTTTTTTTTTCTTTAGAAACTCTTCCAAAAGCCCACTTTATACCTCAACAGCATGAAAAGCAAAGCATTTTTAAAAGCATATGAGGATTTCTGTCCATGCAACCCAAAAAAACTGGCAGCACTACTCTGTAATGAAAGATGAGACAGAAAGAAGCTTCAGGCTGAGACATTTCCTTCCATGTGTGAGTGTTACATAAAATATCACACCCTATTCATAGAGGTGGAGGTCTTTACTGGGAATACCTACAGGAGTTATATCCACCCTCATGAATGCGCTTTATTACAAAGGTGCTACAGCGATCATCTCCAAGATCTTCAGTCAGAAATGAGCTGATGTTTGAACAGAGAGATTCATGGTGTCAACACTTTCACTCCATAAAATAATTTAAGAAAACAGAGTCGCTACGTCCTTCCACACACAAAAGCTGAGACCAAAAGCCTGCCATTTCAATTTGTGTGTTCCTTTTGATTTTATCTTCAGGGAGAAGAAAAGGGTGGAAATATCCAACACTGTGAACTTAAACAAACCAAAGAGAAACAGCGTAACCAAGTGAAAAAGGTGCCAGGGATGTAGGTGGAAAACTTCACCAAAGTCAATAACATCTGGAGAAAGAAAGTGATGCTAATGCAAATAGATGTAAGCATGAGGATAAGGAGCAGCAAGAGAGAAGAAGGACCAGATACAGAAGGAATTAGAGAGAGGAGAGGGGAGAGTGGCAAGGGTCAGCTACAGGGGGCATTACAGAGCACAAAGGAAGAAAAGACCAGCTACAGGAAGCATTACAAAGGAGGGGAAGGCCAGCTACAGGAAGTATTACAAAGGAGGGGAAGGCCAGCTACAGAAAATATTACAAAGGAGGGGAAAATCAGCTACAGTAAGCATTACAAAGGAGGGGAAGATCAGCTATAGGAAGCATTACAAAGGAGGGGAAGGCCAGCTACAGTAAGCATTACAAAGGAGGGGAAGACCCGCTACAGGAAGCATTACAAAGGACAAAGGAGGAGAAGACCAGCTATAGGAAGCATTACAAAGGAGGAGAAGACCAGCTACAGGAAGCATTACAAAGGACAAAAGAGGAGAAGGCCAGCTGCAGGAAGAATTACAAAAGAAAAGGGAGGAGAAGGCCAGCTACAAGAAGAATTACAGAGTATGTCAGAAGAGAAGATCAGATTCCAGAGGCATTACAGAGGAGAGTGGGCAGGATACAGGAGGCATTACGGTGGATGAAGGGGGAGAAGGTCAGCTACAGGAGGCCTGATAGAGAGGACAGGGTTGGATACAGGAAACATTACTGAAGGGAAATGACCAACTACTGGAGGCATTGCGGGCAACCAGCTACAAAAAGGATTACAGATGTGTGGGCTGGTTGTAAGATACACTGAGAAAGAGGCTGGCAATTCAGCTGTCAACTGAAAGTGAATAGAGACTGTATTCCTAACTCATACGGCAGACAGTGAAGCATATTGTAGGAAATATATCACACACTACAGTAAAGCAGACTCATTCAGTTACAGGAACTACAGAGGAGGCTCCTCCATCGAATGACTCCTCTAAGAGTGCTTCTTAGTGTGGCTTATTGTCACTTTACTCCACAAATTTTCTAATATTAAATCCTGATTTTATAATAGAGTGAAGCATGGGGGCAGAAATATTTATATGCCAAAAAGGTATTAAGAAGGGGAATATATCGATTCATTAC
>JAAGVU020000008.1:13148931-13165496 GCA_011763525.2 Mormyrus iriodes
GGTTACAGGTGAACCGAAATGTTGGTTCGAGTCACCTGTGCTTTTATACTTGTATGACTACTATTGGACAGTCCGAGGATGTTTGGGGTCATTGTCCTGTTGGAACATGAATGTTTAATACCGCCAAAGGTCAATTGCACAGTGCAACAGATTCTCCTCCAGGATTTGCCTTTATTTGATTCCAGATACACCCTCCCTCCATCTTGAGAAGTGGCCCAGTCTTTGCCACTAAAAAGGTTCCTCATAACATTGAGGTACCATCAACCTGTTCAATGGTTTTCATTTGAGCCAAAGAAATCAATTTCGGTTTTATTAACCCACAGAATATTTCACCATATGATTGTAGACCTTGCCATGTGTCAAGCTATGAAACCCAGGCCATCTTTCATGCGGTATTTTCTCAGGCATGACTTCCAACTCCTTTGCCTTAGAGGCAACATCGGTGCAGCTCTGCAGAGACTGCTGACCTGTGGACAGGCCTTCCCATCTTAGCCGAAAATCACCATAATACTGTAATTCTTAGGCCCATGGTCACTTCTCTGACCAGTGTCCTTCTTGCCCGATCATCATAGCTAAAGATGACTCAGTTTATATTCTTCACCCCAGATCTGGGCCTCCTCAACATTCTATCACAAAGCTGTATGGATATCTCTTCACTCTGGGGTGGAGTCTTTGTTCGGACATTTACTTTGAGCACTAAAACTTTAAATTGACAGGCATGGCTTTTCTACAATCATTTGACCCATTTTAGCTGACCATATAGCTTTACAATGAATATTGTAGCAAATGGAATGATAAAGATATCTCACGTTTTTTATCATTCGTTATAAATGTTTATAAAGTTTTCTTGTTCGATAATATTCCTTCCCCTTCAAAGTGAGTATTTTTAAGTATGAAAATGTGTTCTATCTAAATATATCAGAATCCATCCATTTTCTCTATCAGCTTATCCCATTTGGGGTCAAGGGTGGTCTGGCCCCTATCCCGGAGGCACAAGGCAGGGAATAACCCAGGATGGGGCACCAACCCGTCGCAGTGCACACTCACACACCATTCTCACACACATGCATACCTACAGGCAATTTGGCAACTAAAATGAACCTCAGCTTGTTTTGGACTGTGGGGGGAAACCAGAGTGCCTGGAGGAAACCCCATGATGACAAGGGGAGAACATGCAAACTCCACACACATGGAATCCAGGCGGCAACGTGAATCTGGGTCCCAGAGGTGTGAGGCGACAGTGCTAACCACTGCAGCACCATGCCACCCCTATATTAGAATCATAATTGTTTATTTATTGTCAAATACTTTTACATACAAGGAATTTACTTTGGCTGTCATGCAAAACAATCAAGAACAATCAAGACAATATAATAAATAAATTATGTACATAACAGTAATGGATCTAGTACAGATAATGTGCATGGCGCAATGTGGCAGCAGATTGAGTGGATGGGCTGGGGAGATCAATGGCTGTTGATGAGGCCTTCTGCTCAAATACATAAAAATTTGCCAATGTTCACGGGGATGAATACTTTCCAATGGCGTTGCATATCAACCCTACCCACTATCTACCTCTCAGGCCCAATCAAAGCAGATCAGAAAGTCCCCCCAGAAGTCGGCCACATCTCCCATGCTCTCACCACAGTAGAGATGCAGTTCCGCCGCAAGTTGAGTTCAGTCAGGGCTTCCAGGCCCTGCAGGTTGTCCACCCTGGAGATGTAGTTCCCTGCCAAGTTTAAAACATGCAGCTCTGACAGGTGGGAGACGTTCTCTATCTGTGTGATCTGAGAATACAAACAAAAGAGTGATATAGCAAACACGAGATCAGAGGCGGAAGACTGCAGGAAAACACCAGCACCAGAAGAAAAAAGGAGAAAGCAGGACGAGTGGAGCTAACCTGTCTAAAAGGGAAAGGTCATTATTTACAACATCATGACTTTGATGAGGAATTAGTGTTGTCTGGTTGCCCAGTAAAGAAGAACAGGGTGGCATAGTCTGTCGGAGGTTTTATTCAACTAAAGCAGTTCCCATGGTGAAGTGCAGGTAGGCTGTGTTTACAAAAACCATAAATGCGGGTAGTATTTTATTTATGAAGCTGGTATATCTGTGCGTTTTTTCAGATGAACTTCCAAAGAAAGTCCATTAATCCCCAGATAAATACCCAATAGTGCAGAGGTACCATTATATAAAAGATATTTTTTCCTAATTTGCCCTGTAATAAATAAGATTATAGGTAAATTCAGAGGACTACATGGGGAACATGTTTCCAGTGATAAGTGATTATAATGTATGAACACCCTGATTATACGTCCTGGGTTATTCATAATACAGAATGCACTACCTCCCCGCATCATCCCTGGAATAGTCATTAAAAATGGGAAGCAGCGTTAGTAAAAAGGAATGGGTCCCCCTATCAGGAGCAGGGTGGAATCTGGACTTTCTGTAGGATAAGAATTTCAGGGCCCTCTTCTTATGAACATGATGAAGGAAGACAGGAAATCCGAGAGGACCAAAACTCAAAATCTGGGCTGTTTGCTGATCCATCACTGAAGCTCAGCACAGTGGACAGCAGTCAGATCAAACACAGGAACCTGGAACTACAGAGGCCTCCAACAGAACCAACAGAATTCCAGAATTTACTTTAATGTACCTGTACACAAAGGAAAATTAGGTGCAAACTAACCCCTCCCCCGATTTCCTGCTATTTAGCTGTACATAAGCAAAAGTGGAGAGAAGCTCTACAGCAGAAAGACAGAAAGACCAGCTATCACAATGCCAGGTCATATCTACTCTGTCCAACTTTGGGGTGAGTCCAACCATCGGCACATAATTGACATGTATCTTTTACTTCCACTTGGCTGCTCAGGAACAACAAGTCAGCCAATTAGCAGCAACCCTCGCTGACAATGGCCACTAAAGAACAGTCTGAAGGAGGACCCTCATTCTAAATAAAAAAAAACAGCCAAATAATATTCATACATATGTTGGCTTTTTGTCATTGCAGGTCTGAAAATTCAGCAGCGTATGGTACAGTGGGCTAAGCCTCTGTGCCTGTGATCAGACGGTTGCTAGTTCAAGCCTGGCCTTGGCATGTCTGTGGGTCCTTGAGCAAGACCCTTAACCACCAGCTCCTTGGGTGTTGCAACATGTGGCTGCCCTTCACAGCCAGCTTGCTCTCACCTCCAATGAGCAAATTGGGGGAGGTGTAAAAAGAATTTCCCCATGTACACCAATCAAGTATGATTATTGTTAACCAGCTGAATAACAGTAAGGAGACTGGCACTTCTTGGAGATCTAACCAGCTTATGGGAGAAACGTAGTTCTCATTCTGTAGTGCAGATCACGGCTGCAGTTGCTTCGTGGTTCTGCTGTGGGCATCAAATGTGCAGCTCTTATTTGTACCCATCACATCACTAATAGCAGTAAGGGTCAGTAAGAAGCCATCAGTTTTGGGGCTGCTGGACCGTCACCAGCATTGTGCAGATAAAAGCATTAGCGTACCCGTGGCAGAGCAAACCAACAATTTTGTTCATGTCACTGAGACACATTGAAGGGGATACAAGAAGCCAAGGAGGAGATCCTCAGAGCATGTAGGAGGAGATCTCCGTCTGAGGTTGCTGTGAGTGATGGACATCCCATTACAAAGTGCCGGAACAGGCTTCTCAATGCATTCCTTTCTCCTAAAGAGAACCTCCTGAGGCTGCTGTCGACTGTGACCCCTGAATGTGGGACGGCTGCCTGCAGTCAGGCCCAGTTGGGACCTTTTGAGTCTCTGCAAATTCCACACTCACACGACTTCCTGTTAAGTGCTCAACTGTTTCAATGACACCTTTCTCTTCTGGGGCAGACCAGGTTGCTAGGGTTGTAAAATGTTGATTGGCACAAAAAGAAGATACAAACTTGTACGTGGGAGGAAGTGGAAAACTGTACATTCACGTGTTTAGCAGATGCTTTTGTTCAAGGCAACATACAAGGGAGGATGAGAGAGCAGGAACAGACAGGGCCCTTGGATCACCTGGACTTCAGGGTCATGCTCCAGGGCCCAACCGTGAAACCTAAGTCACGGGGCTTGAACTGGCGACCTTTTGATCATGGGAAAAAAGTCCTAATCCACACGGAGCCCACATATGGACAAGTGCATTTACCTTCTGCTATGTTAGTTTTCAAATTAAAAGTTCAAATTAAACTTGTAAACCCAAAAACCAGAGCAGTAATCAGTTGGTCTGCTGAAGAGATTCCAAAGCAGTCAACGGTAATGAATGGCTGTGATTTCTGCCCATTGTAGACTATGGGCTGCTGGGAAGTCCCGCTTGAAAACAAAGGCCTGGATAATAGGTGCTGCTTGGCCAGCATTTGCTGACATTGCTGCGGTTGGCTAGCCTACATGGGAGGCCTCACTAGGACGGCATAGTGGGCCTCCTGTAGCTTAGAGGTGTCAGGAAGCCAGGGTTCGACCCTGGCAATGCCCATGGAATAATCCTGCTCATCAAAGGAAGCCTTGTACAACATGGCCGGCACTGGGTTGGAACTAAACCAGACAGAATTACGAGCTCTAAGAACTGGGTGGATAGAGGGAATCTAAAGTATACTGTATATGCACTAACCATTATATTATATCAATTACATTTCATTTTGAAGGACCCCTTTTAATGCACAATGCTGCATGGCAGCATGCATATTTAGGTGTGATGTACGTCAAGACACAACACAACCGCAGCAGACTGAACAAACCTGGTTCCCATGCAAGTCCAGAACATCCAAATTCATGAGATTATCCAAGCTGCAAATCTTCTTGATTCTGGGGAAAAAAATATATCCAGTAAAGAGAACTGATTTATTGGAATCAAACTGGTAAAAATAGAGACAGAAGTTGCACTGCTATAGTAGGAAAATGTCACATTTACATTCACATCCCATACAAAAGCACCTATTCACATTTAAACAGTGTATTTAGATTGTATGCCTGCGGCAGTTGTCAGAAAAGAAAGACAAAAAAAGACCAAAAGACCAGCTTGTCATGTTTGCTACAGTCTGTTTACCAAGTGTCCCCCATTGGCACAGAACAAGGCCCCCCTTAGAGATACTGGTGAAAGGGCTGGATGGCAGAAAGGAGCCACATTCTCCCTGGGAGGCACTCAGCAACCTACTGAACACGTGTTAGAAGCTATCAGATCCATCCTCACGAAGCTTATCATGTCAATCAAAGCCCCTCCCCACTGGCATCTACAATTAACACTAGCGGTGTAAAACGAGCTCTGGAATTTTTGCGCTGTGCGTGCGAGGTTCTCTCAGGCAGGGAGGAGGCCGGGAAAGGCCCCACACCTTTATCAGGCAGACTAGTGGGGGGTGGGGGCATGATTCCTGCTACAGTCCCAGTCAAAGCCCAAACCTGTGGTATGCGCCTCATGAAAGACATCAGTAACTGCTCAAGGTAACGGTACTAAAACAAAAATTCCACATTTAATAGATCTGGAAAGAGGCCAAAGTGAGATGAGGACATCCCTTATGGAATCCACCTCCGTGATTAGTGACTGCTAATCTTTTGTGTTCCGACTCCCAGACTTAAAGCCAGATCGGATTTCCAAGGAAGCTTATTCGTATAAGTAACAAAAGCGAAATATTTTTATACATCTTGTTAGGTGTCACTGCATTCAGGAAATATGCATTAAGCTGGTACAAATTCCAGAAGACGCTTAAAATTTCTAAGCAACAGGCTGAACGTGAGCATTTATGTGCTTGTGCAGCAGACTATTAGAGTAAGCTAGTCTTCTGTAAACAAATATAAACAAATGAATTATAAAGATTTTTTTTCCAAATGAGCTAAGGAACCTTCTAAAGTAACTAGCAACATCTATGATTTTCAACCAGGTTTCCTTGTACCCGTGCTTTGGGATTGTAGTCTTTCCTCTAGGCAGCCATGCCAATATATAACAGATATAGACCATCTCTGACTGACGACTGGGTTCCATTCAGACATACAGGTCATACGTTGAAATGGACGCCTGAATAGGACAATCACACTGACTTTTTAGTCTGAGAATGAGACTAGGAGGTACATGTGGAGTTGGGATGGTCATGCACAAATACAATACAGTTCTTTCCCACAGCAGCAATTGTATGGCGCACAGTGCGCATTAAATAACATAGTGCAGCCAGGCATATAGCTGCCCAACATTTATTTTTATATACATTTACTTTAAATAAACAAACAAAACAAACAAACAAATAAAATATTTCATCATATGTGTGATTCATCGTTAGTCACAAGTTAGGAGACAGTCTGCATTTGACTGACCTGCATCCTCCATAATCATTAATTACATGCATGGCTTCCCAGCTGGCAGTAAAATTAGCTTTTTATAGCACTCCAGCTAAACTACACATATATCATTAAGCGATTAATTAGTTATGGGTTATATATTACAAGGACTTGGCTAGCCCTCCCCCTCCCCCTTCACACCTGTTATTGCCCAGCAGGAGCACCCGCAGACAGGTGAGGGCAGAGATGCCGGACATTTCAGCTACACGGTTGTCATACATGTCCAGGATGACAAGGCACCGCAGGTGGGACAGGTTCCGGATCTGGGAGATGAGGTTGTGCTGGAGGTTGAGGAGACGCAGCCTCTCCCCACCTTCCACTAGGGGGCAGTTCGCCAGTCCACGCCTATTTCAGAAAAACAGATGTTTAGAACTTCTACCTCTGCCCTTTGTGGTAATAGTAGAGTAGGGGTCTCCAACTCCGATCCTGGAGAGCTACTATCCAGTAGGTTTTCTATTCTACCTGACTTCTGATGAGCCACACCTGTTCCTGGTATTTACCTGAGAACTGGTGTGACTGATCAGAAGCCAGGTAGGACAAAAAACCTACTGGACAGTAGCTCTCCAGGACCAGAGTTAGAGACCCCTGCAGTAGACGTGTGCAGCAGTGGCTAAATTACTGATTTGAAGAACAACAGTATGTAACTGTAGCTTAAAAAATATCATAATTGCTAATTAAAACCAATAATTCTATATTCTATTGTTTAAAGCTGTGCTTACGCTTTAACTGAAGATATGAACCTTCAGAACCTTAGCTTATACACAGCAGTTTCAACTTTCAGAAAACATGGCTACTTTTAAAAACAGTTTTACTGCTACCTGCAGGCAAAATACAGACATTGCATGAAATTCTTAGATGAATAATGTACATTTACCTATATAAACAGCTTCAAATGTCTATACTGAACTAAATATAATATGTAATTTGTTTACATTAAGACACCACAACTTTCATATAATATAGATTAGCTAAAAACCGTCAATATTTGATTCACAAAAAACACAATGTTTTATATGACTATAATATTCATTCTCTTTTTGTAACTCTGCTGCAGGTTTGTTGACATAGAGAAAAGCTCTGCAAATCATCCAATCTGTGTGGATTAACATCTATAAGCAAAGTACTATCAGACTTTCATTCACCTGTCTAAGTCCAGGCGCTCAGAGTAGTGGGCACAGTCATCCTGGGAACAGAGGGTCTTGGGGAAACTGGGAATTGAGGTCTCCAGTAAAGGCGCTATATCACCTGAAATGAGCAGCACAGACATTTAAGACTCCAGGGGCACATGAATTATTGCCCTTTGGAGACTAATCTCTAATCTTAAATGTCCTCTGCGAACCATAATTGTATCTCAGTGCTTTCTCTCACCACCCCCCATAGCCAGAAGAGTGATTTCAGCATACCTGTGGGATGGGAGAGAATGGCGTTGGTCTGGGCATAAATGGACCCCACACTGTGTACTCCATGAGCAGGCCTGACTCTGTATGCTGGGGAGGCTGGGTCTGCTGTCAACCTTAGGTAACTGCGGGGGGTAACAGCAGGAGGGGGCAAAAGAGCTCGCTCCAAACCCATGAACTCTAATGCCAGTGTAGGTGCCTGTGTGGCCCTTCTGTCATTGTGAGCAGTGCGTTTGCTTTCTGCAAGGAAACAGCTGGGGATTACAAAACTACAATGCCTGCCATGATTTTATCACTCTGCTCAAAAGCGACTGAGGAAAAGGTACCTTGTCGTAGATTGGTCACCTTCAGGGAGTCAATAGAGATTTCTCTAGAAACATCTTTAGCAAACCGTGAGTCCAGCTGATAGATAGATAGATATATGTATAATTAGATAGATAGATAGATAGATAGATAGATGCATTGGTTGATATGAGAGAACTGAAACTTGCTTAGAAAGTACATTTTATTCTATATTGTTCGTTTTATTTAGTCAGTCTTTTGAATAAAATTCTAACAGAGACCAAATAATTAAAATGCACTTTGAAACAAATCATTGATATAACTGCAAACAAAAAAACAATAAAAAGTATCGATCACTGTAATATATTCACCTGTCTCTGGACATGTCTCTCTGGTAACAGAGAGTTTAAGGCTGCCAGTTGTACTTTGTAATTGTTTGTCTGCTGGAAACAGTGTGAAATAAGGTAAATTACAATAAAAGATAAATTATGTGTAAACACAACGGCTGCCTGCACAGGGACACTATAACGTAATACGTGCGCCAGAACTGAATCTGCTTCTTCCAGGCTTTTAATGTTTCTTTTTTGTCTCCACAGTTAGTATGATACATATAGATGCATGTGTGAGTTAAAGTGCGTCTAGCTAGATGTCGTCGTTGCCCAATAAAATAGGCCATTTAATTATTTAAACACGACTCAATTAACCGGCGGTTATGAATTATCAAGCATTGTGTGTTCTTTCTCCTGGAAGGTTCTGAAATATTAATTTAAATGTGATGATATATGACTAAATGTTCACAACAAAATGCATAATATAGATCATTATTTATTCATCGTTATAACTTAAAAAAAAACTTGCATGGTAAAACTTACCGCTTGATTGAAAAATCGAGCCGTGTGACTGCTCTGATGCTTATAAGGCCGCATTACAAACTTGACTTAAAAATATTAAAAGCAATATTGTCTTTTCTATATTTACTTCTTTAAAGCTAAGCAAGGTGACAACAAACGGCTTAATGTTTATTTGATATATCTACATACCTAAGGTTCAGAAAAATCTGTTGCCAAGGAGTTACAGTCCACCATCCATATCTTTTCAATGCTTTTAAGCTTAAATATGATTTCAGGTGGTTGGATTAAACTGCCGTAGCAACGGAGATATTTTGTTGTTGGTTACCACGACATCCTGTGTTACCACCAACATCTTCCGGTAGGAACACGGCGCGAGTATGAATTGTCAAATGAAGAAGGTGAGATTATTTCAATTAAACTGAAACTCCCGTGCTTCCTGGGCTGGTTCCGGCTGGAAGATGGATGTAGTTGGAACGCCGAATAGAATACACATATCTAGGCCTATATTTCTATTGGATAATGAAAATAAAACGTGATATTAAAATAGTAATTTTAGTTTTTGATAAATGAGATTTTTTCTAATGAAATATTTTTCAATCAAATATTTTGTAGCTAAAACCTTTCCCCAACGTTAATCCTTTTACTAATGAATGTAAAAGTCGTATTATCTTTCTTTATATAAACATTAAAGCCGGTAATGGGCTTATGACATAACTGTCTGAATTATATTTTGTTGCATATCTGGCTTAGAATTGTAATAATTCAGTTTAGTCGTCTAGAGTAAATTTTTCATAAAATTGATAGTTAGAAGGAATAACCAACTAATTCTGGCAACCAATTCCATATGTATCAATACTTCAATAGCCTAAAGATAACCGAATTCCTAGACTCACCTTAAACCCGAACAGAGTGAATGTCAGACACGCGCAATGCATTTTAAAATAATTTAATTTAAAATCCATAAACCAGCGAAATACCAGTTTCTAGCTATATTTAATATAACAAGACGGTTCAATGAAAACAGCTGGCCCAGTGGTTAAGAAAAAGCACGTGTCAAACTAAACTACAGTGGTAGTAACTTGGTCCCTTGGGCAAGAAACTTTATATAAGTTGTCCTGGTGAAGTATTCAGTTGTTTAACGTAATGGAATTGTAAGTTAATTTACAAAATTAAGCTAATCAAATTTCAAAATCGTGTCTGTCCAAAGCGGTCGTACACAATACCATTTCAGAGTGAGATTCGGTCAGCACGACCAGTCATGAAGTAAGTTTATCAAAAATATATTGGACTCTTCTTCATCTTGCACTGACTAAAAGTATCAAAATTGCCGGATGACACGTTTTCAAGTTGATACATCTTTGTCTTTACCTTCTGTCAGCCTTATTTTATTAAAAACCGCGACTCCCTAATGATCGCGCAGAAATGGAGTCACCAGGTGATTAAGCATCACATCGCCCACGGCCTCTCAGTGTCAACAGAAGTTGTCGCACAAACTCCCCCCCCCCCAATCAACAGGACATCCGCCACGTCAAGGGCTGTTTCTTCCAAATTGCTTGTACAACTCATTGTTCATTCATCAACTTCTCTCTTCATAAACGCAGTATGATTGACAATTATTCAGTTTTATACATGTATGGAATCCGTTATCCAGAATATGCAGCTGCAACCCTGTTTTTCCCCATTTTTACAATCATTAGGCTCTTCACCGGTATGCTAAACTTACTCATTATAGCATTCCCTCTAAAAGGAAGCATGCTATCTGAAATGCTTGATATGTCCCCTACATGTATGTTGCTACGCGGCATACGTTGGTTTTGCAAATATTTTAAGAAGATCGTGTGAATCACCAAAAGATCGTGTGCAACTAAGACACTAGCGTGAGTGAAACTGCATCCGTTGCATTGTGTAACACATATAGGCAAATTGGACCTGCTTGAGCGATCCTGGATATAGAGATCTATAAATAGCTCTTCTGACTCAGAGTGAAAACGTAACAAGTGCCTCTGGTGAAAATCGGCATTCAGCGAACGACAGTAAAGCACAATGCACGCCTAACGAACCACGGAGATTTAACAAAACAGCTACAGTGAAAGAAACTCCGGCATGTAGGAGTGCCAGACGGAGCTGTAGATAAGAGACAGGGATAAACCGAACATAAGTAATATATATATAATTATTAAAAATTAAGCCAGCGATAAGGAGAGTCCGAAGGGAATTGTCCACACCCCTGGATCGGCACCTGGGGGAGAAGGTGTTCCAATGCAAGTGATTTCTACTCAACAGCACTATGGATAGCTGCCCAATTACCACTGACCTGATTTTTTGTGACACACCCCCACCGAACACCCACATGCTTCATCTCCCTAAACCGAAGCACAACAGATTCAGTCACAGGCCAGAGAAGGATGACTGTCTTATTTATTTTTTCACACCGCACTAAAACGGCAGAGAAACCACAACACGTGTAACAGAAGAATGCAGATCTGTACTGCAGTCAATAATATCAGACAATAAAGGCGAAAGTAAACTGGGAGCCATTTTTGTACATTTACACTCACCAGGCGCATCTATGTTATCAACAAAGGGGGCGGGGGGGGGGCAGGACACTTACAGCACACTGCTGTAGCTGGTGCTCCGTGTCAGTTGGTGGTAGGTGGGCAGCCTTTGCTTGGGGGCTTGACATAACGGATGCATCATCTCACACCATGGAAGAGGGCACCCCCACACAGTAACCAGATCAGTCATGTGGAACTCTAAGAGTGTCTGTCACCAAAAAAAAATACACAATAGTAATAAAAATTACTAATAACAATTATAAACCACAGCACAAGCAAATGAAAATGGACCAAATCAAATCAAATCACGTTTATTGTCACATCACTAGAACGGGTGAACTAGTAAGTGAAAGTCTTGGGTCACGAGTTCCTATTCGCAGTGCAGACCAGTAATTCAAGTGCAGTTCCTCGTCCTTAAAATAGTAATCTTCCCGCCACCCGTCAGTCCCAAATGTTAAAGCCTATTATTCAATTTACAGATCTAGAACGCATTACCCAAGCCGGCGCCAGTGATTGGCACACCGGCTTCCCTTGATTGCCTTCCATTGATGCCACTTAAAATGGAGGGTTTACTTTCTTAAAAAGAAACCACTGAGCTGATACCTAGTTCTTTAAGGAGGCAGAAAGAAAATAGAGGAAAAAAGAGGGAGACACACACACTGAGGAGCATGCATGCGCTGATATGCGTGTTTTTGCGCTGCCTTTCTTTGCTCGTTCCTTCCCCCTGGTGGCGTGGGGACGTGTGCGGGGAGGCGGCATGGCCCAATCCCAGAGCCCGTTTCAAAAGGAAAAAGCCTCTTACACATCAGGAAGTGAGAACGCAAGACACGTCCCTCCCCTTCGCCTCCGCCGCTCCTAGTCTAGTCTCGCCGGCAGCTGGCCCCGCGTCTCCCCAGGGCTCTCCGTGGGGCAGGATCTGGGAGCTGTGGCGAGCAGCGGAGCGCGTCTTGGCCGTCCCCGTCCACCTCTACCGGCGGCGCTGTCGGAAGGGACGATCCGCGGACGCCCCGTATCCTCCCATTCGCAGCTCGGCCGCTGACAGGGGCGGCATCGAGCGAAGCGCGGCGGTGGCGACGGGGAGCGAGCGAAGCGCCTGCGGAGAGGAAGCGGACAGTCCGGCGGCACAAGCGTTAACGGCGGGCAGCATGAGCGCCATAGAGGCGGCAGCTGCGGTTCCCGACTGCGCCGAGCCCACGCCGGAAGCCGATGACCGAAACGTCTCTGCTGACTGTCAGCTGCAAGAGATGGGCACTCGGGTACGGATAACGGTGGCCATTCAAGCGGCTGAGGACGAGGATCCCGGGGAGGACGCGCAGACGAACCACATGGATTTACCCGGAGGCGGCTGCAGCGAGGACGACTTCGGAAGATCGGATAAACACAGGTAATGAAACAATACACAACTTTTTTTAATATCGCAAAAATCCATAGCAGTATAGGTTGCCCTATGGCACGGGTGCCAGAACTCTTTTGATCCTGGCATTAAATGAGCAGAACTATGGCAACATTTTGATTTGTGGAACTTATTATTCTTAGTGCTAAACCCTTACATATGTGTAACATTAACCTCATAGACGTAAATAAGCAATCGCGCTTGCTGAATTAAGTGTGCCGCCTCACCTTCTTAGACTTGTTGCTTGATAGCCTTTCGCCATGTCCTGCTATGCATTTAGCATTAATAGGTGACAATACCGAAATACACTACGTGCGCTGCGTGTATTTTTGTATTACATTTCTGATCTCTGTACCGTAGTCATCTCAAGCATGCAACCTGTCTTTTCAGTTTCTTACCTCGAGGTCAGGGCTTTGTTGAATCAGTGGGGAAAAAACCTATTTAGACAGAATGCATTCAGTGTAATTAGATTTTGCTGAGTATTTCCCCTGTACCTGAGGGGAAGTATATTATGAGTCACGTCTGGACGGATCTGACCTGAATGGTGCTACTTTTAAGAGGGATCTGCGTGGGAGTCCTCTGGCAGTCTGTTGTGGATGAGAGGTTTCCCCCTGTATACACAATTGCAAAAAGCTTAACTCTGTGGCATGCTTTCTGCTGTGACGTACTGTAATGTACTGGATCCATTTAGGCAGTTGGAGTGCAGCTTCCTGCAGGGGGTGGGGTGCAGGGTGGATGGTGAGTCATCCACTGAAGTCCAATTTAGAGCTTGATTGCCTTTTGGTAGTAAACCTGTGGATGGATTCATTAGATACATTCAAAATGAACTGCTTTGCAGTTCAATAGTTTTTCAACTGTTTGTATAGTACTTCATGGGTATAATGGGGCACATTGGTGGGTGTTGAGGTACCTGGGAGGTCAGTTTGGGAGTGGGAGAGGACTTTTTTTTTTGTTTTTTTTAAATATTGTATTGTGGGCATAACCCCACCCCTTTTCACAGCGGTGTGGGCACAAGTGGTGGGGAGATGGAGGAGGAAGAGGAAGAGGAGGAGAGTTGGGTGCCGCCGGATGCAGAGCTGATGCAGAAGCTGGTGGCCCAAATCGAATACTATCTGTCTGATGAGAACCTGGAGCACGACGCTTTTCTGCTGAAACATGTCCGCCGCAACAAGCTGGGCTATGTCAGCGTCAAGCTGCTCACCTCTTTTAAGAAGGTACCTCCCAACAGCCACGCCCACCCTGTCACAAGACTGACTAATGAGCTAAAACCTTAGATCACACTGGTAAAATTTACTGCAGTCTGGTTTTGTTCCACTGCAGTAAACACTTATCTTGCTACCTCCTGGCATCATAGTTTTTAATACTGTTTTTAGCTGTGTGATTTTTATTTTTTTTTATCAGCATACAAAGTCTTAAACCAGCTGGGAAAGGTATCTGCAGTAATGGCTTAAATAAGCACCGTGGCATTTCACGTGCAGCTGTTTCCATTAAAGTGAGAACAAGTTGCCTAAACTCGAATTTGGCAGCAGGTGACATTGCTGATCTTGAGAGAGTGCAGCGTCTGTTTCAGGAAGCACGGTTTTCACCGAACAGGATGCTTTTGCGTTTGCATCAATCTCCTGATCTCGGTACGGCCTCTCGTTTCAGGTGAAGCACTTGACACGCGATTGGCGGACAACGGCGCATGCGCTGCGGCAGTCTGCGCTGCTGGAGCTCAATGAAGAGGGCCGGAAGGTGCGCCGGCGCTCGCCAGTGCCTGTGTTCGCCAGCGAGAGCCTGCCCAGCCGCATGTTGCTGCTGAGCAATCTACGGCGTTGGCCCGAGCTGGGGACGGCCCTGATGGGAGGGGAAGGGGGCGTAGCTAATGGAGGAGACGAAGGGGGCAGTGCCACTCAGCAGGAGCATCCCATGGAGGTGCTGCTGAGGGCCTTTGGAACGTATGGGCCCATCGCATCAGTGCGTGTCCTGAAACCCGGCAAGGACCTAGCGCCTGACCTCAAGAAGCTGAGCGGCCGCTACACCCAGCTAGGCACAGAGGAATGTGCCATTGTGGAGTTTGAGGAGGTGGAAGCTGCTATCCAGGCCAACGAGGCAGTGGGTGGTGGCAGCCTGGGGGTGAAGGTGGTACTGATTGGGACCAAGCCGCCAAAGAAGAAGGTGACCAAGGAACGGCAGAGGGATGAGGGTGGCGCCTCCAAGAGCCGTTCCCTGAACAGCCGCGTGCGGGAGCTGCAGTACCAGGGCGACGACTCAGCCTGCAGCTCCTCCGAGACTGAGAGCAACCCCACCTCGCCCCGGCTGGCCCGGAAGGCACGTTCTGGCAACAAGCTGAGCCCCACAGGCGGCCCTGGTTATCAGCAGAACCACCTGAGCCCCACGGCGTCACCGCGCACCAGCCCCTGGTCCAGCCCGAGAGCCAGCCCCTGCTCCCAGCGACGCGCCCTGTGCACTAACAAATCTCCCCTGGCCGCGGAGGGCCGCCTAAGCCCTGATTCAGGCCGCCGATGGGCGGACTACTCCTCAGACAGCAGCGTGACTCCCTCTGGCAGTCCCTGGGTGCAACGGCGCCGCCAGGTGGCTTCCCAGGAGAACAGCCCAGCAGGCAGTCCAATGCTAGGCCGCAAGATTCAGAACGCCGATGGGCTGCCACCGGGAGTTCTGCGGCTGCCCCGTGGGCCCGACGGCACCCGTGGCTTCCACTGTGGCTCTGTGGAGCAGCGGTGCAAGGTTGCGGGCCCCCAGGCCCCAGCTATGTAAGTGGGAAGGGCCACACTTCTTGATGACCATCCATCCATTAACTTTGCAAGAATAACTTCTTCCTACCCCCAGGACCATAGAATTTATTTATATATTTTTCTTTTCTATTGCGGTATAAAATATGGCATCTTTTAAGAGTCCCGGCACGTTTTGATTTTGTTTACATGTTGACTTGGTTTGTGAATTGTGAATTGCTATAACTGGCCCAACTGCAAGAATTTTCATTTTCCTCCCTTCCTAGTCTCAGAGTTCCTGACTGTTACAAACTTATTGATGGGGCCATTTGCTGATTTTCATTGGGTTTTTCGTGGAGGGGGGGAAAAAGCAACAGACTGACATGCACTTTGTCAGCATCCATCTCTAGATGGATGGCTTATCGACGGAAAGCATCAGTGAACAGTTTTCCATGGACCTTTTTGCAAGATTGACTTGCTGTTTAAACAACATCCTGTCACACCAGCAGGGGACTGTTATCCCTTGCATTTTTTATTTTAATGTGTTTTTTTTTTTTTTTTTTATTGGTGTGACTGTGTAGAGGATAGGGCAGGGGGTGGGTGTGGCTTGTGGAATTTATAGGCTCAAAGTTGACCGGTGGGGATGTCATGTCTGATCTGGGCCAATGAAATGTGTATGTGTCCTCTTGTAAAAATAAATACTCTAATTGGCACCCTCAGTTTTGCTACTCATCAATGAACGAATAAGTGGATCCATCTGTATTAACAATGCTAATGTGCTCTATTGGACCAGTGTGCACAAATCCTTGGTGAATCTCGTGGTGCCTTAGACACATTACTGACTTTTGTATGAAGTGCTTCAGGGTTAAGCTCCTTTAGTGTATAAATGCAGTAGTGCTGCTCTTTAAGGGTGACCCTCAAAATTCATATTCATAGATATAAGTGCATTAAAGGAATTCTGAAAATGCAACTGTGCTGGCTATTACCAGATGAATAGTATAATCTTTTGTAATGTAAAATACCCATGACACACCTGTCTGAAATTAGATCTAAA
>JAAGVU020000008.1:13171826-13195276 GCA_011763525.2 Mormyrus iriodes
AGCAAGTGATCATTGCAAGAGATTTTTGACACTTGGAGTATCCACAATGTCTATTTCACTTTACCCAAAACGTATAAAGGAATGTACCAAGGACAAGTGAGTACGGCACATCATCACTGATTTGAAGCACGTTTCAAATGGGGTTTCAGGTAAAAACCTATAAGCTGTCCAGTATTTCCTGAGCAAGTTAAACTACCATCATCAGCACTACTAAAGATTACTAGTACGATATTGTAAATAATATTACACAATCATTTAGGATGAGAAATTTAGATACCAAATACAACGATACTACCAAAACATATGTATTATTGCCCTGTGTCTGCTTTAATTATAGGGAATCCCCACCCACGTGACTCGCAGTGTCAGGACTAACCTATACAGTGCACGTGCTCCAAGACTGTGCAGGTGGCTATGTAGCGTTTGCGGGGACAAGACACGGTCATGCAGTTGTTGGAGTTGGAGCAGCGGTACTGGGAGGGGTCCAGCTGCCAGCAGTACTGGCAAGTCACGGTGAGGCTGAAGTTGGTCTGTGGCTGGCCTGATTCCCCCTGGAGGCAGATCGTGGCACTTCATGATAAAAATTCGCCAAGCAGGGGGATCCCCTGAAAATTCACCATGCGAAAATACCTGACTCTTACGTTTCTTGATGTTCGTTAGAAAAGTCTAAATTACTGTTGTCAGGACTGATGGAAAAAAATGCAAGTACTGCACAAGAAAATTAAATCTAAATTATTGCCCTTGATACATTTCACTCTGGCCCTACATTAGACAGAGGCCACGCTCACCAGGCAGTGGACACCAGTCTTTCCGGTGCAGGAGAAGGACGCTGGCTTGCCATAGGTGCAGTTTGTGTGGTAGACGCAGTTAACACAATCTGGAGGCAACTTACTGCAGAGACCCTTGCTTGGGCACTTGAACACATAACTAGCTACAGCAGGGGTAGTTGCTGGAGGAAGAGAAACTGTGTCATTCATAATAGGTATATATACCATGTGCATCATCGGTGCTAGAGCAACACTCACTGGGGATGGATGATGGTGTCACAGGGCTTGTGATGACAGGGCTTTGATGGGAAACCTGGCTGGAGGGGGGGTCCTGACTGACATGGGGGGAACTCAGGTACCCTATGCAGTCAGAGACAGATCCTCCACAGTTAAATTGACAAATGCCTACATAAGCCTAAAATGTATACTAATTATTATACATGTTTATGGTCATTTGAAAAATTTGATCTTATTGTTGCTATTCTGGATGTTTACATGATCTGACATACTCCTTAAAAAATCTCATCACCTCCAATCGCAGTGGACACTTGGCTTCACAACTGAAAGTGGACTCCTTAGCTAACGACTACACGCATTACGATCGCTACAGGTTTACTATATCCAGGCTTAGCTCTTGGCTACCCCTTTACCCGTTATATATATACCAGCAACTACAGCGTTCAATAAATATCGCTACTGACGATGACCAAGGAAGCCAATCTGAGCAGGTGACGTCTGACATACCCAGCTAACTAGCTAGCGACATTACACACAGATAACTCAGCCTTACGGCTTTAAATCAACAGTCATAAAAATATGACAGCTCAAAAATCTTGGACTAAATTCCCCATCCGACGACAAGTACAAATAAAGCCGAATAAACGAGTTAAACGGCCGGTTTGTTTAAGCCAACTAGCTAACTAGTCAGTTAGCAGGTATGCTAAATAGCTGATAGTAAAACAGGTAACCTATGTAGCTACCGCAAATAAACACAGGAAATAAATTTCAGTTAAAGCTAAGTAGCTGACTAGTTACTGACCGTTAACCGATTTGAGACAGAGGTCCAGAAACACCAGCAGCATGATCGCGGAGGCCTTCATGGCGCACCGGCCTTGCCGTGAGAGCCGAGCCTGACAGGCGGCCGCCATCCTGAAACACAGCGCGCGCCTCGCGCTTCCCCGCGGCACGCCTCGCGCAGCAGCCCCGCCCCTAACGCCGCGCGGCCGGCCTTCGCTCCGCCCACGTCACCTAGTTTTAAAGCTGCCTATAGAAATGACATGGACGCTTAGGGGGTTAAGTAACGCTCCAAAAAGCATCCCATAGGGAAGCCCGTTGACGAACAGGAGATGGATATTCCGGTGCGATGCCGTCGGGACTTGACAGCGCCCGGTAACAACAAAAAAGTGCAACAACAATAAAAAGTGAAAGTTATACACAGACAGATGCTAGGTGCCATCTTGTTGGGGTATGTGCATATTACTGTGGTGTGCTGCATAAGTGCATTCTATCACTGGTAGGATAATTGTCCCCTATTTTCCCCTATAATCAGTTTAGGGATCACAACCTCTAAGAAGACTAACTAGAAAAATGATTTTAGTGTTGTGGATTGAAACAATTGAAAAGTAAAAACTGGGATTCATATAAATTTGATGTTTTCTTACGTCGCCAGTGAATTTTTCGTTGGGAAAATGATCTAACAGAACATTATAAAATTTTTAAAGGTATACTAAAAAAATTGCCACAGGACCAGCAGTTAGAAAGTGACTATGGTTGGAAATTATTAAACTTGTTAGCAGATGGATTTGACAGATAATTTCTCTTGTGTTGGACAGCATCAGTGTGCAGCCCTTGGAGATGGAAATGTAAGTTGCCAGTACTGTATTGCATATTTGTGTGGTACATGAAATGTACCAACCGTAGACGGCACAGGCTACTGGCGTTGTAAAAGGCTGCCAGTACATCAAAGCAAAATAGGAGGGAAAAAAACAACACTTTGCATTGAGAGAGTTTATTCTCTTATTCCCAGAGTGATGGGGAGATACGGGGTTTCACCACACAATTCTCTGTCCCCCCTCATTACACCATCACTAACAAAAGGCAGACTGTACCAAATCTGTACTGCAACACAGCAAGCCTGCCAGATCTATCTACACTGGTATTCTGCCAAAATCTCACATAATGTCTTATAGTCCCTTCCGATCAGCATTTCGACAACTATTACAGCACAAAATAACCTACCTGCACCCTCTATTTCTGCATTTTCATTTTACACCAACTTTTCTACAAACATGCCCCGTGTTCCATTCATGGAATTTAGTCATTAATAAACAACTGACTGTAATGATGTTGGCAGGCTGCCTCAACACCTGGGTTGACTGCATTCAGGTACTCAAAACTGTGACATTTTGTCACCTCAGATTGTTTAACAGCAGCAGTAATATTGATGACATTATGTGCCAAAATTACATTCCTCTCATATCCATCCTGAACCATTACATCTTGGTACTGATAAATCTGCACTTTCTGCTTCCATTACTCTGTTTTTCTTCCAACCAGAACATTGTGAAGTCCGTCCCTCAGACCTCCAGGTTTCTGTTCCCAGTCTCAGGGAATCCCGTGGTGGCAGGTAGATCAGGATTAACTCCCCGCCTGCTTCCTCAGAACTCCTCTTCTGCACATCTACAGCGCGACTGCTTCAGGAGGCTCAGTCTGGCTATGACCTCCACCACGAGCATCTCACCGTGGACCTTGTTGTCCCTCGTACGTACATTCACGCTGTTAGTCTTCCTCTCCTTCTCCCCCACCACTGTCACAAAAACAGGTTGACACAGTGACAAAGGGTGTTTATCTTTCTGCTCCATAAAGGGAACTCTACAGAAGTACCATGTTAAATTCACAGCTTTTGAACAGAAGGCACAGAGCTGAAGGGAAATACGACTGCAATAAATATAGTGAAAGTCATCTGAATGTAAGATTTAATGCTTGAATCTGTCTTGCCTACTATTTTGAGGGAAATCCAGCTTCTCTTACCCAGAATGAAGTTGTACTGGGCCAGTTGGGCATTACGAACTTTCTTGTTGAGGAGGCAACTTGAATCAAGGTCAGCATCTGCCATGAAGCCGGCCTCCACAAATTGCTCACACACCTGAGTGGTAAAGTAGTTTCTTCAAACGATGGTTACATGGAGTTTGAATTAACAGGAGACCAGATATGATGTGTGTGGGGGGAATGAGTCTTCAAAACCCAAGTGAGTTGAATCATCACACACTGTCAATCACTAGTCAACTTAAAAATCCCATTGTTCACGCTGCTGTTTCAAGTGGATTAACCCAGGCAGTGACTGACAGAAATTCCACCCAGCAGGACTTTTAAAGCCTAAGTACTGCTGCACAGAAAGAGAAGCTTCTAGAAAAGTAGAAGATAATTGAAGCGGTAGGAGGTGTACCGTTCTGGCATATTCCTCAAAGGAGGGGTTGACTGGTACCAGCATGACCTGACGTGGAGACAGCCAGAGGGGCCTATGGAAAGAACCAGACCACCTGACTAAATTGCATACAATTTTTGCACAATTTTACACTAACAAGAGACTTTGGATTCCATCACCCAGAATGTGTAATTCAACTAGACCTATCAACAGAAAGTTCAGCTAAGCACATGTTGGCACACTAACACACACAGAAACGTTCACACACAGATCACTCTTCAGCTTGAGCGTAACACTCACCACTTCCCAGCATAGTTCTCTGTGAGGATCGCTATCATCCTCTCCACTGAACCCAGGATGGCACGATGGATGATGACCGGCCGTGCCTTGTCGTCCCCATCCTTCCTGCAAGGGGCCGTGGACAACAGGAGTAACTACAGCTTTCAGATGTGTTCGCAAGGCTAAGGCTAAGCAGGTGCTGCTGTCAGAAGTCTTAAATTACACTTCTGTGTGAGCCATAACTAAATACACCCCACGTCTAAAGACTTACCCAACAAAGGTTAGGTCAAAGCGTAATGGCAACTGAAAATCCAGCTGGATGGTGGCACACTGATGGTATCGGCCAATGGCATCCTTGATCTTAATGTCGATCTGAAACATCACACCTATACATTGTCATTACAGGGCCAGATACCAGAAGCTTGTTCTATGTGCCAAAGAAATACATTTATAGAAAAAGTCCAAATTCAGAGGAAAGACCAAACCCACCTTGGGACCATAGAATGCTCCATCTCCAGGATTTAATTTCCAAGGCTCACCAAATTCATTCAGGCTGTTCTCTAGTTGCTGTGGACAGACAATACAACACATACCTTAAACGTACAAAGAAAACCTTATACTGGCCAGTGACGCTTACAGAACTCCATGGGGTTAGGATCACGAAAGCTTTCGTTTTTTCAGATATGGTCTCCAAACCAACATTACCTTCTCGGCCTGGTCCCAGATAGCAATGTTACCTAGGAACTTCTCTGGACGAGTGGAGAGGAACAACTGGAAGGAGAAGCCAAAGACATCGTACACGCTGCGCAGGAAGTCCAGGCATCCCTTCATCTCCGTCTCAATCTGCATGAGAAGGAGCAACATGGAGTGAAGACGAGAGTAATAGTGAACAGAACAGTGTCAGGAGCAGCAACCTGATGCTTTAGAATCCCGGCCCACCTGAAGCCAGTTCTTTATAATTAGGCTTGATTGAATAATGACACCATCGTAATCTTGTCATTTCTCTCAAAGGGCATTTTCATGAACCATGTTAAACTAAACTGATGTCAGAGGTACTTCTTGATGAAAAATGACTGAATGTCATTGATTTTTTTTTCCCCCCTGAGCTAACACTGCTTTATTCATTATATGTAGATTAACCAACAATTACTCATTCCTAGCTCTTGAAAAATCAACGACAGTACTTAGAAATGATTGCAAATGTAGGCTTTTAAAGTTCACAAAATTATCAAATAATTTAGGAATGTTTTCATAAGCGTGTGTATAAACATGTTTTAACAATTTAAAAATTATACCAGCTAACTCATCAACCGACACTCCAAAACAATTTAAAGCATACTTCAAATTAAATTAATTTCTCAAATCACATCTAATTACATAATAGTCCACCTGTATTGAAAATGTAAAACCAACACAGATGAGTCATGACATCCTGCATTTTATTGCAATTCTGAAAATTAAACTAAAACAACATTCATACAAAACAAAGACAAATTCACTTGGTCATGCAAACTTCTTATTCATCATTTTGACAGCTCAGCCCAGTGTAAAATGCAGCTACTCAGTATCCACCACCTTCCAGGCAGCATAGATAAGGGATGAGGACACAGATTATGCATGGGGCTGCTGACCTGGCCTGCTTACCTGCTCCATGGCACAGAAGATGTGGGCGTCATCCTGCTGGAACCGCCGTACCCTGGTCAGGCCTGTCAGCGTCCCTGACAGCTCGTTGCGGTGCAGGACGCCAAAGTCGGCCAGCCTCAGTGGTAGCTCCCGCCATGATCGCGGCCGGTGGCTGAACATCAGGCTGCAGGAAAAGGGAGAGTGACGTCACAGACGGGGTTATAAATAGGATTGCAAAATTTCGGGAATTTTCCGTTAATTCCCATATATTCCTGGTAATTCCCATGGAAAGTTTCCAGCGTGGAATATTTACAAAATTCCCCATCTTAACTGGAGAGTTTCCAGAAATTTACCACCACTTTGCAACCCTGATTACTAATGGGCAGAAGAGTTTGGGATGATGGAAATGTCAGCAAAACGTGGCATGCTGGTTAACAAACTCATTTCTGTTTCTAACTAACTCAAACTATCGCCTTAGCAGACAGTTTAATCAAAAATCTTACAATACGGACAACTGGATAATCTATTAGGAACAAAGGTTACCATAAGGACAGAGCTTTTCCTGGTAATTGACCTGGCAAACTTTGGCTACCAAAAGTAACAATCTTTACTCTTTGCATAAATATGGTCATGGAGCAGCTGAAAATAATCATGAAGGCAGAGACACCATCCCACCCACCAGTGTCCAGGGCAGTTCATGGGCTTGAGGGCAAAAACGTCCTGCTCCACAGGGAAGGAGAACATGTTCTCACTGTAGTGCTGCCAGTGGCCAGAAGTCTCCCACAGCTTGCTGTTGTAGATGTTCGGGGTGGCCACCTCCTGGAAGCCCCTTTTCCAGTATTCTTCCTGCGAGCAAGACAGCATCAACAAGCAGCAATGGAATGGCCACTTAAGCTGCCTCACCGCACCACAGCCACTGCAGTGACATACATGCTAACATGCTAGCACGCTAACAGGTCTCAACTGGCACGTTTTTGTGCAGGCTGTTAATCTCCACAGCAGCAGAGCATCCAGGACCGAGAATCCGACCAAAGGCCCTCCACAAAAGACCAAAGGGAACCCTGGGCCGGTGGTCACAGTTGGCCATCAAGGGGAGGTGGACCGCCGCTTAACCTTGATGAATTCCATGAGGGTGTTGTACAGGTAGGCTCCCCGGGGGAGGAAGAAGCAGCTGCCAGGACTCAGATCATGGAAGAAGAAGAGCTCTTGTTCCTGGGTTGGGAAGAATGGAGACATGCAGACATCTCTGTGGGGGAGCATTTTGGTTATTGTGCTTGAGGAGCATTTCAAGTGCTTGACAAGAAAGACAATAATCCTAAAGATGTGATATACAAAAGAATCTCAGAGGCTGACAGCATGAGGCAGCTGCACCAAGTCATGTGACACGAATATGACCAGTGCAATAAATGTATTCATTTCCATCTTCCTTTACATCAGGTTTTGCATAAAAATTAGAGAAATGTTTCCTTGTCAGCCACCCGCTGTACGTCCAGCAGGGAGAGCGGGGTGAGTCAGTTTCAGGACCAGCTGGTGCAGGCAGGACTGTCTGGCATAGCATGCTGTCGGTCAGAGGGCTCCCTCTGCTGGTGGCCTCCAGAACAGTGGGTAAGGAACTGCTACCTTTCCAATTTTGCGGTGATCCCGGTTCCGGGCTTCCTCCTGAAAACGTTCCCACTCCTTCAGCATCTTGGTGTCAGGGAAGGAAATGCCATATATGCGCTGCAGGGTCTCCATATCTGAGCGACCTTCCCAGTACGTCGAGGAATTCTGAAGGAATGTCAGAATTGCAAGTCTTGTGACTTCATATAATAATGGCAACTGCCTAAACAGCAGGCTATGTTCAAGGTACATACCTTATAGATCTTCATGGCTTTGATCTTTCCAGTGTGCCGGACATGTGGCCCTCTACACAGGTCGATTAGCGGCCCACATCTATCACAGGAGATAGCAGAACCCAAAAAGAGATGATAATGTCCTTGACAGTGTCTACACTGACTACAAACAGACAGGCACAAAGTGCATCCTACCTGTACACCGTAGTGGTGGGGGTGGTGACCTTCTCATTTAAAATGCGGCACTTGAACTTGTTATACTGAAATAAACACAGAAGACCTAGCTGTGAAATTTTATATTGAGTAACTTCAGCAAGAAGAGATATCCACTAACAGACTGAGGGAGGTGCAAAGAATAAGTGACGTTTGATGGAATAACTTTCCAAGAGGGAGAAGGTCTTCTCACCTTGAACATCTGCAGCAGTGTCTCCTTGCTAACCTCCAATCTCTCAAAAGGCTGCTTCTCCTTCATCACCATCCGGCAGATCCCCTCCAGGGTGCCAAACTCGGTGCTGGAGATCCCCCTGGTTGGGACACACAAACAGGGGCTCAAACCAGAGCTCCACGGGAGACTCGGAGGACGAGGGAGCTTGTCGCAGCTCAGCGGCACCTCACCGCTGTCCATCCAGGAACATGTCGTAGTAGAAGCCATTTTCGATAGGCGGGCCGTAGCACAAGCAGCCGCCGTAGAACTGCTCCATAGCCTCTCCCAGGACATGGGCGCTGGAGTGCCAGTACACCTGAGAGAGGAGAGCAGGCGGAACAGGAGCCATGAGGAGAGGTGAGGGGTAACGGGAAAGGAAGGTGTGGATAGTAGGGGAGGGGGACACTTACAGCCTGAGCATCGTCGTCGTCGAAGCGGAGCAGTTCCAGGGTACAGTCTTTCTCCAGCAGCCTGTCCAGGTCCCATAGTTCCCCGTCCACCCGTGAGATCACAGCGCTGTCGGCGAGGCCCTGGCTGAGAAAGACACTGCTGATTTTTCTGCTGTCACTGCGATGCTGCAAAGTCCCAGCCCAAGAGAGACATCGCAGACGTACCAACTGTCACAACACTGTCCGCCAGGGTGTGACTGAGACAGCTTTGAGCACCAGATACCATTACTGTCTGTACAGGCCTAAGTAGTAGAGACCCCACCGGGATACCCAATAGCCAGAACATGCCATTAGGAGATGAAAGCAGCATATGCGACAGCTCAGGAAAACATAACATTTTATATATTTAAAAGATGACTTTATCCAAAGAGACATACATTTGAGAAAGCAGGGTCATACAGAACCTGGAGTACCGGGGGTTTAAGGGCCTTGCTCAAGGGCCCAACAGTGAAATTACTTAAACTGACTCCAGAATTAAAACCAACAGCCTTCTGATTACAGGCACAGTAGTCTAACCCACTGAACCACACACTGCAATATGGAAACAACGCACAAGCAGTTTATGGGCTTCTTCAGACTTGATGCCCACTTCTTACACACATCCCTAGTCCCTTACCTGATTTTGCAGGCTAGCTGGTAGGGGCTGGTCACCCAGGACTGGGCCTCCATGGTCTTGCCGTCGGGCAGCTGCACAGTGATGGGCCGGCTTTCTGCGGCCCGCTTGGCCAGCAGGGCATCACTCTCCATCTTCAGCTTCTTGTACAGCTGCAGGCGGTCGGCGACATAGGCTGGCCAGGGACGTGACTGAATACAAGGTACAGGCAAACCAGTCAGACCAGAGCCACTGAGAAAACCTGATGTTAAACAAATAATGTGAAGCTGACAATCTGAATATCATAACATCCAATGTAATACCTCTCTGACCTCTGTGGGTCAGGTTCAGAACCTGGCAGGTTTTTAACATCTAGACAACCATGCAGGGGCAACTCAATGTGTTAGGATCAGTCCCGGATACTGTAATTATCTGGGGTTAATGCTGGATACACCTCTACTTTAAATAAATGGGAATCCGGCTTAAATCAACCACACAGCTCTCCTCAACATACCTTGCCAAAGCTGAACCCCATAACCTTTTAAACACATGCCATAATAATGCTAATAAAAAACCTTCACATTTTAACGAACCACGCCGGCCTGTTAGTGCTGATAAGACCTCTTTCCTGAGGAGTTACCTCTTCCACCCCATTGGTTTTTTCAGTCTTTTCCGGTTTTTCCTTCTCATTCTTCTTACTTGGAGGCGCAGTCTGCACCTGTGACAAAAGCATAGTCCCAAAGGATACAAAATAAATACGTGATGGGGGTCCGCACAAATTCCGCTACTTTAAAATCTGTGATGCAGATATTCAACAGGCGGAGGTTTAGCTGTTACTGAGAGAAGTGCTCAAATAATGTGGGAGCGCTATTCCGACGATCAAAGGCATTGCACTCCAACGGCATTCAATGACGGGCTATTTCGAGACACCGGCTGTCACTCGCACAAACTGCGCCGCGATCGCGATGAAGGGCAGCAGTGAAGACCTCAGCACTCTGCCGAATGCTTAGGGGGAGCGAACAGTCCCGGCGGTGGGGCTTGCCTGGACCTGCTCTCTCTTCTTCTCCGCCTGCTTGTCCTGACATTTTGCGGCGTGCTCCTGGCCTCGCGCTCCTATGTCCAGCTCTGACTGAAGCCCCCGTTGCAGATGTACGATGCGGTACTTGAGCTTTTCATTCTCGACCCTCAGGCTTTCCAGCTCCGGGGACCAGGCGAAGCTGTGTGCGGCCTTCTGTTCACCGCACAATCCTTCCAGCAAGCGCTTCACCTCCAAGCTCAGCTGCTGTATCTGCTCTTCCTGAGCTTGCAGGCGAGCAGCCATGCGGTCCGCCATCTTTAAATGCACGCACTGAATGACGGTGTCGGGACTCCGGGAGCTCCTCAGCAAGTCGAATGAAAATGACGACACAGCGCCTTCTTGCGGTTGTTCAAAAACAGTCGAAATCTGAGAATGCCAGATACAGTAATTGTACAGTACTAAACTCAATCCAGTTCAAATAACTTCTAAATCTTCCGTGAAAAAATCATATATATATATATGTCCTGCTGCTAATTTTTTATTGCTGTCCTATATATTTCAGGGCGTCCTTCCATTGACGTTATAACTAACCTCTTTACATTTTGTGCTGTTATTTGTCTTAAAGTAATATATCACGCCCCTCATATATCTCATATATAACATATCTCCTCTCATGCTACTGCTGTTGCTAAATGTTCGTTAAGGGCATTGGGCCAGCTGTGTTGTGAAGGGTGCTATATAGAAACTAGTATATAGACAGAATGATGACGTAAAGAATCAGGCGACGGACCTTGACCTCGCTACCGGATCCGAACAGTAGAGGGCGCGGTTTTCCCGCAGCGCCTGTCGACGTCAGGAAGCAGCTGATGGCACTGTCATTTGGTTTACGGCAAGCCTGAAATTGCGAACCGTGATGCTGGATTTGCTGTTCTTGGTAATTATATAGTTTGCTTGTGTAAGCAATCATATTTTATCTCCATATACCCAGGCAATTGATACAAATGTTTTGTGGGAGTCCGTTAACATTCTCGATACGTAAAACACACTGGGATTACTGCACGGTTGCTTATACGTGTTGCAGAAAAAGAGTGTAAGTTACATATCCGGCTGAACTATATATATATAGAACTGTGGCCTTTCCGCTGGAAGTGCACACCGTACTGATCGCAGATCGTCCGGTCGGGTTCATGTCGCGGGAGGCATGGCTTCCGGCTTCGCTCCCCCAAAACTGGCCGACTTCATTCTTACCGAGAAGCTGGGCAGTGGCACATATGCCACGGTGTACAAAGCATACAGAAAGGTCAGTGCTGCACAGCGTTATATAGTGTATATCTATGTGTGCTTAGTGAATTGCTGTGTGTGTTCAATGAAATTCCTCGGTTTGTAGGGGGACAATCGAGAGGCAGTGGCCGTGAAAGTCGTAAGCAAGAAGAGTCTGAACAAGACCTCCATGGAGAACCTGCTCACGGAGATCGAAATCCTCAAGACGGTGCGACATCCTCACATCGTGCAGCTGAAGGACTTCCAAGTGGGTGTATTTTTTTTTTTGTAGCTTCACCTTAAACAGCAGTCCTTGCATCTCTCTGAAGGACCACACTGAGAGAGCACACCCCCATGGATTCACAGTGTGGCTAGCAATGCATTAGCTAACAGATGGTGTACCACCAAGCAGTGAGACTCTCCCACCTCTGGTTTTTAGTGGGACTCTGAGAACATCTACTTGATCCTGGAGTGGTGCTCCGGAGGAGACCTTTCCCGGTTCATCCGCAGCCGGCGTCTGCTCCCAGAGAGGGTAGCACGTCGCTTCCTGCAGCAGATAGGTGAGGGTCCACCATGGTGTAAGTGTGATTCAGGCTGCTCGCTTTTCCTGCCTGTTGGGAAGTCGTTCTGAGGAGCATTCGTGTGCCGGAATGGTCACCCCGTCTCTGTTCCCCACCTGTCTCTCTGCCAACAGCATGCGCCCTTCAATTTCTCCACGAGCGAAACATCTCCCACCTGGACCTCAAGCCTCAGAACATTCTTCTCAGTGGCTCAGTGCTGAAACTGGCAGGTGCTCTTCCCATGCTTGCTTCCCCGGGGGCTTTCCCTAAGGGACCCCCACCCCCACAGGGCACCTTCATGGCTGTAACCCTGTAGACAATCACTGATAATTAAAAATGCTAAATAGTTTCCGTTTTTACAAGTCAAACTTCTTTCCCGTACTCTAGAGCAGTGTTTCCCAATTCGGTCTCCGGGGACACAGATAGTCCACATTTTTGCTCCGAAAATGTGGAATGTCTGGCAGGGAGCTCAGAGGGAGCAAAAGCATGGACTGATCGCGGGTCCCCGAGGACCGGATTGCTCTAATACATTCATTTTCAGATTTTATTGAGACATAATGGGCACATGTCGTTTTTGCTTATCCAAAGTCTTCAGTAAATATAAAAAGATGTTTTTGAGCCTTAAGTACTAGACCACCAAAACAGCTTTGGCTTGGTGGTGACTTTGATTAAATAGCCTCAGCTTTGATTGGCAGACGTCACCCCAACCAGAAATGTCATTGACCTCAACTCAGCTCATCTCAGAAGCTCAGCCTTTTTGCTGAGCAGCAGTTCCCATGTTTGTAAATAGCCAGCACTATGCCTTGGCTGGGATCATGGTCGCAGACTTGGGCTACACCGTCTGCATCAGTTGCTCTATAAATATGAAGTAAATGAAAGCTTTTAAGGCCCTCGCACGGCCATCCTGGCCTGCTGCTTATATGCTATTGTACAGTTTTTATTAATAGATACTGATGCTCCCTGCATTTTCCTTTTCCTGTTGGGCGTGTGTCTTCAGACTTCGGCTTTGCACAGTACATGTCTCCCTGGGACGAGCAGAGCGCCCTCCGTGGTTCGCCGCTCTACATGGCTCCGGAGATCGTGTGTCGACGGCAGTATGATGCCCGGGTGGACCTCTGGTCTGTGGGGGTCATTCTATATGGTAAGCTGCCCTGCCCCCTGCAGTCCAGCCACCGTCTTTGCACTCTCAGCCTCCTGACAAATGTCTTTATACGCATTACGTGTACCTGTCAGGTATAATATGACTCTTACGTTTCCTCACATCAGCATGGGGACCTTTGGATCTTATGTATGTACAGCAGTTCATGGCTGGCTGTCCTGCACCTGAATAACTGCAGAGGGTGTCTGTTAATAGATGTCAGTACTGCACCTGTACGGTGCACATAATTGTGCATAATATTAGACATTGTTCCTCTTAGGGTGAATTTGGATATGGTACTTTCTGTACTTTCCCTTTTCCATTGACTTTCGGTCGAGTTTCAGTACCTAAAATACCAAACCAGCTGGGTACTTTTTTGGTACTTCGGTACTTTGGGGTGGGACTTGCAAATACTTTCTTTGTCGATTGGTTATGCGGACAGCCTGCCTCTAAACACAATACAACCGCTGTCTTGAGAAGAGTTTTGAACTCAGAAAACAACAATATATGAAGTTAAAAGAAAAAGTAATATTAATGGACGCGTTTAAATTTTAACTCTAATTTTATCTGTTTTTTCCTACTGTATTCTTGAACTCCCAAATATGTCTAATTTTCAAATCATACTTACACTTCCATATCTCGCTCTTTATTTTAGCACCTTGTATATATCTTTTCTTAAAAAAAAAATCTCTTTATTCCTACTGTCTTAGCACCAACCACCAAAGCATATTCCTTGTATGTGACAACATACTTGCCAATAAACTTCATTCTGGTTCTGATTCTGACTCTGATATGAAGAGATCCAGGCTTTTATTGTGATCTGGTCGGAAGAACAGGTACAACAAGATTGGCTTTGCACAGTATATGGGTCCCTGGGATGAGCAGAGTGCCCTCCTCTGTTTGCCACAGAAGTACCAAAACTACAGTACCTATGCAGTGGAAAAGCGCCCTTATATTTGTTCATGTTCTAGTTGTGCTAATAACTTTATTGCTTCTGAGTTGGTTTCAACTGTAGTTAAATATTGCTTTGTTATTGTGCGTGTCTGCACTGCAATTATAGTCCACACATCTGTACTATAGGAGTGCGATGTACAGCATGCTGCAGTAACAGTACAGGTTCGTTACCGTGTGCCGATTTTGTGTCCCTACATTTATAGAAGCTCTTTTCGGACGTCCGCCATTCGCCTCCCGCTCGTATGTCGAGCTGGAGGAGAAGATCCGCAGCGACCGCGCCATCGAGGTGAGCATGTGCTTTATAGCTCCTGAAACTTAACAAAAACAACACTGTGCTATCAACACAAAGGTCATGGGTTCAAATCCAAGGAAGCACACGTTAAAAATACAAACTTAAATACAGCCCCATTTCCAAAAAAGTTAGGACACTGTATAAAATGTAAATAAAAAAACAAATCAAAGATTTATAAATCATATAAACTGATATTTAATTGAAAATAGAACAATGGCAACATATCAGATGTGTAGGAACTGAAAAATTTTGTTTTATGACAAATATATGCTCAATTTGAATTTGTTGTCAGCAACACGTTTCAAAAAAGCTGGAATGGGGCAACAAAAGACTTGAAAAATTGTGTAATGCCAAAACAGAACACCTGGTTGAATATCTCATAAATAATTACGTGAATTGGCAACAGGTCCGTAATGTAAGTGCTATACAGCTTGCTGCTGTTAATCAAAATAAACAAAGGAAAAAAGTCCATTACAGTAAGAAGAGCTGAGGACCTGAGGCAAAATGCCTGCAGGGGAGCTAAAGGGATTTCCCACTTTGTTTAGCACTATGGTCTTCAGAGCTGGCTCAAGGTGAAGGTTTCCCTTACTGAAGGACACTCAGGTGTAGGAGAAGCCATTACGTCAGCACATCATGCTCCCAGCCTGCAGAAATGGGGGGAGGGTCTTGGAAGTCAGTCTTTCCCAGTGACAGGTGGCTAGTTACCCTGTCACTGTTGGAATTGTACAGGAAGTGAGGGGGGGGGGTTGGTTTTGGAGTGGGGCTGGGAGGGGTTCTGGAGCTGTGTCTCGATGGATCCCGCTCTGGCGGGTCGCTTCTCCTCCAGCATGCGGATGCTGGGACCACGCTCTGGTCCCAGCTGCCCTCCTTGGGAGTGTCATGCTGCGGTTTGGCCCAGCACTGTAGCCCAGGGAGGTGCTATTTATATGGACCCTTTTCATGTCGGCTCCCAGGCTTTCTGGGTGATGTTTTTACACATTGGGCCGAGGTGGGCTGTTACTGGGACGATGGGGGGTCACGGCGGGTGGTCTCCTGGCTGTGTTGCAGCTGCCTTCCGGGGCCAGGGTGTCCAGACCCTGCCGGGACCTGCTGCTGCGGCTGCTGGAGCGCGACCCCGACGCTCGCATCTCCTTCATGCAGTTCTTCTCGCACCCCTTTGTGGACATGGAGCACATGCCTAGTGCAGAGAGCCTGGGCAAAGCGGTGAGGGGGCCGGCCGCATATTGATTTGCTTAAAGACAAACCAAAAGCAGCATAAATATAAAAGTGCCTTCATGCCTTTGTTTAAGCCAAGCCTAGTGCCTGTGGGGGGCGGGGTGGTGCTCATACATGTCAATCAACAGTATAATCAAGCGACCGCTGTGTGATTGGCTACCTTCCCGTAAGTACAGAATGTGCAAGCCAGGCTCAAAACAAAGCCTCATCTATATATAAAAATATGGTTTATTCTTCACTGGGTCTTTCACAGAGGCATTTTGCAGGATAGGGTAAAAGGCAAAGTTGTCTTGGAGTTTATCGTCTGCACATTATACATAAGAATGGTGGAGGAGCCTGAGGGAAATCCTGAACTGTATTTTTAAACACTGCTGACGTTCATGTATCCACTGCTTTAGAAGGCGCTGGTGCTGCAGGCTGTGGAAAAAGACCAGGATGGTGACTGGCCAGCCGCCCTGTCCCTCTACTGCAGCGCCCTGGAGCACTTTGTACCTGCCATTCACTGTGAGCTTGCAGCTGCCCCCCCCCTCCCCCCACCACCACCCTCCAGCCTGAGCGACACAACAGTGATGTCCTCCAACCAGTTATTTTGGGGCAGTGTTTCTCAACCCGGTCCTTTGGGACTCCCAGACAGTCCCTGTTATGCTCCCTACCAAGACCGTCTGGCAGTCAGCTGGGAGAGAGCAAACACATGGGTTGTCTCGGGGTCCCCGAGGACCGGGTTGAGAAACACTGCTTTGGGGGAATTATTTGATTTTTAGTTACTACCCACAAAATTACAGTTGTCTTTTTGCTTTAGGCCTTTGTTTACTAATTAGTAGTCAGTTGACCGTGACCTGGTGTGACTAATAATTGAAAAACAGCACTGTGGTATAAAACCAGCCAGACTTGGCCTTTAGAACCGACCTGATAGCTTTTTGTGTTTGATTCCTGTATTGCTGTGGTGTAGTTTATGGATATGCTCATGATCTGTGGCTATGTTGTAGTTTATGTGTAATATGATGGCGTGTTGCTCTGATGTACACTCAGTGGCCACTTAGGTACGCTTTCTCATTAAGGCTATCAGCGAATTGTATGGCTGAACTTGAGCATGTGACGTTGGTAGTTTTAAATGTGGTGTGATTGTTAGTGCCAGACGTGGTGGTTCTAGAATCTTCTGATTAAGGAGAGTGGCATCCAGTCAACGGCAGCTGTTGCTCAGATACCTTGTACAGTATTATGAGTGATCAGACGATTCGTCAGATCTAACAGGAAGACCGCAAGTGCAGAGATAAAAGATCAGAACACTGAACACTTGTCAGCCGTGAAGTGGTTCGGGAGGCGAAGGGGGTCCTCCCTGATATGATGCAAGGTACTGAATAAAGTGGCCACTCAGTGGTTTTCAGATATGATTGATGGTGTCTGTGATCTCAGCGACTTGCGTGAGCTGTGGAAGTTGGTAAACACGTTTTTATGTAAATATAACTCGTGGATCTCCCCCCTCCCTCACAGATGAGACGGACAGACAGCGCAAAGAAGCCTTGCGGCAGAAGGTCTGTGTCTCCGTGTGTCTCTGTGTATAATATTTAATGTCAGGGCATGTTAAATTCACACTGAATTTGACTGGAACACTTTACTCCAATCACCCTCTTTTCAAGAGATCATTATCGTAGAGGATCAGATTTTTTCTCAATGAGTTTTGTTTGCCTCTTTTGTTTGGTAAAGATCTAGCAGTATACAATGCTGTTTGTTATTTTTAGGAGCTACTTATGCAGAAGCTCAGACAATTACAAAGGTTTCACAAACTTTGTCTCACTGCCATGTGGGTGCTTGTGTCAGGTCACCATAAAGGCATGATAGAAATACTCTACAAAGACTTTATTTTTTAAGGCCAGACATTATCTGCTGCCAGTTATAAAGGGCAGCTGGCTTGTGTTCTCGTGCTGCCTGAGTAGCTGGGGGTGTTAATCATCGTCTTGGCTGAGAGTCTGACTGTGAAAACACTGGCCGCACTCATAGGTTTCTGCTGACATCAGCACATGGCACTAGAGGCACCTGGACCACATCTTAAGTGTGTTTTAATGAGAATAAAATCTGCCTTTGTACATTTGCAGGGTTAGTCTCGAGGCTGCGAGTGTAACGTTAATGTACGTCTGCACGTTTGAATCTGGATGTTTTTTTTTTTATTATTATTAATTTTGTATGTGTCTGTGTGTGTCTGTGTGTCTGTGTGTGTGTCTGTGTGTGTAAGAGAGAGAGAGAGAGTGTGTCAGCAGTCGGCTATGTTTCTTTATGGGTAGTGTGGTTTTTTGCAGTTGCTTGAATGTTTGCTCTTTACCAGTGTATGTGAGTGTAACCTCCACCCACCTTATGCCAGGTTCACCAGTACGTGTCACGGGCAGAAGAGCTGAAGGCTTTGGTGGCCTCGGACAACAGGACAAGCTTCGAGGCGGCGCGGTCTGCCAGGGACATTCTGCGCGGTAACAGGGGCAGGGGGCGTGAAATCCTTCCAGAAGTCAGTGTTATTGAATTTGAAAACCAGCCCGTGATACAAGGTCGCAGAGTAACTCATGGATGATCTTCCTGTCTACTTATGCTCAGTGAAGCTCGTGATTCATCTGTGAACGGTAATTCCCTACCGGTAGTATAAGAGTGGAACACACATGCAACCAATCGGAATGCAGATAGTGTTTTACCTTATCACAAAAGCTGCACAGATGTTCTTTGTTATAGATCCTAGAGCAGGGGTGGGCAATCTTATGCGCAAAGGGCCGGTGTCTGTGCACGTTTTTGGGATAACCTTTAGGTCAGCAGTTCAAACCCAGGTGTGAGGACTCTTCAGCCAATCACTCCTCTAATTAGTAGTCTGATTAGGGAGCTACAGCGAAACCCGCGTACCCAGCGGCCTTTTCTGAATAAGATTGCTTACCCCTGTCCTAGAGGGTCAGTATCTGCCTCCTTTGCTGCTTTGGTAGTTAATAGAATGAGGGTTTACAGGCCCCCCCTCTATTGCTAATATGCAGTCAAATCAGAGGATAACACGCATTCACTAGGGGTGTACAGGCAGTGTCTGGCCCTCCATCATAACCCCCTCCTTCATCTCTCTCTGTCTCTGTCTCTCTCTCGCCCCTTCTCCCTTTCACCATCCACGCAGAGATGTCCCGGGACCAACCCCGTGTGCTCACTGCCCTGGAGGTGGCAGCCACTGCAGTGGCCAAGGCAGGTTGGGGCCTCCAAGCGGGGTGTCCAGCTAGATTTAACATTTTTACACATTTAGCAGTCACTTTAACATAAAAACATTTAACGTAGAAACCTTTAAGGGATGTAAAGAGGTATCAGCGAGATATACTGTATACAGCAGGCATTACTGCTGCATTTGGGGAAAGGTGCCCGGAGAGAGAAACCTGCTCTCTCTGCTCTTGTATTGGTCGCTTTTCTATTCTAACTCGCTGTAACCTGGTCATTTTTCTGTCTCCTTCCAGGAGGAGAGTGGGATGGAGGACTGGGACACGTTGGACCTGTACCAGCAGAGCCTGGGCGTTCTCCTGCTGGCGCTGGCAGGTGAGAGGCCACCTCAGTGCTGTCGTCTCGCCGAGTGCCACACCCGGGCTTCTCTAGACCCTCTCTGGCTGGTGTACTTCAGCTGGCAGTGCCACACACAGAACCAAAAATAAAATACAGCTGCCATCAGGAGACTGGGAGTGTATAAATAAAAATACAGAAGCAGACTCTTTTGTTCTGCGGGGTAAGATCCGCACACAACCATCCCATCTGCGTCCCAGCTTAGGGGATATCTGCAGTGAGCATGCTCCGGCTGAGAGGTTAGAGGTCATGGGCCTGTTGCTGATGGAACGCCCTGCGGACGGGCCCCTTACCTCTCCTTTCCGTGGAGTGGCCCCGCTCGCTGTGACCTGGTGTATATTAGCCTCCCGTGGGAGGTGAGGGATTAATGGCAGGGAGGAAGCTAGGAGCCAGACGAGCCCTGGAGCCCAGCATGTGCGTGTGGCACGTAGCCCTGGCCATCTGGTTCCCACTGCCAGTGGGAGGCTCGTTCCCCAGCACCACCGCGTGCTGGAAACTAGTCAAAGCTATTATCTTTAACCAGGGAGCATTTTGCATGGCCTTGCAATACATCTGGGGGGTGGGGGCCGTCTCGCTGCGATGCGAGATCCAGATCAGGGCTAAGTTGGACAGCGGGTCTGCTTCCCATCATGCTTTGCAGATGTAGGCTATTTTCTTTTTCCTGCTGATTTCTCGTAGACAAACTTGCATCAGAGCATCTGGCGGCTAAATAGAGGATTTTGAAGCTTATTATTTCTGTATATCTGACATGTCCCCTTTTGTATGGGCATTTCACAAGAAGTTCGACTTCAGTCTCTATGCCGGGACTTGAACCAACAACGGATCTTAGTCGACAGATGTTCTTCAACCAGGTGAAAGTATGTGCAGTGGAATTCTAATCTCTCTCTGATCTCTTAGCGGAGCCCCAGGGACGGCGAAAGGAGCTGCTCCACGCTGAGGTGAGGATTACCCACACGGATGTGGTCGAACCCCAACAGCGACACAGTGATACCATGCTGACCTAAAACGCCACACCTGGCCTTAATCCCACACAGCACAGAATTCCTGTCAGATATGAAAACACATACCCGGACTTTTAATCGGATATGGATTCTTTTCACCAACCTTTTCCCAAAAACCTGCTTCATTGCACCGTGGAAGCTGTCCTACTCACTTCTAAGATACTGCAGCGGTTGCCAGTACTGACCGTAAGGTTGAGGCCCAAATTCTGTACCAGGCATTGTAAATTTCCCAAGTTATTCTCTGAACACCAAAATATTTGCATATTTTGCCATGAAAACCATTCCCCACCAATCAGTGGGCGTCCTTTGGCTTTTTAGTAGGTTTGTGTGTGTATATATAAAGGGATCCGCTCTACTATTATGAGATTTTTGTTATTCCTTTCATTTAGTCTGCAATAATTCAGTCGGTTTTGACAAACGGCCCAAAGAAAGATTAAAGTCTGTGGATCTCCGGGCCCCTTCATTTGAACTTTTATGGGTGTCTAAATAAATTCAGATGCTGCCATAATCTAATGCTTTGCTCAGAAGTGTTGCAAATATGAACCATATGTGAGAGGAGCTGAGCCTGTCGACTAGTAATGGGGCCTCATGTGTGAATGGTGAGGTCTCTCCGGGGCCTAGGCTGGGGAGCACTTCCACAGCCAGGCGGAGCCAACAATTGCATGGCCCTCCCTCATGTGTAAATCTGGCTCCTTGCAGATCAAGCGTCTGATGACCAGAGCAGAATGCCTGAAAGAGCATTTGAAGGTAGGGTGCCACAGCAAGGTGTTGGATGTGGTTGATGTTCCATGGCTAGTCTTGGCTTGTCATGTAACTCGGGTCCCTCCACTCTCTTTCTCAGATGTGTGATGCGCAGACGGACGTGTCCCTGGACAAGGAGGCTCTTGCTGAATCGGTGCGGAATTGTGAGTGTCCGGTGACGTCCATACGCCACATTCCCCCCATGCCCACCCCGCTCTGGCAAACGGCATTCGTTTTCGATTAGAGACTGAAGCGGCAGTAGCGGCTTGGCGAGCACCTACTGCACTCTCGTGCGAGCGAGTGGGCATGTATGTGTATCAGTGCGACCCTTTCTGACCTCATACACGCAAACGTGGGGTTTTTTTCTCAGCGGCGAAGGCATTTCCTGAACACGGCTCAAGAAGTAGGGCATTGTGCCAACACCGCAAAGGTCGTGGGTTCGAATCCTAGAGAGCATGTATAAATTTCATCCCTTCGCCCTACTGTAGGTCACTTGGGATAACAACGTCAAACGAATGAATGTAAATGAATCAGACTTGGAGCTCACAAAGTCCAAACATGTCAGGGCCGGGACAGAAACTGTGCTGGGCTGGATTGGGCCAATTCGGGCTAGGCCGGGACTAGGCCAAGGTTCGCTGTTGGCCATGAGTGGGGTTAAAACAGTGTGGAAGCAGATCAGGGTAGGACACCTGCTGATCTGACAGATAACATCTGATTTGAGGCTGCATTGCTCGCATAACAGCCACATCTGTTTGCCTGACAGGTGGGACCTCAGCCAGACTAAGAGTTTGCACTTACCTTTGAAGAGGGTTTTTTTGTTCTAGAAAAGTACTTTAAAAATATGTGCGAATGCCACGGAATCTTCCCGACTCCTTGCCATCTTGTCACACACCCTGCCTGCCACCCCAAGTGCATGCTGGGATGCAGTCGCCTCTTTCAGTGCAATGTAGCCATAGCTGCGATTGGCCACTGGGACTTGGTTGGCGCCCAGCAGCATAATTCAGTCGGCCTGCCAAATTCTTGAACCCCGAATGAAGTCCCTCCACATCAAAACAGCGACGGAACGAATATGCAGTCAAGATGGCCGTCTCCCATCAGCCCTCATCTACTTCCAACAACACCCCGCTAGCTAATGTCTCCCGTTGCTGCCCAGAGCAGATATAGTGAGTGAAATCAGCCCCTTGTTTTGGTTAGAGGGAGTTGGGAGTTGAAAAAGGTTCCACTTGTTCAGATGACCAGGGGGTAGGGCGGCTGTAGGAGCATTTGTAGACACCAGTCTGTTCAATCCCGGTCATATAGCATGCAGCTTGTGTGCACTTCATGTGTTAGCTGAACACATTACCTAAAATTTTCTAGAAAGTACTGTGCTGAAGGAAACTAGAACAGCCTGTTGTTTCCTGGGATTGAACAAGCAACCTTCCATTTACAAGGCCGTGTCTCTAACCGCTACATGACCTGCTTGAGTCTGTCAGAAGATGGGAGGGTTGTAGCATTTAAACATAATCATTTTGCCATTCTTAAGGACCCTTCTGGTTTTAATGGTGATTACATAAACAACAGACTGCTGTGCATATAAACATTTCCATCCATCCATCATCTAGCTACTCATACTGGTCAGGGTTGGGGAGGGGGGCCTGGAGCCTTTTCCAGGCAGGACAGGGCATTAGGGCTGGGGTACACCCGAGACATACAGCACTGTGCAAAAGTCTTAGGCAGTCAATGGAAATATTTAAAGTTATTTATCTGGGTAGTAAGTCTAAATTTACTCAGAATAAAAATAGTATCATTAGAGTGTATGCAAATTAAGAGTAACACAATGAAGACTAACAGTAATGTCTTCTGTTCTCACAAAAGATATCTTGCTTGGTGGCTCAAAGAACACCGCTTCAGTTCCCAAGCCTCTCCTCAGGGGCACCCCAACAATTCCATGTATTTATTAAATTTCACCTCCGGCTCACTTAATTCATTTCATTAGTTAAAAAAGTCAATGAGCTGTTGATTAGCCGAACATGGTGTGCTAGTAGTCAAGTCAAAAGATACATCGCTGCAGAATTGTGATTGGATGGTGACTTTTGCACAGTACTGTATAAATATGTAAATAGGCTGACAGAAACACTATAGAGATTACAGTTAATCACATCATTAAGTGTATTTGTTTTGTTTTTTTTTAATTAACTGGGTATTTGTAACACAGCCATATTCACACATATACACAATTTTCTGGAGTTTCAATTTTCTGATTGAAGCTCAGGTCTGTACACCCCCCCCCCGGCCCCCCCCCCCCCCCCCCCCCCCCGACGCGCGGCGCCCCCCCCCCCCA
>JAAGVU020000008.1:13206195-13226265 GCA_011763525.2 Mormyrus iriodes
GTGAGCCAACAGATTGCAGTGATTCCGTGAGTTGTAGTGAAAGTCATCCTACACAATAATCCTCCTCCTCTCCCCTCTCTCCTCCTCTCTCGTCTCCCTCACACCAGTCACGATTCTTTTCAAAGGTAAAGTGCAGGTTATTTTGTTTTGTAATATATTTTTACTTTATATTTTGTATTAACCATTTTTATATAAATATCTGCGGGTTGTGAAATGAATTACCAGTTTCCATTATTTTTTATGGGGAAATTCGCTTTGATATACGAGTGCTTTGGATTACAAGCACGTTTCCGGAACGAATTTTGCTTGCAATCCAAGGTTCCACTGTGTTTGTGTGTGTATACATATATACATATATACACACACACACACACACACACACACACACACAACTAGGATGTTGCCGTTATGCTACTATGCCTCATTTATCAAAAAATTAAATTTCATACACAAGTGTGTTATATAGATGGGTTTTGATGGAGTGGCAATTCTGCTTCATACCATGTGTTCATCATAACATGGATGGATGGATGGAGGGGGTACAAATGTTTACAATAAATACAGTGTTTCTTACTCGTATGCTGACATGCTTGACGTTATGCCACTTGGGAGTGACAAAGTAATGAAGAAGAGGAGGTGAAGAAAATGGGATTGAAGTTAATTGAATTGACGAAATTAGACTATTTTGCTGGTTCTGATCAGTTCCAGATAAATTCTTCACCAGACTGGTTACTAGAGCCTTAATCTAACCCCTCAATGTTTTTGTGTTTAAATGGTTTGGACTGAATGGCTGGTGTTTGTTGGTTTGCATGTAAGTTGACTTATGTGGTCACGTCTGCATTGGTACCAATAATCATGACTGGCAGTGACAACGGTGCAGGGGTGGGTCCCCAGGAGCCAGGGGGGAGGCGGAGTGACAGATCACATGACGTCACACTTCTCAGCTGAGTGCCGGAGGTCTTCCAGCGTGGACTGTGCTTTGTCCTTCAGCTGGTCCAGGTCCATATTCTGGATGTTGCTCAGCTGCCCAATGACTGACCGCTTGTTGGCATTCTCCTGATTGTCCTCTGCGATCATCTTGGCCAGCTCTGTCGGCAGCTGCACCTCCTCCCCTGCCTGCTGGATCTGTGCCTCATCCAGTTCACTCTGACATAGGGGAAGGGCAGAGACAGGGGCGGGGGGTGTGGGTGGGGTCACGGGCAGGGAATGATGTGATTGCATAGCTTTACATTTCAGGAAGCAGAACCATGCCTACGTCACATAGCAACACAAATTATTTTTTAATCTGGAAGGTTTGATTAGTAACCACTTTGCGATGCCAAGCCGTTTAAAGCACAAAACCTGGCATCACACAATGCAAATTAAATTGCTTTGGCAAATGTTTAAAAATTTGGATAAAAACGTTTTAAAATGTGTGAGTGTATACTTGCTGCTCTAACACTGCTCTTTTAGGACTTATCATTTACCCCGTCTCCTTTTTTGTCTCTTTTATAAATAAAACAGGCACATATCTAGTCACCTTTGGCAGCCGGTATTTATCCCGGAAGTGGGTCCTGACCGTGGCACGCTCCGCCTTCCGCTGGGCAAAGTTGGCATCTCTCTCCTGCCTGGGGGACAGGAGACAAGTCCCATGTTGGTGGTGGGCTGGTTGGGCTACACATAAAAAAAAACACCCACACTCATACATAATTACACCCCCCCACCCCATGCAATCTCACACCTTTTAACACAATCGCGACATACACACCCAGCATGTGACGTCTTACAGAATGTGAGTGCTATATCAAGACACCTATGCATGGACGGGGGGGGCTAAGCACGAGCAGCACTACTGAGGGTCTGAAAGCGACGTTGCTCTCGAACGTGTGGGTGTCTGCTGAGGGGATAATCTTGTCTCCATCACCTTCCTCCAGAGCAGGCGAGGCTGCACTTGCAGAAGCTTCTTAACGCAAGCGCCTTTCCACTAACAGCCCCCCCCCACCCCCCTGAGATTAAAGTGCAGGATTTAACCATCACTCAATGGACCTTCAGCATTAGCCAAATTGCACACCCTGGCAACAATGGCCCTGTCATGATGATCATAACCGGTAAATAACATTGTCTCATAATAAGCACAGACCATGCTATGTTTTTCCTTTGCACTAATGAGCGTGGTGAACACTTTCTCCATGAGGGTTAATGTGCTCAGGCGGGTGCAGAGGCACCCCAAAAAAATACCGCTCTGAGGAGGGAGCCTGAAGTACGGCACCAACACTCTTATGAGACCCTGTCTAATTCACACTTTCAGCCTCCCCAAGAAGAGAGTCTGCCAAGGTTAATACTTTACGTTATTATGTTTTGTCCAAAGTTTCATCCTTGTATAAAGATTCATATTTTACATAAATTATATTGTTCAAGGCTACAACAGAAATTTACGCAAACTACCTGTTTACAAGGCTGTGTGCTTAACCGCCATGCCTGTTGCTGTTCATCTTCTGAATGGCTCACCTAATAGGAGATAGTGTCCCGCGGATTAACAGCGACCAGCAGGGATGACAACAATAGGACTAAGAATAGTAGGCCAGTCCTTGTTATAAAAGTGCCCCTGAAAGTGTTGGCCTGCAGAGAGTGCTGTTGTGCAGTCCTTCAGCCAGCATTGACTTCCAGTGTTAAGGAGAAGCAGGCTAGCAGGCAAGCATCTGATAAGCGCCCCCTGCTGCCCAATCAGTGTAAACAGGTGTTGCTGTCAGCTGAATGAAACTGGCAAAAATTTCAATCAGGAACAGGCAGTTTGAGGAAAAAAGAGTTTACAAAAAGAATTACTTCACCAGTAGTTTGTTACAACAAAGACACTCTGTTTACGCAGCAAAAGCTCAGAACAACCAGATGTCCATCCTAAAGTAGATAATCCAACAGCAGACAGCCTCAAAGATCCTGTGGTGTTGCTTCTAAGAAGCCAATGTTTCTGAAGCTGCAGCTACATGCTGTATTCCCAGCTTCCTCAGTTCCATCATCCCAAAACTGAAAATGCATTACTACCCATATTATGTAGGTGAAAATTTACCCTCAAACATTTTTTTCATATAAAACAATGTATTTTGGTCTTTGTGCCAGCAGGGGACAGTATAGAGACTGCTTGTTGTATGCTCATGGACTGACAGCAAGCCATCACCCAATCAGCACATAGCTGGTGTTTCTTCAGGAGCCTGTTATTACACCTCTGGCGCTACCCTGTATGTTAAAGGAGTGTGTGCCTCCCTGCCTGGCTTAGCACTTTAGCAGTGCCGCGGCTGTCGGCCAGCATACCCAAAGAAATTAGCGCTGGCTTGTGTTTGATGACACCCACCATTTGTGAGACTGAACAAGTCTAAAGAAGAAGATGTGCAGCTGTCGTGATATTTAAAGAGGGACTTCCAGCGATGGGGGGGGGTGAGAGTGGGGGCAGTGAAAAAAAACACAACATCAGCACACGAAAAAAAATAAAATAAAATTCTTTCCATTCTGGAAATAAAGTCAGAAGCAGAGAGAATTTCTTTCTTGACCTCTTTATTTTGACCTCTTCAACCCCTATAGTTAAAAATTCCATTTTAAAAACTTGTGTTTTTAGCTGTTTGCCACCTCAATAAGGTACACAGCAGCTTGCTGTCCATCCATCTTCTGAAACCATTTGTCCTACTCAGGGTCGCGGGGGTCCGGAGCCTATTCCAGAGGCTATGGCGCAAGGCAAGGAACAAACCAGGATGGGGCACCTACCCATCGCAGGGTGTAGCTTGCTGTCTTAAGTAGAAACTCAGTGTTAGGGAATAAAGCAGCTTATTATCCAGCTGGTTACCTTTTCTAGAAGTAAAGACCGGAAGATATAACAGGTCACTTTGCCCTTTGAGTGAAGGTCACAGTCTGCTCCACCAAACTGCTCCATAGGTCCCCTGAACACATCATGTAATTACACTTCAGCCTTTCTTATCTAAACCAGCTATTCAAACTGGGATAAACTGGTACCAAGTGCATTGGAGGGATAAATGACGGGTCACAAAGGTTCTTCAAGAAAACTCTTTTCTCGGTCGATGTTATTTTTAGGACAGTAACGCGCAATTGCCAGTGTAAATTTAACACAGAACTGAACTGCACACCATGGACCGTTAAATTAAACAATTCTGTTTTTTTTTCTCATTGTCGTGTCTCTCACAAAACGTGGTCGAATCAAAAGAAATTTGTTTAAAATTGCAATTTACTGCACACCTTAGACCCGCTGCGTGACAATAAGCGAGGCTCTGTCTCTCATAACCTTGGATTTCACTGCAAAAAAATTTGTTTCTGGACGCAATTGCTAAAGCAGGTGAAATAATCAGTTACCTCCATAAATGTTCTTTAGTCCTTGTTTGCTTTAGCTAAAAAATATTACATTTAAACCTGTGGTCTTTAAAATTTGCTTCACCAATCCAAGCAGTAGGTTAGTAGCGGAAACGAATTGGAAAATATTAGTTATTATTTCAATTTGGCTTAATCAATTAATTATCGTGGGGAAAAAATGAAAACGGTATTAAAGTCACTGATTTCCAAACTTGAATTAAGTGATACAGGTTACCTCCATAATTGCGTCTGTCTGTATGGTAGGCTATATTAATTTAAATCTGCATTGAACACAATAACGGAAAAACTAACAATCGAGTTTCAGAGACAGACTGAAAGCAAACGAAGAATAAGAGACTATCGGAATGGAAACCGTCCTGCGTGCGCCGCAGTTGGTGAAAGTGAAGGCGGTGGATCACCGGGATGGAGCGAGTGGGGCAGCGGGGCAGATCGCAGCGGGACCCGGGCATTAGCGCACCACATGCCGTAATCCGCATCCACAAAACTCGCCCCCCGCAAGGCATAAAATACATCGGATCTCAGACAAGTAACTATTTGCGTCCTTACTTTTCCTCGAGCAGCTGCTGCTGGTACTGCTCGTACTCCTCTTCGGTCATTCCTTTGGAGGCGGCTTCGGATTTCTCACCGTCCGATTTGTCGTCCCCCAAACTGCCGGTCAGGTTCTTCAGCTGTCCCCCTACCACGTGTTTCACCATGAAAGCCATCGCCCCGCTGTCGAAGAGCGCGCAGGTCCAAGATCTGAAACTGGTCCTTCTTTGTGCGACAACTGGGAAAGTTGTGTTAATTCCAAAGCTAATTATTTTTGGAGTTTCGGCAAACGTGCAGATCAGAAATGAAAATATTGCTTTCCAAAAATTACCCTATCCGTACTGTATAATAGGCGAGCGTTTCTAAGCCTGAATGAATGGACAGCTCCTTTAGACTGAGAGGACACCTAATAGACTGGATTCTGGCGCTACAGAGACGAGTCAACAAGTTTCTTTCTCTTTCTCCAGCCAGTCCCGTTTGTCTTTTCTCAGCCACACATCCTGCCGGATCAGGCTATCGTCTGCGTGACGCCAGCCGCACGCACAGCATCCCGTGACTCGCCTCCTGATTACAATTTGCCGTGGATGCAGATCAGCATCTCTCGCATCCGAAAAGGGACCGAAGTGGTGACAGGCACACGTGACGTGTCAGTGTGTCCCCCCCCCCCCATTCCATCCATCCATCTCTCTGGGACCGGAGCACACCTGGATAGTACAGGGATTTAAGTGCACAACTGTTCAATAAAGGCGCTTTACAATTTCAGGACAAAGAAACGCAATCTAAATTGTTTATACTCATAACTTACACCCTTGGGGGGAATTGGTTCGGCACTGGCCCACTTAACACAGCACCAGAACAAATGTGGCTGGGCAGTGTAGAATTGAGCAGGAGGTTTCTAGCTATTGAAAAGATCCGAGGCTAAGTCAAGTTTACCTGGGGCTTGACTTTTTTTTTTTGAAGGAAGATTGGCATCAGGGCTAAAATACACGGGGCTATAGCTCCCAATGATCGGACCTAACGACGCCCATGGTATTAATAAATACCGGTTCTGGATCAGGCTGTAAGGAGTGGTTGTGTGCTGTTCATAGGGAACATTCCTGCGGGCGACACCGTGTGTAATTGCATTAGCGGGGAAAGTCTGCGGAAACCTCAGCAAACATTCGCCAGCGCTCCTCGGTGTGCAGAGGCTTCGTGCCCCGTACCACAGCCGGGCTGCGAGCAGCCTTCTGCGTGCGCCTGTTTGTTTGTGGTTTTCTCTCATTTAGCCGTACAGGATTTCACAAGGATTTAAACATGCTGACCCTATTAAATCGCACATAACTCATCAGCGAAAGGGGGCATTTGCGCAAAAAATTCGTGTCAGACCAAAATAAGCGAAGGGGATGAATAAATGTGGATCAGAGTCGGTCGATATGGCTCGCATTATCATAGCATCTGTGACCAAGCTTGTCCCACTTTAGAGAGGATGTGGAAGCAGAGGTGTCGGCGTGCTGAGTGAGGTTCTTTCGTTACCTTCAAGCATATTATCTACGTAAATTGAATTTCGGCTTCATGGGTGATGAGAATAATGAAAATTACATCTGCGAGACGAGATAAATGAAAGCACCAGGGGAAACATACGCCGTCACATACAGCCTCGACCTCAAAGATCAGCCTTCGGATTAGAGCAGGACATGTCTCCTTTATTGTCTTTTCTTTTTTTTTCGACGAGGCAGCGACAGCCACTCGTGACGTGTCAGTACCCGGGGGTACCCTAACCCGCCCCCCCACAGCCGCATATTATAGCGACATGTTTGTAACCGACGACAGTATAAATGATCACCTGGTTTAAGTTCATCCTCAACTTATACATTTGAGCAGGATTGTTTATAGTCATACATAATAATTAGGGAGGCACATTTTTTGTTTCCTGCATCCATCCGTTATCCTGTGCTGGGTCACAGGGAGCCTGGAGCCTATCCCAGGCAGCACAGGGCATGGTGTAGGTAGCAAATAAAACTCCGGTCCTTGGCACAGTGCAATGGGAATGGTGGCATTAGTCATTTTTTGCTCATAACGAATGGCGCTGTGAGTGAACTAGTAACTGCGTTTGCACAGAAGTTTAATAATTATTTTAAAGTATCACGATTTGTAAAGGTGGGACAAATCAACAAGTAACTCACTTTGGGACCAGCCTCTTAAATTATTCACTAAGCTAACTTGTCCAGTGGAGCTATTGTGGAGATAATACCTTTGTAAGGAGTACGCCCCCACCCACCCAGTTGGACTTGGATCCTCTTCCAGATAGCATTGCGCACGCACGCGCACACACGCACACACACACGCACGCACGCACGCACACACACAAATGCACACAAATAATCACAGGCAATTTAGAGAAACCAGTTAGCCTAACTGCATCCCTTTGGATTGTGGGAGGAAGCCCACATGACGCAGGAAGAGCTTACACAGTGCCACCCCCCTTTCAAACCTGTGTTATATATAGGGTTTGGTAGTAAAATAACCTGCTGCATTTTAAATGCTAATTTACCTTGTTAACGGCAGATTCAGGTTTTTATAACATATTCAGCAAGCACACACATATACCACACGCATGGCATCTTCCTCCTCCACCTCACTGAGCTCTTTGGAAACCCTTCGGGGGTTTGCAAGTAGCCGGAATAACCAGCAGGCACGGCCTGCAGGACTGAGCATCCGCGTTTCTTTCAAATCACACTGTGGGGTGACAGCCAGCACCAATGGCACGTCTACTCGCTGATGTTGGACGGTGCTGTGACAGCACCGTGCCGAAGGGGCAGGAATTGTTATTTGTGGGAGGGATATTCACCAAGTGGGCATGAGCACAGCCAAGGGCTTTCCCAATACTCTCACCAGGTTACGTGGTAATATAATGTATGGTGGGAAGGATGGATGGAAGTCCCTCCTCAATGGTACAACAGCCCTTCCCATCCCAAGATATGCACAACCAATAACTAGGCTGAGGTATTTTTACTGCAGGAATGCAGACTATCTACACTGCACAATTAGCTCAGTGCAACAGAGGAACTACATCCTAGGAATAGTATAGTATAAGATATCAATCTTCTACAGCAGCTAGGGGTTCAGGAGGGGATCACAGGAGGTTGGGAGTGGGGGGGGGCGAGCCCCCGTCATCCTGTGGACAGGAAGTGGGAGTCAGCATTGGCAGAGCTCAGTGTATGACCTGGCTTAGCAGTCAGTTGGTCAGCAGTTAGTGGTTAGTACTGCTCTATCAGCACGGGTTGGTGAAGCCACCTGGCATGCCGGGCAGGAGGCACAGAGCTGCCGATCACATATTGCCCCATCATCTGGAAGTTTTGCCCCAGACCCGGTCCCTCAGTGGTATTGGGGGGTCCGTTACTGCGCAGTCCGACCATTGGGGTGGGAGTGGTATCAATGTGAGTAAAATTTGTCAGCTGGGGTGGTTAGCGACGGTAGAGATTGTCAACTGAGGGGAGGGGTGGTGCTGATTCTTGTAAGGTGGTCATTTTAAGGGGGACCTCCCCCGGCACATTTTTGTCTCTGATGGGTGGGTTCTAGGTCAAATATCTTCACATCAAATGGAGGAGGTGCAGCGGTAAGTGTTTGCTCTGATTGTTCAGATACTTTGCAGATTAGTGCGGCTCGTGTACGTGGTGCCAGCCCAGATGAGCCCGGCACAGACACCACAGCAGCCCTTTGAGTTGCTGTCTCTCAGAGCAGACAGGTCAGCAGCTACTGAACAGCAGATGGAGGCTGTCGAAGGGGTCGTCTCTAAACTCACCAGAGCACACATGGCATTTCTTCAGACAGAGCGGAAGGTGAGTTACATAATGGGGGGGTGTCTGGTTTGAGCCAGCTCCAGGATCACCTCATGTCTCCCTCTCCCACTAGGATACTTACCGAGGCCTGGGCAAATTTGTGAAGTACAAAAGGATAGTGCTGGCCATAATTAAATGGGATTTGATAACCGGAAAATGCTCTTGCAGCTGAGTGACTGCAGACAATAGAGAGGGGTGGGGGGGACACGAGGCGAAAAAGGGTGGTGGGGGGGGCTTATGCACATAGAGTTACAGCCAGGAACACAAGACTTGGTAAACGTTAAATATTAAACATTAAAACACAGGACTGGTTTGTGCTGAGTATTTTCAGCACATCACGGAACATCCCAGCATCCATAATCCGCCGAGTTGAAGACGTACGTGTGCAGAAAAGGAGGGTGTCTGGAGGTAGCTTCTGGAGAGACACGCAATTCTCTCAGGATCAAATACCCGCCCGTTATCCCAGCTGCAGCGGTCCTTTGCATTACGCAACAGCAGCGTTGCTTCCCTGTTAATTTGAGTTTGAGTCTGTCATCTGGCGCTGTCTGTGAGCCAAGTCCAGAGCTCACGCCCCTCCCCCTCCGCTGCCGCCGCCACCACCGAGCGGCAGACACTCACACGGCCCAACGCGGCAAGTGTGTCTTTTCACATGGTGAGAGGTGTAACGTAGAGACCCCCCTTTCCCCACCTTCGACGTGAACGTGACCTCCCGTCAGCCCTTCAGAGAACGATGCAGAACAGCTCTTTAGCAACCTGCCTGCAAAAAGACGTCAATCGACTGGCCGACAAACAGGGGTGTCGATTACAAACCTCCCGGAAAGAAACCCGGATAAATCGTCTGGTGTTGCGAATTAGCCGGGAATCCCTCATGCGATTACGCATCGCGGCTCTTCATCAAGCTTCTTTCTGAAAGAAAACACACTCAAACCATGTCCCAGTATCTCATGATGCACCATTTAGGTTTCTGGGGAATTCTGGGATTATTTTTTAAAAAGTGAGCAAGGAATAAAGCTTTACATGACAGTTGAGGCTTTTGAGTGAACATTAACAGAGGAAATACTTTCCCCACTATGGGCTACTGTTGCAGAGCTAGGCTAACAGCTGGAGGTCCGGCACATGGCCCCGGCTCTGTCCTGAGCTGTGTATGGCCACGTGCTCGCCCCTGCCAGGCCTTGGAGCTTATGGAGGGACCCTGGTCTGTCCTGTTCTCCTGGGAGTACACTGTCAGAAAAATGGTATTATTAAAAACGGTAGTAATTTGTACCCTTGCTAGTCACTGGGGCTGTACCCTCAAGGGTCTGCCAGTTGTACCCTGTAGGAATATGTACCTTTTAAGGTACAGAAATGGACTGTAATATTACAAGTCTGACTTAAGCTTTCACACTAATACAGACACCCCCCATCCTCTTCCTGTGCAATTTAAATTTTATGCACATCTAAATTATAAATTTTCAAACTGTACGGAAACATCATGCTATGGATTACAAATTAAACTGAAACCTGCAGGAAACAGTGAAATTATTCCCACAGACTTTTGCATCGGCTTGCAAAAATCCGGCCCTAAGAAAAACTGCCCGGAATGTGTGCATTAACAACTAATCATAAATGATCAAAGTGAGGAGAAGCCAGACAAAGCGCATGGAGGGAGACATAAAGCCCACATCTTACAACAGGCCTGAAAATAGCACTGACACATTATCCTGGCAAGTGCATAAGCCAGATTCACACGTGGATATTTTTTTCCAGGAGCTACTATGAAGGCTGCATGGCAATTGCCAGACCCCCAGCTGCATAGTTCTCGCTTTTTCTATGTCCCTCTGTCTGTGGGTGGAACCAGATACCCGCCCCTTCCCAATCACCTTCGGCCTCCCAGCCCTGAAGGCCAGCCATGGACCCCTTGCCAGCCAGGGAAACTCGGAATATCGGTGATTGACGGCTGTCAGGGTCGCTCGTGTGACTGCGGGCCCAAACTGTGCCTGCCTTCCCACGCCTTCACAAGAAGCAGAAGGCTTCACACCCTGACCGTTCTCGCCAGGTACCACAGCCTTCACACTGTTCAATGCAGCCCTCGGAAGGGGAGGCGGAATTGCTAAAAGTAGGAAACCAATGTTCAGGTGGAAGCTAAATCATCTCATCAGTGTTCTACTCTTAAATGTTATCCAGCTACAGTGATGGCGATCATTACTGTTAGTTATGTTAATCCCAAACCAACATCTGACATCCCTGCCCCATATGAACAACCCATTGTGACTATTTTAAAGAGCATTCTTCCTAAAAACTGCCTGCATGGCTGAACAAGTTAAAGGCTGGCGCCACCATGAGTCACACGATGTCTATAGCCCTTGGGCTGACAGCCATGCCCTACCGGGCCGTGTCTTCACTGTCAGGACAAAAGTCAGGGGCCCAAACCTACCACAAGCAATCAGAGACACACCGAGTGACCCTTGACCCCTGTGCTGCTACACACATTGCCCTTAGCTATGGCTGTGGGTGGATTTTCCACTAATCCGGATGCGCCCTGGCAGGCAAGGGGTCACCACAGGTTGTGTAAGTAAATGGGGAAGCTCTGGGGCTGAGGCCACGTGCACATTTAGTGTTTACCCCCGGACCTGTGTGTGTCCTTCAGTGCGCCTCAATGATTTTTCCGCTCGGCACTGATCAAATGACCCAGATGCGATGAGCAGACACAGACCCTGGGCAAACCCCACCCCCACTCCCTGAGATCACCAGGTCTATTTATTTATTTATTTATACATACATACTGTCGGCTCCTGGGGGACAGCCTCCTCAGGGGGTAGAAGTGGTGTGGAGGATGAAAGACCACGGGAGGCACACCCCCCCCAAACACCACCGACTACACATCCCCGAAAATACACCTTATAATACTATAACATGACATCTCAGTAACTGCATTTAAGGCCACTGCCAGACTGCAGTTGCCATGTTGAACACATTAAAAAGATTCTGCATGAGTGGCTTGCCGACATGGGCTCTGGGCTCAGCAATCGACACGTGTGTGCGTGCAAAAAATGTGAGTAATGATGAGATAATAATAGGCCAGAGTAATTAAATCAGTTTTAATAAGCACTTGACACAGCCTGCACTTAGCCCCCCAACCCACTGTTAGACCCTGCAGGAGGATGGCCTGGCTTTCGGCAAGGCTGTCCCCTTAGCCACTACGCCATCTGCTGTCAGCAAGGAGTAAGTAGTGAGTGGGCTACAGATCTTGGGGCAAGGAAGGCACATGCCAGCATTCGTGGGGAGACGTCATACCTAAGGGCCCTGGGGTATCGTGGGTCTGGGTGGGAGGGGCAAGAAGATGCAACTGCCCGGAGCCATTCAGACATCCCTGAGCCAAATCTCGGATGGCACAGTACAGGGCTGTCCATTAGAGGTCAGCAGTGCAGGGCCTCGGGTCCTTAAGGGCAATGGGAAGGTAAATAAGCCCTGACAGCTGCTGTGGGAAATAACCACCCCCTCCCCTCAAATCCTTGTCTCCAGGAACCTTGATATTTCACAAAGTCAAGCCTAACAATTCACCCAGTGCCTTTGCACCCCCCGAGCTAGCAGTTTGGCTATTTAAAGATCCCAAAACCATCACATGGTAGCGTCACAGACCTGGAGGGGGGTTGGTCAGTATTGCCTGGCTCCACCCTCCTTTCCTCCTCCGTCTTCGACTCTCAGTGCCGAAGCTCAGGCAGGTCATTTTAAGTCATGCTGGGAGATGAAATTGAAATGGGAAAATCAAGCTGATTCTTGCTAGGAGATATTCTGCTGTTCTATTCTCAGAACGTATTTAGAATCCTGAGCTTCGGCTATGACTGTCAATCTGGCACCTTTACTGAATAAAAAGAGCAGTTCTGTTTTTTTCCCTCCACCTTGCCGGGTTTTAATTTAAAGCTCGCTAAAGAACTTTCATGCCATGTCATGCGGCACTGTGTTTAAGCGTTCAGCGCAGATCAAACCACTCTGCAGCAGATGTCGTCTGAACAAGATGCGACCAAACAGCTTGGCGGCTTCTCTGTCAATCACGTGTTGGGGGGGGCGCTCAAATATCAAATGTTCTGGGCCTAGGGGTGGGTTGAGATCATTGCCACGGTACATAACATTGCTTACTCTATTTAAACTCACCACACAGAACTCAAACACTGCAATGTCTGCTCATGGAGAAACCAGCACTGCACAGCCTAACACAGAGGACCCCAACACTGCCACCTTAGAACCCAACACAGCAGAGTCAATAGTAGACATCAGACATTAAGTCAGTCCCTGTAGAATCCAATACTATACAGCCTAATTCAGCAGAATCCAACAGTTAAGAGCCAGCATCTGGAAAACTCAGCATTGTACATCCCAACACAGTATTACCCAACACTGGAGAATTGGCCCCTAGAGAACCCAACACTGTACTGGCTCAGTATTGCCCAAGACTGGAGCACCAGCATCTGGAGAACCCAGCACTCTAAAGCAGTCTCTCTCAATCAGGTTCAGAAGGACTGTAGGTTCCATGTTTTTGCTCCCTCCGAGCTCCCTGCCAGACGGTCCACATTTTTGTTGGAGGGACCTAAAACGTGGACTGGATTGGGAAATACTGCTCTAAAACCTAGAGTCCATTAGTATGCATACTCACATCAGCCAAATCCATCACTGGAAACCCACCCCTCCACCAGAATGACCACCTGCCCGCAGGACAGACTGCTGTGCCAGGCAGGCTAGCTGCAGCAGCGGCACGCAGGCTGAATCAACGGATTATTTTTAGGCCATGTTGATGAAGTGGGAGGGGGGCACGACGGGCGGGGAGAGCAGGCCCTGTCAGCCATATGCCTCCAGCATCCCGGACAACCGCACATTAGCATGGCAGGCTCAGCCCCGTCCACATCAGCACCAGTCACATGATGGGGAGCTTCCCGGCACCTCTTAGCCAGCGTAGAGCGGGGTGGGCTGGAAACATGCCCCCTCTGGTGAGAACTTGAAAGGTGCAAACCCACCTGTCAGTAATGCTTATCATGTATGTAAAAGTGGTGCAATGCTCCTCCTGTACAAGGACCTTTCAAAGCTCTTTTATCTGAAGGTTGCTGGTTCAAAATCCAGGGTCGGCAGAGGGATTTCACTGTTGGACCCTTGAATAAGACCCTAAACCACAGTTGCTCTGGGGATTGGCTGACCCTGCTTTCTCAACTCTGGATATAAGAATCTGTTAAATACATAAATAAATCATGTGACACAATGTACATTTTTCATCATATGTGTAACTGTGTGCACTAATTTTCTTATTTCTATTTGTTATAGTATCTTTTGGTCTGATTTTTTCTATTGCCTTTTTGCTGTTGTAACAAGTACATTTCCCCAGTGTGGGATTAATAAAGTCTTGTCTCATCTTATCATCCAAATAGATACTTGTACAGCTGGAACTGTCCTACGAGGGATTATTCTGCTCTATCCTTGAATGCTCAGCTTGAACTGACCCGGTACATATATCGGAGTATGCTAGCTCTTGGTGTCTTTACAGAAGAGCTCCTTGCAGCAGAGGTTGTAGATAAAGGCCTGTACCTTGAGAGAGATCCTGCGTCTGCACAAACAAGCAAAAGCAAATTTCAAAGGAAACTTAAAAAGTCAAATAGCTGCTTTAGCTAACAGCATCTGTTAAGATTGATAAATAACAGGGCGACACAGTGGGCGGCAGCGACGCCTCACACCTCCAGGGTGGGGGGGATTCAAGTTGCTCCCTTTGGTGCGTGGGCCTGCAGCCTAAAGACATGTAGCTATGGTGAACTGGCACCTCTAAATAGCCCTTCGCGTGTGAACAGCAGCTTTCAATGCAATTAGGAGAGAACATTTGAGTATGAAATTTCATATATCATTTAACAAAGTAATGAATGTCAACATCTGGCCTTAACAAGCGGTTTAGCATATCTTGGCAGAGTTTCTACTCATCTCAAGAAGAAAGTAATCTCAGCTAAGTTCTGCATCCTAGATCATTCCCAAAGCACTGTCTGGTTGAGGTTGGGGCTCTGTGCTGACCAAGAACATTCTTCTCTGAACACCAAAATATTCTCTTGTAATTATGGGATGGCCTATGATATTTGGTTGACACAGGCGGAATACAGAATAGCGGCCGAGACTGTGACATGACGGCTTCAAGAAGGATTCTGTTTTGTACCTTTAGAGAAGCAAATCCAGCTCCATGCAGGCTGCCATGGACTGATACATCAGCTAAGCCTGACTAAGAGGAGACAATGACTCATGGGAGATGGAGCAAGAGAAGTTCACATGCGTTTGAGCCTGCGGTGCTCGCAGCGCAAAGCAGACAAGCCGGGTCTTGTGCTAACGCCTCTGAGAAATGACTTCAAAGCCTGATTCTCACCTTATTCCCATGGTTGGCCTATGCCTTTCCAACCCATATGCCGGGCGTCTGCAGCCTGCCGGCTGGGCAGAGCTAAAAGCGGCCCCACAGCAGGGCGGCACATATCAGAATAACTGTTTAAGGAAAGTCATGGTGAAAATTACACTAATCCTGCCAGACGTCCACATTCGCTTCTCGGCAAGAGCTCCAGTACGGACGTCAACACATCAGAAAGAGGAAGTGCGCTCTCCACATAAGCGATGACAGAGAGGATGGGATAAAAATAATCATGGAGGGGGCCTTCAGTAGAGAAACTGCGGCTCTGTGTGATAGTCAGGATTAAGGCAGAGTCACTGAATCCCACCTCTCAAATTTGACATATTTGACAGAGAAGGAATAAAGAAAAATAAGCGTTTGCAACCACTTTGGGTGTGTCTTTAACACTGGATAGTCTTTTTGAGTAGGCTATGGCCACAAACAGAAGATATCGGTGCACTCGGCCTGAAAGCTTGATTTGCGCTGCCACCTGCTGGCTCCCTGTGGTACATATTCCCGTTATCAGTACTACCATTTGGTGGGAAATTTCCCCCAGCCACCCCATTTCCCTTTATAGCATAAAGCAGAAAAAGAATTAAATGGGAGCCCATGAAGTAAATCCTATTTGCATGCAATTCCCTTTAACTGCAAAAATGCTATAAGAAATGCTGCAAGAGACGTGCAAAACACCCGAAGGCGGCAGCAGCGTTTCCTCTTCTGTGTACAGACATAAAAAGCCATACATATATAATGTATACTATATATGCCCACTGGAACCCAGGCAGGAGCCAGATTGGTTGTTTGGACTGGGAATTTGAATGTTAAACCAATCGCATTCAGGGACACACTACTTCACTTGGATACCAGCTGTAAAGAGAAACAAAGAAGTTTCAGAACTGTGCGAATCTGGTGTCTGTATTAATGCTACCTCCAGACAGCACATGTAGATACATCATCTGGGAGTTTTACTCCTTGTTAAAGATGATAGACCTGTGCTTAGTGTTTCATTGGAATAGTGAAATGCGCAGGCTTCCTATTATACGGGCGTGTTACAGTGGACAGGGACTTTGGCAATTAATGAAACCTCTCCGATTGATTTTAACATTCCGGTCCCAAAATTAGTTACCCTGTCGACATCTTTGCATCACACTAATGAAGAATATCTAACTAATACACAAAGAGAGCCCATGTTAAGAAAGAAACAATCAAACTCCAGAAACAGTATCACTGACACAGGAAGGAGGCGATCGAGCGGGACGGTCCAGTGAGACGTCACACAGGGGCCACACGAGGGCCACAACTGTGTTCGTCCACACCGTTCTTTTCTCGGTCCTGTCAGGTGGAATGATTTATTTGTTGTCACGACAGCAGAGAGAAAACAGCAAACATTAAAAGCAGAGCCGGCAAACCGAAGAAACGTCTCACACGACATGCATGCAAAGACCCCGGTCAGCGCCGACTTCCGGCAATCTCAGAAATCGTTTTTTGTCCTTTAAATAAGACTGATAGAAAACAAGTCCACTATTCGTTTGAAATGGTGTTTTTTCTGCATGCCTAATGCGAGTGTCCTGGAGGAACAATCACTCCACAGTGTCACACAAAAGAGTCCCCCTCCCTTTGGGGACACCGTCCATCTGCTTTCCAGTTTGGTTGTGGCATCAGTTCTGAGTTTGTACTCGAGGGAACAGGGCAGGAAGCAAAACAGGAGTAAACCAATTTTAAAAAGGGTTCATGGGAAATAAAGCCGGCTCGATGTGACGGAATGTCAGGCCTGTAGGGGGCAGTAGGAGGTGAAAGGTGCTCTGTGTTCTGGAGGCACTTTGGCACAGAGCAACAAAGATGGATCACACGCTCTCTCACACACAAACGCACACCACACGACAATCGGTGTGGAAACACAGGGCTGGGGGGGGCAGGATGAGCAGTGGAGTATCAAACACAACTAATGGTGGGGGGAGGGGTGTCACATGGGGCATGCCACATTGGGCAGAGTGGGAAGGTCGCAGTTTCGGGGGGAGACATGGGTTTGCAGGTATGCAGCATGCTGCTCCCCTCTCAAAGGTAGAGTTCCTTGGCCCTGATGTTCTGCAGCCTCTCCCTCAGCCGGCAGAAGCTGGGCCTCCCCGCCGGGTCCAGGTTCCAGCAGTGTTTCATGATGTCGTAGACCACGGGTGGACAGTCGTCCGGGGCATCCATCTTATAACCTTTCTCTACACGGGGGACCACCTCCTTCAGGGGCTGGGGGGGGAGGATGAGGGTCAAGATAGCAGGAAAGATCATTTGGCTTAAGAGAAGTAGTTCCGAAAATCCACTTCCATCTAAAAATTTCAGAACCATAAAGTCACCTAATAGTTGTTTGGTCAACTCCCTAGATAAGCTCCACTCTAAGTCTTGAGCCATGGGACTCAACGTGATTTGGCCCAACAGACTAATAATTGTCGAAAAAATTACAGATGGAACCCAGAACGAGGACAGAAGTTTCCAAGAAGAGCAGATCACACAGTTCATACAGGTCTGAGGAACTGCGTCTTTGGGCATAAGGCCATGAGTGACAGACACATTGAGCAGACTTGTCAGAAACAGGAGGCCCCAACAACACAGGCACTCCTGGGAAAGTAATCCTGTAGCCATTCTGCTGCCGGAGGGAGACTGAATCCAGTGATTAATTAAAAAGTGACAATGCAGAGGAGCACTACAGACGGCTCTTATGTTGGGCAGGTGGGGGGTGGGGTCTGGCTTTAACTACAAACCAATCTGCTAGCTTAACTCAGGATTATTAGTGAATTATCTGTACCAGTTATGGTAATGCATATGCCCATAAATCCAGCATTTATACACAGTATTTCCCAGGGATACGACAAAGTCAGTGTCAGATAGCTTTACTATTACAAAAAGCTTCCCCCCCTTCTGGAGGCTGGGTAAAGCAGCATTTTGCTGGACGTAGTGAAAAGTCAGGGTGTGACAGCTCTGAGGCACAGCGGCGCCGACAGCCCAGGCCCGGTCTGGCGGATACTCACGATTCGGGGGTAGGGCACACGGCCAAAGGAGTAGATCTCCCAGAGCAGGATGCCGTAGCTCCACACGTCCGACTTGGTGGAGAATTTCTGCTCAGGCAGAGAGAGATCATCTGTATTAGCACTTATGGAAAGAGTATGTTCCCCCCCCCTCAGAATCTTTTGACATGATACTGCCATTATCATAAACTGTTTTACACTGTGAACTCTATGCTGCTACAATGTACATGACGGTGAACTCAGGTCTAACTTGCTACCTCTGGTTACATTAAAAACTTAATATAGCTAGAAATACAGCTAGAACAATATTGCACATCACTGTATATTGCATACTTCTTTTATTACACTAATTTTTCATTTACATTGTGGTCCCTGAGCTTCACCGTCTTTCTGTATACCTGTATATGGTGGCGATGTCAATAAAGTTCACTTTGACTTGGCACACGCACACAACATACACATGTACAATGACACATATACTGAGAAGAAGCATACGACTGATAGACATAAGCAGGCAGGCAGAGAGACATGGATGGATGGACAGACAGACGGACGGACTAGAATGGCAAATGTGAGACAGACAGACAAGAATAGACAAACTAGAAAAACATAGGACAGACAGAAAGACAGACATGGATAAACAGGCAGGCAGGCAGGAAGACATGAACAGACAAACAGGCAGGCAGACATGCAGGTAGGCAGGCAGATAGACCATAAAAGACATTGAAAATAGGTCAGAGTTGCATACAGGCTCCACATGGCTGGGACCCCCCCCCCACCAAAAGCCACGCTTTACATTTACTCCTCCCACCTTCTCCCTGAGGGCCTCTGGGGCAGTCCACTTGACAGGCAGCTTGGCCGTGTCCTGCATGGAGGATGCCTCCTTAGTCAGGCCGAAGTCGCTGACCTTGGCGATGTTATCGTCCGACACCAGCACGTTGCGGGCTGCCAGGTCCCGGTGGACAAAGTTGTTGGCCTCCAGGTACTCCATGGCCTCACAAACATCCCTGTGGGGACAGCGGCCTGGCTGAATGACCAGATCTAACGGGAAAACCTCAACAGACAAGAGGACGCATCAGCAGCTGGCAGGAGCTTGGGGTAATAACTGGTCACATGACAACTAGCATGGAGTCTCATTGGATAAAAGCTCCATGGCAGATAAATGTAAACATAACAGAGCTCTCAGCTGACTGCTAAGGTTAAAATTTTACATTTTACACTGCAGCAGGACTGTATCTAACTCTAGATAATTTACCTCAACTGAATGATGATACCTTTGTGTAGTATTATATTTAATTAAAACATATTTTGGATTACATTAATATCAGTTTATAACTGCTATGAGTTATTATGTTCAATGTATCACAGACATTGTGGAAAACTGAATACTACTGCATAATATTTAAGTTAAATTTTAATCTGTAACCTTTAAATCTTTTCCTGTTTGCACTGTGAACAAAAGGTTATAAAAATTGACTTTGAAATGACAGTACTGGCAATGACCAGTAGAGGGCAAAAAAGACATGAGTTTAGTGGGAAGCTCACAGAGAGAACTTGTGCAGGCAGTCTCTTCCCAGTACTGTTCGACCACGAGAGCGCAGGTAATCCACGAGACTGCCCTGTCGGTAGAGACAGACACATTCAGTTCATATACTACTATCATTGTGGAGACCTTCCATTCATTTCTATGGGCATAACATTAACCCTAATTATGACAAAGCTAATCCTTACTCAGCCCTAAGCTTAACCATAAGTAACCAGACAAAATAGAAGAATTTTGGCTATTTTAGTTTCTTAACTGCATTCACAGATTTTTACAAAATTACAAAAACGTGCACACAGCACGTACACACACACATACGGTTTATTTCTAAAACTTTTTGACAGCACACTGTGCTTACATATTAACCCTTACATCCTAGTGGGGTTTTTTAGCACCCCACTAGGGGTATATGGGGTGCAGACCCCCAGATGGGTCAGT